>OZ035842.1:1800000-2355000 GCA_964034765.1 Knipowitschia caucasica
AGTGTTTCTGAGTGGTCCTCTGTCCTGCAGGAGGGTCTGAGGACAGTGGTGAACTCCCTATGGACCAATGGCTGTGTTGGTTATTATTGTTTTGTCGGTGTTTGATTATCTGACCTGTTGTTGGTGAATCCACAACTTGGAAAGTCCTCTGAGACGACTGCTGTTGTGGTTTAGGACGAGACACGAAAACATTGAACTGGTGTCGATATGTTTAATAGCTCACAGTCCGCCTCCAATGAAATCATGTCTTGTCTATGTCGAGGGTTGGATTAGCCACTAGACCATTGGTTTAGGGTTAACATTTTACCCATGTTTATGAACTACTGGTTTGTCTGATGTCACTCCCTGTTTCCAGGTGTGATCATGTGACCGGGCAGTGCGTGTGCAGGCCCCACATGTTTGGACGCCGCTGTGATCAGGTGGAGTCTGGATTCTACTTCATCGCTCTGGATCACTACACGTATGAGGCTGAAGACGCCAAGTTTGGGCCTGTGAGTCAAACCTAACCCACTTCACCCTAAAGCTCTGGCTCCTAACATTTGTGATTCTTAGATAATACAGAAAGAGAAACAAATCAGACACAACCTGTACCTGTGCTCCTCTGTTCCTCAGGGTGTGACAGTGGTACAGAGGCCCCACCCCCTGGACAGAAGCCCCACCTGGACTGGAGTGGGTCTGGTCAGTGTTCCGGAGGGAGCGTATCTGGAGTTCTCTGTGGACAACATTCCTCACTCCATGGAGTACGATGTTGTGATTCGCTATGAGCCTCAGGTGAGACACAAGCATCCTCCGCTCTGATTATGCATACACACTCGAGCAACGAGCAGAGGAGCGCGCTGCTGCTGTGAAGTCTCTGTGTCAGATGCATGTGTTTGTCTTCATGGTCTCCGTGTCAGATGCATGTGTGTGTCCACATGGTCTCTGTGTCAGATGCATGTGTTTGTCTTCATGGTCTCCGTGTCAGATGCATGTGTGTGTCCACATGGTCTCTGTGTCAGATGCATGTGTTTGTCTTCATGGTCTCCGTTTCAGATGCATGTGTGTGTCCACATGGTCTCTGTGTCAGATGCATGTGTTTGTCTTCATGGTCTCCGTGTCAGATGCATGTGTTTGTCTTCATGGTCTCCGTTTCAGATGCATGTGTGTGTCCACATGGGCTCTGTGTCAGATGCATGTGTTTGTCTTCATGGTCTCTGTATCTTCAGCTACCAGAGCAGTGGGAGGAGGTGATGGTGACAGTGATCAGACCAGCAGCCATCACTCCAGACAGTCGCTGTGTGAACACTGTCCCAGACGACGACAACCAGATGGTGTCTCTGCACCCGGGCTCACGGTACGACCTCCTGCCAATCACAGGGACCTCCTGCCAATCACAGGGACCTGGTCCCTGTGATTGGTACATGGTGTACACCTCTGGTCTGGTACCATGGCTGTGCCTGTACTAAACACCTTTCTGCCACAGGCTTATTTATTTGACCACAGAATACACCCACATCATGTTTACATCAAAGATTCAATTTTGCCTAAACCATTAGTTTGTTGATACTGTTACATGTTTAGCCTAATAGGTTTCCATTATTATCATTCGCTGACGACCCAGAAATTGCACTTAGCAAAGTGCAACAACCCAAACTAGTCACATCTTTACAACCATGACAAGACAAACGCACTTAAATATTGCATATGGCAACAGAACCTATTGACCTCTTGACAATAGTCGCTTTAAAACGTATACTTGATGTTTTATTCTTTAATCTTGATGAACCAACTCTGAACTCTAATGTCACTCACCCTCACCTGTCCCTCATCCTCAGCCACATGGTTCTGCCACGGCCCGTGTGTTTGGAGTCTGGACTGAACTACACGCTTCGTCTGAGTTTCCCGCTGTACTCTGCCCTGAGCGACCACCAGTCTCCATACACCCTCATCGACTCTGTAAGAATCTGTTCAACATTTGTACATTTTCCCTCTTACCCTCTAAACCTCTCACCATGTAACTATCTAACTCTCAACCTCTCATCCTAACCCTAACCCTTGTTAACTTTGTAAGAAGAACCTGTCCAACATATATACATAGCCTTTCATCCGAACACTCTCACCCTCTCAACCCCTCACCGTCTAATCTACCCATGCTAAACACTAACCTTTCACACATTCTTATGTTCATTCTTTGAAGAAGACACACATTTCTAACACTGACCCTCAACACTATTGGTCTAAAGTTCTTGTATCTTTTCAGATTGTGTTGGTGCCAAACTGTAAGAACCTGGAGATCTTCACGGGGTCAGAGGGGGAGGGCGGGTCAGAGAGTGGATCAGAGGGCGGCTCGCACGGCGGGTCACATGATGGATGGGAAATGTTCCAAAGATATCGGTGTCTGGAGCACAGCCTCAGTGTCGTCAAAACACCTTTAACCGACATCTGCAGAAACTACATCTTCAGCATCTCCGCCATGTTGCACCAGGGAGCTAAAGGTACAGGTCCTCACCCTAACTCTAGGGATCACCCTAACCCTCACCCTAACCCTCACCCTAACGGTCCGTACACACTGCAAGCGTCATGTGAAGTGGAGAGACTCAAACAGCAGCACCTGGGGCCGCGGGGCTCTTTTGAAATGCTTCCGTTATATCAGCGGTGAGCGTACACGTCACCCCCCACAGCGCTGGGCAGACTATTGTTTTTTTCTTTCATTAAGTCTCCTGTTTGACCACACCAGAAACAGAGACCATTTGGACACACACACCTCTGGTTTGGTCTGTCCTACTGTTTACACTTCTCCATAGACGGCAGCAGCAGCGTCCCTGTGCTCTGCAGGTGTGTACACAGAGCCTCCTCTGCAGGAGAGGCGCTCGTCATAGTCCTGTCAATAGTCCTGTCCATAGTCCTGTCATAGCCAGGACTATGGATGCAGGTTAGGGAGGTACTACAAAGGTTTGAGGACGCTGCTTTATACTACACATATTCTCAGTAAACACTTCTGTCTCCTGTTTGCTTTGTTAACTTCTGACTGACGTATTGTGTTTTAAAGACATGTTCTCGCCACAGTCCTGCTCTGAAGTCATCGTTTCCTTTTAGATAAAATCCGGTGGAAATCCCTTTGTTGGCGCCTGCAGCTCTGTCCCTGTGATACCTCCTTCTTCTGTCATCCTCTAATTATCACTGTCTGAAGACTCAGACAAACAAGTCTAGACTAGAGCAGGAGCACTTCCCAAAACCCCATTCATAAATCTATCACCACCTCCTGTAGCAGCCAGATCCAGACCCAGATCCAGGTTTCTGGGCCTTGTCCTGGTTAGGATTAAGGTTAATTTTCTTCTGAAGATATTATATTATGTGTATGTGTGTATATTGATAAGTTATTGTTTCAAATAATAAAACATATTTAACATTAACTAAAGCCGCAGTGTGTGTCTGTGTGTCTCTGTCTCTTTTGTGTGTCAGAATGCCAGTGTGACCCTCAGGGCTCCCTCAGTTCGGTGTGTGACCCCAGCGGAGGTCAGTGTCGCTGCAAACACAACGTTATGGGACGAAACTGTGATCAATGTTCTCCTGCGACGTTTCAGTTTGGACCCAACGGCTGCAGAGGTAAGAAGGGGGAGGGGGGGGGGGGGGGGGGGGGGGGTTTTTCATGTCTCAATTTGTATCACACTGTAAAGCTGTGTTAAGTAAGTAAGTAAGTAAAGTTTATCCTTTGTGAGATAAATAAAGCACATCTTATCTTATCTTTCACAGACCAGGATCACAAAGCGCTTCACACATTAAAATACATAAAATACACATACAAGTCAGATTTAAAAACAAAAACACAGGAACACACAGATCACAGAGGCCTCGGAACAGTGAGGCAAGAAAGCCTGTCTAAACAAATGCGTCTTAAGATCATCGACAGTCTCTAAGATGCGCAGAGACTGAGGAAGCCCATTCCAAAGGCGAGGAGCAACTGCCTGGAAGGATCTGTCTCCTCTGGTTTTAAAGTGAGTGCAGGGGACCATCAACAGGTTCTGAGTGGAGGACCTCAGGCTCCTGTTAGAGACATAGGGGTGGATCAGGCCCTGGATGTATTCGGGCGCCTGACCATGAAGAGCCCTGAATGTCAACACTAGAATTTTAAAATTGATTCTGTGTTAGACAGTGGGGTGTTCCCACCGCTTATGCATGGACACGTGTTCACTAGATTTCAGACGCATGACTTTTGTCAATCTTTCGTACTGCCCTGCAATGGGGAAAAACACAGGGCGGAAGTGGTGGGCGGGCTTTGATGACGAGTTCAATGACCGTACTTCCGTATCGCCGAACACGTTAGCAGCCCTTGTTTACACTCATAGAATGTCAACTATAAAGAAATTATTGGTCCAAATTAGGGATGTATATCGGTGACCGTTTAACCGGTGGTTGACCGTCACAGCGTTAACCGGTCAAAGCTGTCGGTTAAAAAAGAGAAAAGGGGGAGAGGGGAGGTCTCTTCATAACGCTATTTTAAGCCCTATTTGCACGATGTGACGAGCGGGTCCCTATCTAGCTGTGTGCGCCCATGTAACAGTAAACTCTGGGCCGACTCTCACGCCGTACGCGCCACATATGCACGCACACATGTACACGCACACACACACACATCCCCCCCCCTCCATTGACACGTAACATCCACACGCATCATCTCTCCCCTGTGTTACCGTCTGCTAGTTGCACACTGGTGCGGGTCAGAACTACATTGGAGCTTATATTTACACACACATACATACATGTATTGTACACACACACATACCGGTCTGTCGCGCACCTCTGTGTCTCGCAGCCCAAAGCATTCTTGCAAATACACGGCTCCAGTCAAACCACATGGACCATGTTTGTGCTGCTGGTCCTTGGCATCAGCTCCACACTGATCACTTTTAAACTTTAGCGGAGACCTGCGAGACGCGGCTCGTCACTCGCTGCCCTGACCATGTGGACGAGCTGTCTTTTGCTTAAAAATGCTTTAAGCCGCAGCACAGAAGAATGTGAAGATTACAACAGCAGTTCTCTGTGCGCAAAGGTGCCGGAGCTGTTGCGGGTTTTGGCGCCGCTGTCTCGGCTCTGATCCCGTAGAACGCTCAGCTGCACTTATGAAAAGTACGCGGCTCGAAATGGCTGTTATTTCAAAGAACGTGGACTATTTTAAACTACGCGGTTAACCGGTTTCAACCGGTTAATGAGGCTCGGTGGTCGGTCATGAAAATTCATAGTTTTTTACATCCCTAATATAAATACATTTTTTAATATATTCAAATTTTGGGGATTAATAAAACAATGTATCTGCAGCCTGTGATGTCACACTAACGGCTCCTCTCTCTCTCTCTACAGCCTGTGACTGTGATGTTGAGGGCTCCGTCTCCCCCCTCTGTGACCCCCTCAGTGGACAGTGTAGATGTGTGACTGGTGCCTCAGGACGACAGTGTGACAGGTGTCTCTCTGGACACTGGGGGTTCCCGTCGTGTCGTGTGTGTCTCTGTAACGGACACTCAGAGGACTGTGACCCAGAGACAGGACGCTGTGTGGACTGCAGGGACCACAGCACGGGACACAGCTGCCAAAGGTATTTAAGCACTTTGTCAAGCACCTTGTGTTGTAACACTTCCTCTGTTTAACCCCGAGGTCTCCACTGTTCCCTCTGTTCCTCAGGTGTCTGGATGGTTACTATGGAGACCCAGTCCTTGGTTCTGGAGACCACTGCAGACCCTGCCTGTGCCCTGATGGACCCGGATCATCGCGACAATTCGCAGACTCCTGTTACCGCGGCGACAGCTCCGTCCAGGCCGTCTGTGTCTGCAACCAGGGATACAAAGGTAAAACTACAGCTGCGACGTCACAAACTGTTCCTCAAAGAGGGTTAGGGCCAGCCGAGTGATCTAATCCAGCTTCGAGTCTCCATCCATCCATCCATCCATCCATTTTCTTCCCCTTAATCCATTTCTGGGTCGGGGGGGGGGGGGGGGGGGCAGTCGAGAGCTGCCCCAAGTACACAGAGCACCAGCCCCTCACTGATCCTCCTGCAGGTGGTGAGTCCACAGGAGCCTTGATTATTTAGCAGGGGCTTCAGGTAAAGTGGGGTTATATAAATAAATATTTTTTATTTATTTGAGCTACATAAAATTATTCAATAACGACAACAAAAAGTTATTAAAGGCATATTTGCTGCTCAAAATGACTAGGTAGAAGTTCAAAGAACTTATGAGCACCTACCCCATTTTCTTAAATGAGGATTTACTTTTGACACTAGTTTTATTTTGTTCAAACATTTACTCTTCTGTGTTTGCTATTCATCTTTTAAACAGTCTTATTATATTCTAGCTCCAGACACGAGGCTTAGGTACCAAACCCCACTACTACAGAGGTACCAGCTGGTACCTTTTGTAGAACCTCTCTGACCCCAGACCTACTGCACCTGTTACCTCTCTGACCCCAGACCTACTGCACCTGTTACCTCTCTGACCCCAGACCTACTGCACCTGTTACCTCCCGGCGGCACGGTGGCTGAGTGGATAGCACTCTCGCCTCTCAGCAAGAAGGTCCTGGGTTCGAATCCCGGTCGGACCAGGGCCTTTCTGAGTGGAGTTTGCATGTTCTCCCCGTGTCTGCGTAGGTTTCCTCCGGGTACTCCGGTTTCCCCTACCACTAAAAATATGTCCAATAGTTCTAGCATGCGCCTCCTGTACTGGCGACCCCGCTCCCATCTCTGTGTGGAGTGAGAGACAAATGCCCAAAATTAACAATTGTAAACCGCTTTGTGACTCAGATCTGCAGTGAAAAGGCGGTATATAAATAAAAACTTACTTACTTACTTACTTACTCTCTGACCCCAGACCTACTGCACCTGGTACCTCTCTGACCCCAGACCTACTGCACCTGTTACCTCTCTGACCCCAGACCTACTGCACCTGGTACCTCTCTGACCCCAGACCTACTGCACCTGGTACCTCTCTGACCCCAGACCTACTGCACCTGGTACCTCTCTGACCCCAGACCTACTGCACCTGGTACCTCTCTGACCCCAGACCTCCTTCAGCTGGTACCTATCCTCCACAGCTGTGACTCTGGTTTATTGGACTGGCGCAGACAGGAGGAGGTGTAATCACAGTCAGGAAACACTGAGAGGATAATTACAGCTCAGGAAGCGACTCGTGTCTGAATACGTTTTCAACAGGAAGCAGCAGTATAAGCAGCAGTAGTAACAAAAAAAATTATGAAACTTTCTCCTTTTGTTTATACCAAACGTCTATGAGAACATCTGCACAAAGAGAAAACCTGGAGACAACAGTGATTACTAACCTCTGACCCTGAAACCTTCACCATCACTCCTCTTCATCACTCTCTGCAGGTGCCCGTTGTGACGAGTGCTCTCCTGGTTACCATGGAAACCCCGGTGAGGTGGGGGGGGAGTGTCGTCCGTGTGATTGCCATGGCAACATCGACATGTTGGACCCGGAGTCATGTGACCCTCGGAGCGGCGTCTGTGTGCGCTGCCTGTACCACACTCAGGGGTCAAAGTGCGAGCTATGTCAGCGCGGTTTCTACGGTGACGCCCTACAACGGGACTGCAGGAGTGAGTTGAACCGTTTAAAGCTGGGGTCTGTAACTCTCAGACCAATAGAACTGTTTATGTCACATCTTTAGATCAAAGAGAGGACCACCCTCACTCAGCCAATCAGCTCTCAACCCAAAGAGGGAGATAGTGACCCAGTATAATTTATAGTAGATAAACACCACATTGATTGTAGTTCGAGTGTGTGTAACCTTTTGTGTGTGATTGTGTGTCTACAGAAAGTCAGTGTAACTAATTTGTATGTGATTGTGTGTCTACAGAGTGTGTGTGTAACCTCTTGGGCAGCCTCAATTCCACCTGTGATTCTGGAGACTGTGAGTGCGACCGCAGCAGTGGACAGTGTGTGTGTCTCCCCAACGTTGAGGGACGGTCATGTGACCACTGTGCCCCAGACACATGGGACATGGGCAGCGGAGAGGGCTGCAGACCATGTGACTGTCACCCTCAACACGCCGTGGGGACCTCCTGCAACCAGGTGAGCACCTGCTGACGGGTGAGCACCTGCTGACGGGTGAGCACCTGCTGACGGGTGAGCACCTGCTGACGGGTGAGCACCTGCTGACGGGTGAGCACCTGCTGACGGGTGAGCACCTGCTGACGGGTGAGCACATGCTGACGGGTGAGCACATGCTGACGGGTGAGCCCATGCTGACGGGTGAGCACCTGCTGACGGGTGAGCACCTGCTGTGACGGGTGAGCACCTGCTGTGACGGGTGAGCACATGCTGACGGGTGACGGGTGAGCACATGCTGTCGGGTGAGCACATGCTGACGGGTGAGCACCTGCTGTGACGGGTGAGCACCTGCTGTGACGGGTGAGCCCATGCTGACGGGTGACGGGTGAGCACATGCTGACGGGTGAGCACATGCTGACGGGTGAGCACATGCTGACGGGTGAGCCCATGCTGACGGGTGAGCACATGCTGACGGGTGAGCCCATGCTGACGGGTGAGCCCATGCTGACGGGTGAGCACATGCTGACGGGTGAGCACATGCTGACGGGTGAGCACATGCTGACGGGTGAGCACATGCTGACGGGTGAGCCCATGCTGACGGGTGAGCACATGCTGACGGGTGACGGGTGAGTCCATGCTGACGGGTGAGCACATGCTGACGGGTGAGCCCATGCTGACGGGTGAGCCCATGCTGACAGGTGAGCACATGCTGACGGGTGAGCACATGCTGACGGGTGAGCACATGCTGACGGGTGAGCACATGCTGACGGGTGAGCCCATGCTGACGGGTGAGCACATGCTGACGGGTGAGCACATGCTGACGGGTGAGCCCATGCTGACGGGTGAGCACATGCTGACGGGTGAGCACATGCTGACGGGTGAGCACATGCTGACGGGTGAGCACATGCTGACGGGTGAGCACATGCTGACGGGTGAGCACATGCTGACGGGTGAGCACATGCTGACGGGTGAGCACATGCTGACAGGTGAGCACATGCTGACGGGTGAGCACATGCTGACGGGTGAGCACATGCTGACGGGTGAGCACATGCTGACGGGTGAGCACATGCTGACGGGTGAGCCCATGCTGACGGGTGAGCACATGCTGACGGGTGAGCACATGCTGACGGGTGAGCCCATGCTGACGGGTGAGCACATGCTGACGGGTGAGCACATGCTGACGGGTGAGCACATGCTGACGGGTGAGCACATGCTGACGGGTGAGCACATGCTGACGGGTGAGCACATGCTGACGGGTGAGCACATGCTGACGGGTGAGCACATGCTGACGGGTGAGCACATGCTGACGGGTGAGCCCATGCTGTCGGGTGAGCACATGCTAAAGTTTGAGCACATGTTACCGGTTGAGCACATGAATCTAAAGTATAAAGCTCTAACACATGTTAAATATGACATGTCTGAGTTGAAAGTATAACGCTCTAACATACTGAAGTGTGTGACAGATCGGGGGCCAGTGTTTGTGTAAACCTGGGTTTGGAGGCCGCACCTGCAGCGAGTGTCGAGAGCTGTTCTGGGGAAATCCAGAGGTCCAGTGTCACGGTGAGAACTCTGCTTCAATAATCTACAATAATCTACATCTATATTACTAACATCTACAATAATCTACATCTATATTACTAATAACTACAATAATCTACATCTATAATACTAACATCTACAATAATCTACATCTATATTACTGACAACTACCTATAATACTAACTACAATAATCTACATCTATAATACTAACATCTACAATAATCTACATCTATAATACTAACATCTACAATAATCTACATCTATAATACTAACAACTACAATAATCTACATCTATAATACTAACAACTACAACTAGAAACTTGCAATGGCTTCAGCCATTGCAATTGACTGCGGAACAGATCTAATGTGGAAATCTGCAAAAAAAAATCCTTGAAATCCTTTAAAAGGCCTTGAAACTGTTAAAATACTTGATAGATATTTGAAACTCCTGAAGTCCTTGAAATTGTTGAAACCTTTAAACTCCTGAAATCCTTGAAACTGTTGAAACATTGAAACTCCTGAAATCCTTGAAACTTTTTTAAACCTGGAAACTGTTGAAAGTGTGGAAACTCCTGAAATCCTTGAACCTCCTGATATCCTTGAAACTGGTTAAATTCTTAAACAGTTGAAATCCTTGAAACTACTGAATGTATTGAAAGTGTCCTTGAAACTGAAAAATCCCCTCACCGCTGAAACAATTTGGTTCCTGTAACTAAGGAAACCTGGTCTGTGGTCATTATCTGGTGGTGGTCTGAGTCTTCGTTTGGGTCTTGGTCTGGTGGTATAATGCAACCTATTAGGTTGCATTATACTGGTTTACATGGAAAAATCTCTATTAAGTTGCATTATACTGGTTTACATGAAAAAAACCCTATTAAGTTGCATTATACTGGTTTACATGGAAAAAACCCTATTAAGTTCCATTATACTGGTTTACATGGAAAAAAAACCCTATTAAGTTGCATTATACTGGTTTACATGGAAAAATCCCCATTAAGTTGCATTATACTGGTTTACATGGAAAAATCCCTATTAACTCATTGTGTCCCATTGACGCACAAATACGTCAAAGCAAATAGTAACGTCGTGTGCCATTGACGCATTAATCCGTCAATTGCCTTTTTTGCTATTTTCACGTTCCCAGATGTCTATTGTATCTAATATGTATGGGGATGACTTGAGACCATATTTTATCGAGCCAGCAGGTGGCAGCATTGCTCTCTGAATGGTTTGAAAACATGTAGGTGCACATGTTGTGCCTCTTTTTTCTCAACTTTCTGGTGATTTCTGGTGATTTCAGTAAAACTTCCCTCTACTCGACGGAGGGTTACAGGGGAACGAAAAAAGCTATAAACAAAATTCTTTTTGCTGAGGAAAGTAGACAAGTAGACAGTCCATTCTTTTAGAATCTGGTGTCGGATTTCAGATAGTCATAGTACACAATATTCTGTGGGTCTTGAAAAATCAGTAAAAATCATTAGAAATGGCTGGCACTGTGGGAGTACCTGTTCTGAAATAGGCTGGCATTCAATGAGTTAAGTTGCATTGTACTGGTTTACATGAAAAAAACCCTATTAAGTTGCATTATACTGGTTTACATGAAAAAATCCCTATTAAGTTGCATTGTACTGGTTTACATGGAAAAATCCCTATTAAGTTGCATTATACTGGTTTACATGAAAAAAACCCTATTAAGTTGCATGATTACACTGAAGTCCTTGAAACTGTTGAAACCTTGAAACTGTTGAAACCTTGAAACTGTTGAAGTCCTTGAAACTGTTGAAGTCCTTGAAACTGTTGAAGTCCTTGAAACTGTTGAAACCTTGAAACTGTTGAAACCTTGAAACTGTTGAAGTCCTTGAAACTGTTGAAACCTTGAAACTGTTGAAACCTTGAAACTGTTGAAACCTTGAAACTGTTGAAGTCCTTGAAACTGTTGAAGTCCTTGAAACTGTTGAAACCTTGAAACTGTTGAAACCTTGAAACTGTTGAAATCTTGAAACTGTTGAAACCTTGAAACTGTTGAAGTCCTTGAAACTGTTGAAGTCCTTGAAACTGTTGAAGTCCTTGAAACTGTTGAAGTCCTTGAAACTGTTGAAGTCCTTGAAACTGTTGAAACCTTGAAACTGTTGAAACCTTGAAACTGTTGAAACCTTGAAATTGTTGAAACCTTGAAACTGTGGAAACCTTGAAAATGCTGAAGTCCTTGAAACTGTTGATGTCCTTGAAACTGTTGATGTCCTTGAAACTGTTGATGTCCTTGAAACTGCTGAAGTCCTTGAAACTGCTGAAGTCCTTGAAACTGCTGAAGTCCTTGAAACTGCTGAAGTCCTTGAAACTGCTGAAGTCCTTGAAACTGCTGAAGTCCTTGAAACTGTTGAAGTCCTGAAACTGCTGAAGTCCTTGAAACTGTTGAAGTCCTTGAAACTGTTGAAGTCCTTGAAACTGTTGAAGTCCTTGAAACTGTTGAAGTCCTTGAAACTGTTGAATCCTTGAAACTGTTGAATCCTTGAAACTGTTGAATCATTGAAACTGTAGAAATGTCTGAAAGAGCTGAAGTCCTATTAAAATGCATGGGCCTATTAAAATGCATTGCAGAATTCTCAATGCAAATTAATGGCAGAATTCCCAAGCCCGTAGAAAAAAACTGGAAAACTGCAGAACTCTAATTTTTTCTGAAAACTCACAAGTTGTGGAAGCTGAACATGCACAAACTGCAGAAAATGCTGAAAATGTTGAAGAAAATTCTGAAAACTATGAATTTGTGGAAGCCCCATTATAAGTCAATGGGAAAAATCGACCGATTTTTGTCCGATTGCGGAAGAACCGGAAATCGCTGAAGTCCCAAAAGTAATAGCAATAATCTCCCAAACATGTGGAACGTTTTGAGGTATAACTTGTGGAAATTGTTGAAAATGTGAAAGCTGTGAAACGTGTCAAAAATCAGGAAAAAGACGGAATAAAGAACACCAAAACCAATGGTTGACTGCGGAAGGTTCCGCAGTCAATCAATAATCTACATCTATAATACTAACAACTACAATAATCTACATCTATAATACTAACATCTACAATAATCTACATCTATAATACTAACATCTACAATAATCTACATCTATAATACTAACATCTACAATAATCTACATGAATGCTGCCTCTAGCAAGTTTCCCTGGATAAAAGCACACAATCAGACAAAGTTTTAGTTTTTACTCGAGAGAAAATGGCGGCTGCAGCCGACGTATGCCCTGCTCCAGGACCATCTCCGGCTTTTCAGCGGTCAGTGTTTTATTACAAGAAGATTGGTCAGTCCCATTTGGGGACACTTGAGTTATGAGTTCCTTCAACAGAAAAGTACAAATAAGATATGGGACACGCCTAGTATGCAAATAGCGAACACACGCAACAAAAGAATCACTCAACATTTGCTTGCTCTTAGTGATGGGAATAAGAAGCCTAGTGAGGCAATGAGGCATCACAGGTGATTAATATGCTCTAACGCCATCATGTGGACAAAACATGTATAACACTCTTAAGTGCCTAATGATGCATCTGAACCATACGTCTGAACATGGTAGTGTTCCAAATGACGCTTCATTAACTATTTGGGGCTTTCAGTCAATTGTATCAATACAACAAACAAAGAATCTGAAGCGATGCACTTTTTCAAGAAAGTGTTTAATTGAAGAAAAACTCAATTTAAGGTGGATTAATCAAACACAACAAACCCTTTATTTTCCAGGAATAAAATATGTTCACTTTCCCATCACAAAACAAAATAGCTTTCTCCTTTGACACATTCAGCACATTACTACTTGTTTCAGGGATGTTGTTTTCTCTCATTGTGGTGCGGCTTTGCCCGACAGCTACCTTACCAACAATCGCAATGCATCATGGAATACTCCTTCACTCGACGTTGCTTCTAAAGTGTTAGGACACCTTAAGCCCCCATGGGCAGGAGCAAAATCTAGGGTAAATGAACAAATTAAGGACTAGGGTCTGAATTGGGACAGGCCCAATAACACACATTCACACGCTTACAAAGGAACGAAACACAAGGCTTCAAACAGAACCTTCCTTGTTAACATATAAACATAAACCCTTCTGGTATGAAGACTTCACCGACCTGAGGCTAAAGGTGAACTCACCTACAATTATCTACAATTGTATTTATCCACACCTACACTACCGTTCAAAAGTTTGGGGTCACATTGAAATGTCCTTATTTTTGAAGGAAACGCTGTAGATAACTTTAAACTAGTCTTAACTGTAAAGAAATACACTCTATACATTGGTTATGTGGTAAAGGACTATTCTATCTGCAAATGTCTGGTTTTTGGTGCAATGTTGTAATTGCTGCAAATGGAGGATTCTTTGACGAAAGCAAAGTTGGATGTAAAACAAATCTTATTTCAAATACAAATCATTATTTCTAACCTTGTCAATGTCTTGACTCTATTTTCTATTCATTTCACAACGTATGGTGGTGAATAAGTGTGACTTTTCATGGAAAACACTTGAGTGACCCCAAACTTTTGAACAGTAGTGTACGTCTTCACACAGATATGACACAGATGTTATTTATACTGCACTGTTTTTCACACAATGGATGACTTTGCAGAAACATAAAATTCTCCAGCTCATGTTAGCATGGCTAGTGTGATACTTCAGCTCCATGTTTCAGTGATCTCTCCTGCTGCATCCTGCCCATCTTCAGTGTGTCACTATTTTACCCTGTTTGCATTTGACCCTGTATTTGACCCTGTATGTGACCCTGTATTTGACTGTTTCAGCCTGTGACTGCGACCCGGTGGGGGTCTCTCAGCCCCAGTGTGACAGATCTTCTGGGCAGTGTGTTTGTGTGGAGGGAGTGACTGGACCGAGGTGTGACCTTTGCGCTCGTGGATACTCTGGTACTTTCCCCGACTGTCACCGCTGTCATCAGTGCTTTGGCCAATGGGACGCCATCGTGGAGCAGCTGACCAATCAGACGCAGCGCCTCGTGGGGAAGGTGCGCTCCCTTAAGCAGAGCGGGTCTCCAAGCGGGTCGTACCTCCTCAGTCTGGAGCAGAGCGCTGAGGCGGTCAGGAGCATCCTCAGCACCAGCCCTGTGTCTGAGCCTCTGGGAGAGCTACAGGAGCTACTGCAGCAGGCTAGGTACTGTCTTTGAGAGAGCTACATGAGCTACTGCAGCAGACCAGGTATAGCAGTAGCTCCTCTAGAATAAATGAAACAGGACTTAAACTCAGGAAAGTTAATCGTGTTCTGGAGTAACTAAGTACATTCAGAATTTTTCAGTTCAAGTATTTTTCAGCTACTTTTTGATACTTTACTGTTTCTTTTATATATGAAATCACATTGTTTGATTGTTTTTTTGTTGCTATTAAATATTTAATTTAAAGAAACTGTGAAAGTGCATCACTTTCAGTTCGGGGTTGCAAGCCCAACCCCGAACTTAACTGCCCCTCCCCCACAGTGAGCTGATGCAGTCCCTCACAGAGACCCTGAATTCTACTGAAGCAGCTTTAATGCCGACATCTGAAGAGGAGCAAGAGGTCCACAGCCGTCTGGACTCCCTGAACTCTGACTCAAACAAACTTCAGCGAACTGTGGAAGAGCTGCTGCAGCAGGTGGAGATCATCAGGGAACTCAGACATCAGAGGTACAAGTATAGTATATTCTGAGACGGGTTTGTATGTATACTGAGACAGGGGTGTATGTATACTGAGACAGGTCTGTATGTACAGTATACTGAGACAGGTCTGTATGTACAGTATACTGAGACAGGTCTGTATGTATACTGAGACAGGTCTGTATGTATACTGAGACAGGTCTGTATGTATACTGAGACAGGTCTGTATGTATACTGAGACAGGTCTGTATGTATACTGAGACAGGTCTGTATGTTACTGAGACAGGTCTGTATGTATACTGAGACAGGTCTGTATGTATACTGAGACAGAGGTCTGTATGTATACTGAGACAGGTCTGTATGTTTACTGAGACAGGTCTGTATGTATACTGAGACAGGTCTGTATGTATCCTGAGACAGGTCTGTATGTATACTGAGACAGGTCTGTATGTTACTGAGACAGGTCTGTATGTATACTGAGACAGAGGTCTGTATGTATACTGAGACAGGTCTGTATGTATACTGAGACAGAGGTCTGTATGTATACTGAGACAGGTCTGTATGTATACTGAGACAGGTCTGTATGTATACTGAGACAGGTCTGTATGTATACTGAGACAGGTCTGTATGTATACTGAGACGAGGTCTGTATGTATACTGAGACAGGTCTGTATGTTTACTGAGACAGGTCTGTATGTTTACTGAGACAGGTCTGTATGTTTACTGAGACAGGTCTGTATGTATACTGAGACAGAGGTCTGTATGTATCCTGAGACAGGTCTGTATACTGTATGTGTTTATTCTTTGTGTGTGTTCAGGAGCCACAGTCTCTGTGAAATAAGTACTTCCGTCAGTCCCAGGCGTCTGAAGGCCGTGTGAATGCCTCCACTCTGGACCAGAACAGCACCGTGCAGAACTCAGTGAGACTGCGGCAGCTGACGGAGGTCACACTGAACTCCACGGCTCTGGACTTCCTCCAGAAGCAGACTGAACGTGCTCAGAAGCTGGACGACCTCGCCGGCGACATGCACCACCTGGACGTGTCAGAACTCAGCCTCCAGGTATCAGAACCCTGATAATAACTGTTTGTATGTGTTGTGTGTCAGTGTGCATCTGTGTGTGTCAGTGTGTACCTGTGTGTCTGTTCCACATTTAGCAATTTAAGTGAAATGTGCTATAAAACACAGCTATAGAATGTGCTATATAAACCCAGTTCCTTCCTTTCCAGATGTGTGGCAGTGCGGTGTCCCAGGAGGCCTGCTCCTCCTCCTCCTGTGGAGGTCTGGGGTGTGTGGATCCTGAGGGGAGACTGTGTGGAGGAGAGAACTGTGGAGGTTTCCTCACCACAGCCAAGAACATCTGGACCAGAGCACAGGACTCTGAGCAGGAGATCCTCCGAGCCATGGAGGAGGTGGAGGAGCTGTCCAAGAGGGTAAGGAGGAGTCCTAAAGGGTGAGGAGTAGGAGGAGGAGCCTGTCCAGGAGGGTAAGGAGGAGTCCTAAAGGGTGAGGAGTAGGAGGAGGAGCTGTCCAGGAGGGTAAGGAGGAGTCCTAAAGGGTGAGGAGTAGGAGGAGGAGCTGTCCAGGAGGGTAAGGAGGAGTCCTAAAGGTTGAGGAGTAGGAGGAGGTATCGAGGAGCGTGAGGAGGTTTAAAGTCGATGCAAAAGTGGGGAATGTTGGGGGAGCCGTAACCGTGTGTTGAATTGTGTAACTGTGTTCAGGTTGCGGAGGTGAAAGTGAAGTCTGACGAGGTCAGAGGTCGGACTCTGGACGTTCTGCTCAAAACCAACAACACAAAACTTCGAGTTGATCAGAGCAACGAAGACCTACGAGAACTCATCAGACAGATACGAGACTTCCTCACCCGTAAGTACACACAATACACACAGACGCACAAATACAACACCGCAGGTATGGACCCTGACCCTCACTCTGACCCCTCACCCTCACTCTGACCCTCACCCTGACCCTTGCAGAGGATTCGGCTGACCTGGAGAGCATCGAGATGGTGTCTAACGAGGTCCTCCAGATGCAGATGCCTCTGAGGCCTGAGCAGCTGCAGAACCTGACGGAGGAGATCCGGCTGAAGGTGGAGGAGCTGGGGAGTGTGAGGCACCTCCTGCAGGAGAGCACTGAGGAGATCCTGAGAGCAGAGGGTCTGCTGAAGCAGGCGCGCCAAGCCAGGTACCAGCCGCCTCTATCTGGTACCGGCCTCCTCTATCTGGTACCAGCCTCCTCTATCTGGTACCAGCCTCCTCTCTCTGGTACTAGTCTCCTCTCTCTGGTTCCAGCCTCCTCTCTCTGGTTCCAGCCTCCTCTCTCTGGTTCCAGCCTCCTCTCTCTGGTTCCAGCCTCCTCTCTCTGGTTCCAGCCTCCTCTCTCTGGTACCAGCCTCCTCTCTCTGGTACCAGCCTCCTCTCTCTGGTACCAGCCTCCTCTCTCTGGTACCAGCCTCCTCTCTGGTACTAGCCTTTTCTCTCTCTGGTACTAGCCTCCTCTCTCTGGTACCAGTCTCCTCTCTCTGGTTCCAGCCTCCTCTCTCTGGTACCAGCCTCCTCTCTCTGGTACCAGCCTCCTCTCTCTGGTACCAGCCTCCTCTCTCTGGTACCAGCCTCCTCTCTCTGGTACCAGCCTCCTCTCTGGTACTAGCCTCTCTCTCTCTGGTACCAGCCTCCTCTCTCTGGTACCAGCCTCTTCTATCTGGTACCAGCCTCCTCTCGTTGGTACTAGCCTCCTCTCTCTGGTACTAACCTGGTACTAGCCTCCTCTCTCTGGTACTAGCCTCCTCTCTCTGGTACTAACCTGGTACTAGCCTCCTCTCGTTGGTACTAGCCTCCTCTCTCTGGTACTAACCTGGTACTAGCCTCCTCTCTCTGACTGGTACTAACCTGGTACTAGCCTCCTCTCGTTGGTACTAGCCTCCTCTCTCTGGTACTAGCCTTTTCTCTCTCTGGTACTAGCCTCCTCTCTCTGGTACCAGCCTCCTCTCTCTCTGGTACCAGCCTCCTCTCTCTGGTACCAGCCTCTTCTATCTGGTACCAGCCTCCTCTCGTTGGTACTAGCCTCCTCTCTCTGGTACTAGCCTCCTCTCTCTGGTACTAACCTGGTACTAGCCTCCTCTCTCTGGTACCAGCCTCCTCTCTCTGGTTGCAGCTTGGAGGCCTTGCAGGTGAAGGACTCTGCAGAGAAAGTGAAGGAGGTTCTGGACGCGGCACAGGACGCTCAAAGTGCGGCCTCCAGCGCCATCTCGCAAACCACAGAGAACATCGAGAGGACGGACCGCCTGCTGTCCAAGGTCTGTCTCTGTGTCTATCTCTCTGCCTCTGTGTCTGTCTCTGTGTCTGCCTCTGTGTCTGCCTCTGTGTCTGCCTCTGTGTCTGTCTCTGTGTCTGCCTCTGTGTCTGTCTCTGTGTCTGTCTCTGTGTCTGCCTCTGTGTCTGCCTCTGTGTCTGTCTCTGTGTCTGCCTCTGTGTCTGCCTCTGTGTCTGCCTCTGTGTCTGCCTCTGCCTCTGCCTCTGTGTCTGTCTCTGCCTCTGTGTCTGTCTCTGTGTCTGTCTCTGTGTCTCTGTGTCTGCCTCTGTGTCTGTCTCTGTGTCTGCCTCTGTGTCTGTCTCTGTGTCTGCCTCTGTGTCTATCTCTGTGTCTGCCTCTGTGTCTGCCTCTGTGTCTGCCTCTGTGTCTGCCTCTGTGTCTCTGTGTCTCTGTCTGCCTCTGTGTCTGTCTCTGTGTCTGCCTCTGTGTCTGCCTCTGTGTCTGTCTCTGTGTCTGCCTCTGTCTCTGTGTCTGCCTCTGTGTCTGTCTGTGTCTGCCTCTGTGTCTGTGTCTGCCTCTGTGTCTGCCTCTGTGTCTGCCTCTGTGTCTGTCTCTGTGTCTGCCTCTGTGTCTGTCTCTGTGTCTTTCTCTGTGTCTGTCTCTGTGTCTGTCTCTGTGTCTGCCTCTGTGTCTATCTCTGTGTCTGCCTCTGTGTCTGCCTCTGTGTCTGCCTCTGTGTCTCTGTGTCTGTCTCTGTGTCTGTCTCTGTGTCTGCCTCTGTGTCTCTGTCTCTGTGTCTCTCTGTGTCTGCCTCTGTGTCTGTCTCTGTCTGTCTCTGTGTGTCTGTCTCTGTCTGTGCTCTGTCTCTGTGTGTCTCTGTCTGTCTCTGTGTCTGCCTCTGTGTCCTCTGTGTGCCTCTGTGTCTGTCTCTGTCTGTCTGTGTCTCTGTGTCTGTCTTTCCTCTGTGTCTGTCTCTGTGTCTGGTCTCTGTGTCTGCCTCTGTGTCTGTCTCTGTGTCTGCCTCTGTGTCTGTCTCTGTGTCTGCCTCTGTGTCTGCCTCTGTGTCTGTCTCTGTGTCTGTCTCTGTGTCTATTCTCTGTGTCTGCCTCTGTGTCTGTCTCTCTGTCCCTCTGTGTCCCTATCTGTGTCTGCCTCTGTGTCTGTCCTCTGTGTCTGTCTCTGTGTCTGTCCTCTGTGTCTCTGTGTCTGCCTCTGTGTCTGCCTCTGTGTCTGTCTCTGTGTCTGCCTCTGTGTCTGTCTCTGTGTCTGCCTCTGTGTCTTGTGTGCCTCTGTGTCTGCCTCTGTGTCTGTCTCTGTGTCTGCTCTGTGTCTGCCTCTGTGTCTGTCTCTGTGTCTGCCTCTGTGTCTCTGTGTCTGTCTCTGTGTCTGTCTCTGTGTCTGTCTCTGTGTCTGTCTCTGTGTCTGCCTCTGCCTCTGTGTCCTCTGTGTCTGTCTCTGACTTTTTGAGCACAAGCTCCTTGCCTCTTGAAATCCAACAGACCTGATCATGTCAGAGTTAATGGCTTAAATGTATTTAAGATTAAAAGTAGTACTTAAATACAAGCTATGAAACTTGTTTCTCACGGTTTGTGTGGTTGGATAAAAAAACGCATACATCACTTTTCATTGCACACAAAGAACTAAATCATAATTATTTTATTTTATTCCAGGTTGTGATGAGTCCACCGTAGAAAAGACAGTCAGAGGCAGACGTCCAGGCACCTGCTGTTACTGCTGTTACTGCTGCTGCTGTTGTCACTGTTACTGCTGCTGCTGTTGTCACTGTTACTGCTGCTGCTGTTGTCACTGTTACTGCTGCTGCTGTTACTGCTGCTGCTGTTACTGCTGCTGCTGTTACTGCTGCTGCTGTTACTGCTGCTGCTGCTTTTGCTGCTGCTGCTGTTACTGCTGCTGCTGCTGCTGTTACTGCTGCTGCTGCATGTCTTCAGAAAATGAGTTGTGTTCTAACTATCCATGACTTTTAATTAATAAAACAAATGAACATATTGGTGGTTGTAGTTTATATCGTAATCCACAGAAGCTGGAGGTGATGGAAATGGATGAAGAAATGATGCCTCTGGAAGACAGCTGCCTCTGGAAAAGAAATTCACACAAAAAAATCATTAATTTAAACATACCCGGTTCTTCTGGGATTAAAATGAGCCTTTT
Source organism: Knipowitschia caucasica (assembly GCA_964034765.1). Classification (NCBI taxonomy): domain Eukaryota; kingdom Metazoa; phylum Chordata; class Actinopteri; order Gobiiformes; family Gobiidae; genus Knipowitschia; species Knipowitschia caucasica. The sequence goes on from OZ035842.1 coordinate 1,820,621, forward strand.
GTTACAATCAGACATGTCGACATATATGTTCATATACATGTACTGTCCCAGTCAAATTAATGAATATAAATACACAGTAGTAGAGTAGAAACAGACGCTCTGAGGAGGAGCAGAAGTACGATGCCTTTACAAACACACACATGAACTTAACATGTCAACAGTAAATGTAAATACATGTCCAGTCTTTAACAGGAGGCTGGTAGAGTGGTGTTATGACCAGTTAAGGACCCACACCAGTCATAACAGGGATATGTGAAACAATCATTGAAACACAGAGTCACTTAAGGAGTTTGGCAATGTCTTTATTTAAGAGCCAAACTAAAAAGAAATAACAGTGGTGGGAGGAGTGGCGTCGCCCAGTTGTGCCAAAAGAACAAAAGTAAAATATAACAAAAGAGGCCTAACTCACAGGCTAGTCTAATAAAAGAAATGAAATAAAAAATGTCTATTCTGTTTTATCTAAAGAAAAGTGGAGTAGAACTCAAAACAACAAGGGTGGTCACAACTGATAAGCTAGGGAATCTAACAAAAGTATCTACGTGTTGTAAACGTAACTTAGCACCAAACTCACCTAACCAAACCTCCACACAGAAACAAATTAGGCTACCACCTGGTAGCTTCTGGCACCTGAGAGAGAGAGCCGCCCAAGACACTCCCCGTTTAAATACTCTCCAATTTGCCCCCACTCCACCAATCATGCACCATCCTCCTCCAGGGCACGCCCACAGCACCTTCACACAGAAGCAGAAGGGAGAGAACAGCAGCACACAGGGAAAGACAACTCTGATGCACGTAACACCCCCACCCTTATAAATTCGAGCAGGGTTCGAATATGGCCAGTGGACATCAAGGGACTCTAGAAAGTGCATCAGCAACTATGTTCTCTGATCCTTTTTTGTGCTTTATTACCAGGTTGTAGTTTTGCAGGATCAATGACCATCGCATTAGGCGTTGATTGTGGTTATACATTCGTGAGAGGAATGTAAGAGGGTTGTGATCCGTATACACGAGGGTGGCCTGGGAACCAATATAAATTTCAAAGTGCTGCACAGCCAATAGCAGAGCGAGAGTTTCCTTTTCAATCGTGGAGTACTTTAATTGATGCTTGTTGAACTTACGTGAAAAGTAACTCACCGGATGATCGATGCCCTGATCACCTTCTTGAAGGAGAACTGCTCCTGCCCCCGCCATGCTGGCATCCACCTCTAGCTTGAATGGCCGCTGAAAGTCTGGAGCTGACAAAACAGGAGTGCAACACATCATAGCCTTTAAGCTCTCAAAGGACTTCTGACACTCCTCGGACCATACAAATGGCTTGGCAGGACTGGTGAGGGCAGTCAGGGGGGCAGCAACTGTGGAGAAGTTTTTACAGAACCTGCGATAGTATCCAGCCATCCCAAGGAATCGACGTAGCTCCCTTCGGGCCGTTGGAGTGGGGAAGGCAACGATCGCAGCGATTTTGGCCTCCACAGGGCACACCTTTCCACTGCCAACCTGCTGACCCAGATACTGCACCGTGCCCTGTCCGAATTCACATTTTGAAAGGTTCAGTGTTAAACTTGCAGCAGACAGACACCCAAAAACCACCTTCAATGTCGCCACATGAGTTTCCCAATCAGGGGTGAAAATCACAATGTCGTCCAGATATACTCTACAATGGGGTACGCCTCCCAACACTTTGTTTACCAACCTCTGAAAAGTCGCCGGGGCGTTGCAGAGACCAAATGGCATGACTGTGTACTGGAGGAAGTAGTCTGGAGTCACAAAAGCTGAGATTTCAGAAGCATGGGGGGTTAACGGAACCTGCCAATATCCCTTCAGCATGTCGAGTTTACTCACAAAGGCTGCAGGACCAATCTCATCGATGCAGTCGTCAATCAATGGCAGGGGATGCGCATCGGGCACTGTCACTGCATTGACTTTTCGGAAGTCTGTACAAAACCTGGGGCTCCCATCAGCTTTTGTCTCAAGGAGACAGGGGGAACTCCATGCACTTTAACTGTGGACAGCAAGTCCATTGTTGAGCAGATATTCTGCTTCTTTCTTCAGTATCTCCCGTTTAGCAGGACTGACCCTGTAAGCGCGCTGCTTAATCGGTGCTGGGTTAGTCAGGACTATGTCGTGCGAGATAACAGTAGTCTGTGAGGGAGTGTCACTGAACAGCGTTGGAAAGTCCAGTATGACCTGAGTGATGTCATCACTTTTGTCTTTGGGGAGATCTGACAAATAACTGGTCAAGTTTCTCAGGACTTGGCTGTTGCTTAGCCTAGCCCCCTGGGGTGTAGCGCTTTTCATGAGCAGGCCATCCTCTGACTCCGTACTCACCCCTACATAAGCAGCAACAGGAGATGTCTTCTCGTTGCCACAGGCACTGGCCGGTGGTTGCTGCTCACCCCGTGTGCTGTAGAGCTTCAACATATTCACATGGCAGACCCTGGAGCGCCGCCTTCGGTCCGGTGTGTGAATGACGCAATTTGTGTCACTCAGCTTCTGGTCTACAACATAGGGGCCAGCGAATTTAGTGGACAATGATGAGCCAGGTATTGGCAAGAGGAGCAGAACCTTGTCTCCAGGCTGGAAGCTGCGAACAGCCTTCCTGTCAAAATGCTGCTTCATTTTGATCTGGGAGGAGGCCAAGGCCTCTTTAGCTAGGGCACAAGCTTGCCTTAGACGATCCCTCAGCGTAGTGACATACTCTGGGATGTTTCTGACAGTCCTCTGAGGTGTAATGAGGTGCTCTTTTAGGATTTTCAAAGGACCTCGGACCTCATGGCCAAAGACTAGCTGGGCTGGGCTGAACCAACGACTCCTGTACAGCTTCTCTCGCAGCGAACAGTACAAGGGGCACACTTTCATCCCAGTGTCTTTGTGACTCAAAGCAGTGCTTCCTCAACATGGACTTCATTGTTTGGTGGAACCTTTCGAGCACACCTTGACTCTCTGGGTGATAAGGACTAGAAGTCACTTGTTTGATGCCCAATGTGTGCAGAGCGTGTGTAAAGACCTTTGACTTGAAGTTGGTTCCCTGGTCACTTTGGATGACCTTCGGTAGACCAAATGTTGAGAAGAACTTTACCAGAGCTCTGACGATGACCGGAGACGTGATCTTCCGCAGAGCAACCGCCTCGGGGTACCTGGTGGATGCACACATAATTGTAAGCAGAAACTGATTTCCCGTCTTAGTTCTTGGCAGTGGTCCCACACAGTCAATAATGACCTTCTCAAAAGGCTCACCCATTACCGGTATAGGGGACAGCGGCGCAGGGGGAATCACCTGATTTGGCTTCCCTGTCATCTGGCAGACATGACATGTGCGACAGTAGTCAACTACATCAGACTTTAGTCCAGGCCAGAAGAAATGTCTGAGCAGCCTATTGTAGGTTTTCGCAATACCCATATGTCCTGACCACGGATTGTCATGGGCTAAGGACAGTACCTGGGCACGATAGACTTTGGGCACCACAACTTGATACAGAACTTTTTCATCTCCCGTGCCGGTGACATCGCTGCTCCAGCGGCGCATGAGTAGTCCCTCGTCCATAAGGTATCCCACTTTGTTGGCTCTGCTCCCTTCCTGTTCAACAACAGAGAAACATGTTGAAAGTGATGAGTCACCTTTCTGGGCTGTGATGAACGCCGCTCTTGTGGCTGGTAGCGGGATCGCATCCAGAGCAGCTGGAGTCCTTGATGTGACATCTGGTTTCGCTTGGAAAAACTCTTCAGTAGCAATGAAACTGTCGGACAGGTCAACAGTGTTCTTAGATTGGGACCTGGTCACAGCGCATGCTGGAAATACGTTTGGGGACTCAAGCTCAGTGCTCTGCTCAGTGCGCTCAACCAACTGTGGAACAGGGACCACTTTACTGCCTGCTAAATCGTTGCCCAATATGAAGTCGATGCCCCTGATTGGCAGGGCAGGGAGTACAGCGACTTTCACAAGACCTTTAACCAATGCGGACCATAAGTACACATCGTGTAGAGGGGCTGGGATAAAACTCATCCCTACTCCCTGAACAACGGCGCTAGCATGACATGAAGTCTCATCTGAGAGTGGAAGTATACCAGCTCTGATGATGGACTGAGAACCCCCTGTGTCTCTCAGAATGGTCACTGGTCTCCGGTCACTACCGCTCCCTGTCATAGCAACGTAACCGTCTGAAACAAACGGTCTAAACCAGGAGTCAACCTCAGCGCACTTAGGGTTCAGAGTGTTCAATAACGGGGGGTTAGAGCTGATCAAACCAACACCTTTTGGCTGTGATGGCTGTGGCTTATGCATGCGCTTCAGTGTCAAACAATCAGCCACTACATGACCTTTTCGGTGACAAAAGAAGCACTCACGCTCCTGTCGTGGGGGAGACCTTGTGAGTTTGGTCCTTTCCGAGGATCCAATCCTGTCTGGACCAGGAGTCATAGGACGGGCCACCCTGTCCGAACGGGGAGAGACAAAGATATTTTTGTGTGTTAGTACAAATTCATCGGCGAGCACAGCCGCTTTGGATAGTGTGGTCACCTTCTGTTCGTTCAGGAACAGTGACATTTTATCAGACAGCGTGTTCTTGAAATCTTCGAGCAGAATTAACTGCCGGAGGGACCCAAAGTCTCTCACGTGATTTGCTGCACACCATTTGTCAAAAAGCAGCCCTTTCTCCCGTGCAAACTCTACAAATGTTTGACCATTTGCCTTCCTGTGCTCTCTGAACTTTTGCCTATAGGCCTCTGGGACCAGCTCATATGCACGTAATATGGACCCCTTTAAAGTGTCATAATTTAAACTCTCGTTCAGAGACAGAGAGGACACAACTTCTTGTGCTTTGCCCACTAGCTTGCACTGCAGAAGTATAGGCCACATGTCTTTGGGCCAGTTGAGTGCAGTAGCAATCCTTTCAAACGCACCAAAATAGGCATCGACTTCCCGTTCACGGAAAATCGGAACTAGGGCTATGTTTTTTGTGACGTCGAAGGAGTGCTTTGGATGCCCCGCTTCAGCCTGTGAAGCGGGTTCAGATCTGTGAGAATCAACTTCTGCAGCTGTAACTCTCATTGCCTCCAACTCAAGCTGACGTAACTTCACCTCTTTTTCAGCTTGTATCTCAAGACTGCGTACCTGCAACTTGAGCTCGTAGTCTGCCTTACGCACCTTCTCCTCTGTCTCAAGCTGAAGACGAGCCAGGCAAAGCTTAATCTTGGCGGTGGAACTGGCTTGGCCTTGTTCGGTCCCAGGCGGAAACACACCACTCACCCCCGCATCTGGAGAGAAAGGCTCAAAACGAGGGAGGGTTCCCGGAGGGTTCGCCACCTCCCTTACTCGTACTGGAGTGACCTCCGTCACCACATCCTGTTCAGAAAGAACATCCTTTTGGTCGTCCTCAAACCCCTCCGAAGCCACTTCACCATGCGGGTCACTGGGGTTGGGAGACAGGATTCCGAGAGTGATCAGCCCCGCAATGAGTACCCGCTTAATCTCTCTCTTAAGGCTCTGTTTCTGGACAGAAACACCAAAGTGAGCCGCAATGCACAAAAGGTCGTCTTTGCGACACCGGTCAAGGATTTCCAGAGAGGGAGTCTCAATGAAATCCTGTAGAATAAACACCATGATTGCTCTCTCTCTCTAAACACTAAAGAACACACTGAGACAATGATTGTTTCAAATGATCCCGGACGAGCCCCCACTTTTGTTATGACCAGTTAAGGACCCACACCAGTCATAACAGGGATATGTGAAACAATCATTGAAACACAGAGTCACTTAAGGCAGTGTTTTTCAACCACTGTGCCGCGGCACACTAGTGTGCCGTATGATATTGTCTGGTGTGCCGTGAGAAATTCGTCTACTTTGTCTAAAAATAACTGCATTCGCTGTTGACGAGCGGTGACTTGTTTTGAACTGTGAGTAACCATGTAATACTTTTTCAAATCAGTAGATGGCAGCAGATAGCTAAGTACTTTGAAACTGAAAAATTGGATGCGACCACTGGCTACAGGTCAGCATTGTGGCGAGAAAGGTAAAATTGGATGCGACCAACAAATGTGGGAGGGAGCGAGACAAGAGCTTTGTGGCGAGTGAGAAGTGAAAGTGATAGAGACGTTTTTGAAAATGAATTATGCCGTTTCTGAACAGGATTAACATCCTCCGCTCTGCCCCGGGGTAGCTGTGGCCGCGTTGTAGTGGTTTAACTATGAAATGTACAATTTTTGTACAACAGCTCTCGCGAACGCACTTCTGAACTGGGTACCGAGCGCAGACCATAGTCGAGTGGACAGAACCACAGACATGCGGACCGGACAGAACCATGGACTCGCGTTCAGGACCTCCCGTGTCCCTCATCCAAAACTCCTGAATTTAAAGCTCGGATACCAAAATGTTTCCCATGCACTAACAATGCATGTTCTTTGTGTGAGTTATTATTTGACTATTTGGGCAGAGAGTGGATTTTCTTAGTTTTTTTCCACACAGTTAGTGCCACTTTATTCCCAAACTCTTGTTAAAGAAGCTATACCCGATTTTTTTTCTAAGTAGTTCATAAAAATGCTTTTTACTACATACAAGTTGTATCATAATACATAATTTAATTGAAAACTTGAGGTCATTGATTCCACTGTGTATGAAATTCAGGCAGTGAAAAGTGCTGAGTATAGTCTGAGCGGGCCGCTCGTTCTCCTCCGCTCACAGAACAAGAAGTGACCAGCCTGCGTCCTCTAGCCTCTACAGCGCTGCTTAACACCAGGGCTTCGACTTCAAAATTTTAATATAATTCTAAAATAAAAAATATATACATATTTGAACAAATATTAGACAACCCTTATAATTAGAAATGTATTTAATGACTGCAAATAAAATAGTTAGCTCCCAAAGGTTTCACCGGGACGTGCTAGGCAGGTAACAGCTAAGCTAGCTAGCTGTTTCATGGTAACTTCCGGGTTTTTCGCGATCGCTTTTTGTCACTTTAAAACAGTATTTTTGTCATGAAAACGTTGACAGCAAATTCTGAAATCGTCCGTGCATGTGTGTTAAGGATGTATCTGTATACTGTATTGTCCGATTGACGTTTAATGGTGTTGATTGATTGATTGATATGTATTTGTTTATTGAGCGTGGCTAGCTCCGCTAGCTTCTCTACACAGACAAGTGTGCAGAAAAACTGCACAATGTAGTGACAGGCGCTGATAGCTTGTTGTACTTGCAAAGTAATGGCAGTATTTTACACACCTGAATTACAAAACAGAGATTGCATTGGGGCTGCGGTCATTATTGGTTTGAGAGTTCTGTTATCAAGAAAAAATGATCGGAAGAATTGCATTCAAGTCAATGGAGTGCTGCTGCTGTGAGGAGCTCTATAACAAATTATAATTAAATATTAGAATATATTCTAATGTTTAAATTAATACATCCGGACGCGAAACGTATTCTTTTACTTATATATTGTGTTAGCAGTGCATTGCTTTAGTGCCATTTCATCAGTGATTGTTGCACAGCTTACAAGTTACGCTAATGCTAATGTTAGAATACGTATCAGATCGCAAATAAAACTAGGTGGCTCCGTGTTATGAGAGCGCAGGTGAAATGAGAAGCCTGTGAGCGAGCTGGGGGGCGGTGCTAAACATTCAAACATTGTAGAAACGGGTATAGCGCCTTTAATTGTATCGAGAAATATTAAATAAAGCTTAATTTCAAGGCCTGGACTTAAGCATTTTGATGAGAATAACTGTATATTGTGAATATAGGCTACAGAGTATACTGTATACATTATAAGATAAGATAAACTTTATATATCACACAGAGTATGTACAGTATATATTTTACATTAGTACTGTATACATTTTTACATTTTCTCCTGGAGGTGTGCCGCAAGATTTTTTCAGTGAAAAAAGTGTGCCTTGGCTCAAAAAAGGTTGAAAAACACTGCCAGCTAGCTATCTTAGCTGTTACCTGCCTATCACTTCCCGCGAAAACCATTGGGAGCAAACTATTTTATTTGCGTTATATAAATACATTTCATTCGAATATACAAGGGTTGTCTAAATTTGTACAAATTTTTTTTATTCAACTTATTTTGTTCATACCTTTTTTATATTAGAATAAAAATTCGAATTTTGAAGCCCTGGTGTTTAGCAGCGCTGTAGAGGCAAAGGAAAGCTAAGGCTGTTACGCTGCTTCGTTTTCTGCTGACGGATGAGAAAAGAGCGGCCGCTCAGACTCTACTCATCACTTTTTCACTGCTTGTCATTCTTACACAGCTGAATCAAAGACACAAGTTTACAATTAAATGAGTATTATGATACAACTTGTATGTATTAAAAGCATTTTATGAACAAAACTTAGAAAAAAAATCGGTATAGCTTCTATTAACACAGAACAGTTGTCCTGTCCCCTTAGCATAAAAACAGCCCAAAGCATTATGTTTTCCACCCCCATGGCTTCACAGTAGGTAAGTGTGTCTTGGATGCAACTCAGTATTCTTCTTCCTCCAAACACTGACGAGTTGAGTTTATACCAACAGTTCTACTTGTTTCATCTGACCAAAGACATTCTCCCAATCCTCTGCTTGATATCATCCATGTGCTCACTCACTGGCAAACTCAGACGGGCCAGACCTGCTCTACCATCATTCAGGGGGACACGTCTGGCACTGCAGGATAGATTCCCTGTCGTCGTAGTGTGTTACTGATGCGGTAACCTTTGTTACTTTGGTCCCAGCTCTCTGCAGGTCATTCACCAGTCTCCCCGTGTGGTTCCCGTATTTTTGATCCACGATCCTTGCGGGAGCCCCAGATCGAGGTAGATTATCAGTGGTCTTCTGAGTCTCCATTTTCTGATAATTTCTCCCACAGTTATTTGTCCACAACAAGCGCTTGCCTATTGTAATTATCCCAAAAACCTTCCCTTTTTTTCCCAGTCTGGTGGCAGGTCTAACAATTCTTTTTCCTTGGTGTCCTTCGAAGATACATTGGACTTTGCCAAGATACAGGTATGCCAGAGATTTTCCATGTTTGAAGGACCAATACTTATTTTCCCACCATCATATACAAATAAATTCCTTTAAAATCCTACAATGTGAATTCCTTTGATTTTTTTTCTTTTTCGCTATGTGTAGCTATGATGAATATTACAGACTCCTCATTATTTTAAGTGGAGAACTTGCACAATCGGGTTGCTGACTAATACTTTTTTGCCCCACTGTATAATCTGTGCATGTGTTCATTTATATAACAGTACTCCCCATTGGATGACCTTTGACTAATACATTTTTTAAGAACAACTATTGATTGACATGGTTGAGATGATGTGGAGCGATTTTTTAGCAAAACGGTGAAACGGCCCAAGGCTGGTTTTGATGTTTGTGTGAGGTGTACATTTCCCATGGGTAAAAAATGGGGAGAGTTTGACGAGCCACGCAAACAAGAGGCAAATAGCTGATTGCATCATTGACTTATTGAATCAAGGAGGTCAAAACTGAATAGTGCAAAATTTCAAAAACTTTTTGGAACAACGAAATGTGACTGTCCCCATTAACTCTATGACATACTCAGTAGGGGGCTGTACAAGGTCGAATATAAAATATTCCACTTTCACATGAACCATGTACCCCAGGAGTAGAACAATGCATTAAAATGTATGTGCAAATAGACTATTGTGCAAACGAGAAAATTTGCCATTGTCAAAATGCAAAAGAAATGTAACTTTTTGCGCTCCGCGGCTCAAACAATGTTTCACTGATCAAAATTCCCTGAGGTCATATGAAGTTTACATGTGTTGAGATGATGTGGAGCATTTTGAAGTCAAATCTTTGAAAACGGCCGAGGAGGATCTCTTTCCAACTCGACTATGTAAAAAATCATGCTTCATTTTTTGCATTGTCCACTAAATTCATGGGTTTGACCGGATTGTTCAGAAGCTGACCATAATAACTTGTTGTTGTGATGAACAGGAATTTTGTGCCAGCACAAATCTGCGCTACTTATTCTTCCAAAGGACGATTATCAAAATGCAGCTGCATGGATATGAGCATCTTTTGTAATGAATACAAAAATAAAGTCAGTTAAGTAGCAGCTTAAGACAAAATGATTTTTTTTCCTTTTTTTTTCAGATTTCTTTGCATGGTCAATGGCAATAAGGGACAGCAGTGTTTCAGAATGAGAAGTCGTAGCCAAGCTTCTGAAACCTGATGAACTCAAATCTAGTGGATGAATGAATCCATTGCATTGTTCTTTTCATATGACAGTAATCTGTAAGTTTATCTTTGGACAGGCCAATAATGTTTTTATTTTCTATATAATCAAGTTCTAATTTATGCTTCCTCTGCAAAAGTTTTTATCCAATTATCATAAAGGAATTAGGGTATAGTGTATAATATGTATTTGTTTATTTAAATTCCCTTTTTGATAATATTGCACTCAAAGCTGTCGCTGTAGTTTACTAAATTCCCCCCGACTGCAGGACACAGCAACAGCAAAACAACTTATTTTTTGGGGGTGGAGCCCATCTTCCAAAATCTGCCTGCTGAATATAAAATTGTTTAACACATCGTTACCAATAACTATTTGAAACATTTAGTGTATCTTGGTCTGGGTTCATAAAATAATTTTACAGAAAAAACAGTTCAAGCAAAAAAGCACCGCAACCTAAGGAGTACTGTAGGGAATGTGTTAGTGCCCAGAGTCCCAGAACTAAACATGGAGGCTGCTTTTCAGATTCATGCTGCTAAAATCTGGAATATACTTCCTGAAGATGTGAGGGGACAGGCCTCCACTCTGACAACGTTAAAACCAGGTTAAAAACAGTTTCTGTTTTAGCTGTGCATACAACTGGGGGATTTTTATATTTTTATCTTTCTTTATTAATGTTCTTGTGAATTATTTATGATTTTTAATGCTTTCATTGTTCAGCCTTTGAGAGGGCCTTGTTGTTATGAATTGTGCTATACAAATAAAAAACGTTTTGCCTTCGCTTGCCTACATCAACGCCCACATCATACAGGTAATGCCTTTTGTGGTCCGGATCCCTGCATGAAGCAGTGTAGTTAGTGATAAGGAGCTTCAGACCAAAAGCTTCAAAATGCTTTTGACGCGCGTCAGCTGATCCGACGAGTTAATATTTGTGTCATTATGGTGCTTCAACTTTTTGACGCGAGTGACTCCGGTGGGAGGAGCTTCTCTTGTGCCGGTGTAGTCCAGAGAAGATGGCGGATTTCCGAAGAGCAGCTTGCCATTATTTGTTTGTTCAAAATCCAAACAACTCGTCGTAGGGCTTCTACACAACGAGTATGGGTTCAACAGCATACTTCATAGGCGTGCAGTGTTTGGCGAGTTCACACCATTACCCCAGGAGCTGCTATGGACGAGGCTCGCTTTCCCAGTCGGTACTTCCGAATGACAGTAGCCCAGTTTTGATGACCAGCTCACCCGCATCCGGAGCTACTCGCATCGCCGCAGGACACCAGCTACAGCCGCTCGATTCCCGCGGAAGAGCGCCAGTCTATCTGCCTGAGGTTTGTGATAATTTTCCTGATAAAATATCTACAATACTAGTATGCTCATTTTGGTAAAAGTCATTACAATGGACTTGGGTTCAAGCCCACCGCAATACCTACGTTCACACTCCCACTGATGACTGCAAGAAACACTTAACCCCACTTGCCTGAAACTGAAAATCTACATCTATAATACTAACTAACAACAATACTCAATCTATAATTACTAAACAAGAAACTATCAACCTGAAACTTTGCAATGGAGCTGAAGCCATTGCGATTGACTGCGGAACAGATCTAATGTGGAAATCTGCTAAAAAAAATCCTTGAAATCCTTTAAAAGGCCTTGAAACTGTTAAAATACTTGATAGATATTTGAAACTCCTGAAGTCCTTGAAATTGTTGAAACCTTTAAACGCCTGAAATCCTTGAAACTGTTGAAACATTGAAACTCCTGAAATCCTTGAAACTTTTTTAAACCTGGAAACTGTTGAAAGTGTGGAAACTCCTGAAATCCTTGAACCTCCTGATATCCTTGAAACTGGTTAAATTCTTAAACAGTTGAAATCCTTGAAACTACTGAATGTATTGAAAGTGTCCTTGAAACTGAAAAATCCCCTCACCGCTGAAACAATTTGGTTCCTGTAACTAAGGAAACCTGGTCTGTGGTCATTATCTGGTGGTGGTCTGAGTCTTCGTTTGGGTCTTGGTCTGGTGGTATAATGCAACCTATTAGGTTGCATTATACTGGTTTACATGGAAAAATCCCTATTAGGTTGCATTATACTGGTTTACATGGAAAAATCCCTATTAAGTTGCATTATACTGGTTTACATGGAAAAAACCCTATTAAGTTCCATTATACTGGTTTACATGAAAAAAAACCCTATTAAGTTGCATTATACTGGTTTACATGGAAAAATCCCCCATTAAGTTGCATTTATACTGGTTTACATGGAAAAATCCCTATTAACTCATTGGTGTCCCATTGAACGCACAAATACGTCAAAGCAAATAGTAACGTCGTGTGCCATTGACGCATTAATCCGTCAATTGCCTTTTTTGCTATTTTCACGTTCCCAGATGTCTATTGTATCTAATATGATATGGGGATGACTTGAGACCATATTTTATCGAGCCAGCAGGTGGCAGCATTGCTCTCTGAATGGTTTGAAAACATGTAGGTGCACATGTTGTGCTCTTTTTTTCTCAATACCCTATTATGGTGATTTCTGGTGATTTCAGTAAAACTTCCCCTACTCGACGGAGGATTACATTAAGGGGAACGATGAAAAAAGCCTATAAACACAATTTCTTTTTGCTGAGGAAAGTAGACAAGTAGACAGTCCATTCTTTTAGAATCTGGTGTCGGGATTTCAGATAGTCATAGTACACCCAATTATTCTGTGGGTCTTGAAACATCAGTAAAAATCATTAGAAATGGCTGGCACTGGGGGGGAGTTACCTGGTTCTGAAATAGGCTGGCATTCAATGAGTTAAGTTGCATTGTACTGGTTTACATGAAAAAAACCCTATTAAGTTGCATTATACTGTTTACATGAAAAAATCCCTATTAAGTTGCATTATACTGGTTTACATGGAAAAAACCCTATTAAGTTGCATTATACTGGTTTACATGGAAAAAACCCTATTAAGTTGCATGATTACAAAGTCCTGAAACTGTTGAAACCTTGAAACTGTTGAAACCTTGAAACTGTTGAAGTCCTTGAAACTGTTGAAGTCCTTGAAACTGTTGAAAGTCCTTGAAACTGTTGAAACCTTGAAACTGTTGAAACCTTGAAACTGTTGAAGTCCTTGAAACTGTTGAAACCTTGAAACTGTTGAAACCTTGAAACTGTTGAAACCTTGAAACTGTTGAAGTCCTTGAAACTGTTGAAGTCCTTGAAACTGTTGAAACCTTGAAACTGTTGAAACCTTGAAACTGTTGAAATCTTGAAACTGTTGAAACCTTGAAACTGTTGAAGTCCTTGAAACTGTTGAAGTCCTTGAAACTGTTGAAGTCCTTGAAACTGTTGAAGTCCTTGAAACTGTTGAAGTCCTTGAAACTGTTGAAACCTTGAAACTGTTGAAACCTTGAAACTGTTGAAACCTTGAAATTGTTGAAACCTTGAAACTGTGGAAACCTTGAAAATGCTGAAGTCCTTGAAACTGTTGATGTCCTTGAAACTGTTGATGTCCTTGAAACTGTTGATGTCCTTGAAACTGCTGAAGTCCTTGAAACTGCTGAAGTCCTTGAAACTGCTGAAGTCCTTGAAACTGCTGAAGTCCTTGAAACTGCTGAAGTCCTTGAAACTGCTGAAGTCCTTGAAACTGTTGAAGTCCTTGAAACTGCTGAAGTCCTTGAAACTGCTGAAGTCCTTGAAACTGCTGAAGTCCTTGAAACTGTTGAAGTCCTTGAAACTCTTGAAATCTTGAAACTGCTGAAATCCTTGAAACTGTTGAATCCTTGAAACTGTTGAATCATTGAAACTGTAGAAATGTCTGAAAGAGCTGAAGTCCTATTAAAATGCATGGGCCTATTAAAATGCATTGCAGAATTCTCAATGCAAATTAATGGCAGAATTCCCAAGCCCGTAGAAAAAAACTGGAAAACTGCAGAACTCTAATTTTTTCTGAAAACTCACAAGTTGTGGAAGCTGAACATGCACAAACTGCAGAAAATGCTGAAAATGTTGAAGAAAATTCTGAAAACTATGAATTTGTGGAAGCCCCATTATAAGTCAATGGGAAAAATCGACCGATTTTTGTCCGATTGCGGAAGAACCGGAAATCGCTGAAGTCCCAAAAGTAATAGCAATAATCTCCCAAACATGTGGAACGTTTTGAGGTATAACTTGTGGAAATTGTTGAAAATGTGAAAGCTGTGAAACGTGTCAAAAATCAGGAAAAAGACTGAATAAAGAACACCAAAACCAATGGTTGACTGCGGAAGGTTCCGCAGTCAATCAATAATCTACATCTATAATACTAACAACTACAATAATCTACATCTATAATACTAACATCTAAAATAATCTACATCTATAATACTAACATCTACAATAATCTACATCTATAATACTAACATCTACAATAATCTACATGAATGCTGCCTCTAGCAAGTTTCCCTGGATAAAAGCACACAATCAGACAAAGTTTTAGTTTTTACTCGAGAGAAAAATGGCGGCTGCAGCCGACGTATGCCCTGCTCCAGGACCATCTCCGGCTTTTCAGCGGTCAGTGTTTTATTACAAGAAGATTGGTCAGTCCCATTTGGGGACACTTGAGTTATGAGTTCCTTCAACAGAAAAGTACAAATAAGATATGGGACACGCCTAGTATGCAAATAGCGAACACACGCAACAAAAGAATCACTCAACATTTGCTTGCTCTTAGTGATGGGAATAAGAAGCCTAGTGAGGCAATGAGGCATCACAGGTGATTAATATGCTCTAACGCCATCATGTGGACAAAACATGTATAACACTCTTAAGTGCCTAATGATGCATCTGAACCATACGTCTGAACATGGTAGTGTTCCAAATGACGCTTCATTAACTATTTGGGGCTTTCAGTCAATTGTATCAATACAACAAACAAAGAATCTGAAGCGATGCACTTTTTCAAGAAAGTGTTTAATTGAAGAAAAACTCAATTTAAGGTGGATTAATCAAACACAACAAACCCTTTATTTTCCAGGAATAAAATATGTTCACTTTCCCATCACAAAACAAAATAGCTTTCTCCTTTGACACATTCAGCACATTACTACTTGTTTCAGGGATGTTGTTTTCTCTCATTGTGGTGCGGCTTTGCCCGACAGCTACCTTACCAACAATCGCAATGCATCATGGAATACTCCTTCACTCGACGTTGCTTCTAAAGTGTTAGGACACCTTACACCCCCATGGGCAGGAGCAAAATCTAGGGTAAATGAACAAATTAAGGACTAGGGTCTGAATTGGGACAGGCCCAATAACACACATTCACACGCTTACAAAGGAACGAAACACAAGGCTTCAAACAGAACCTTCCTTGTTAACATATAAACATAAACCCTTCTGGTATGAAGACTTCACCGACCTGAGGCTAAAGGTGAACTCACCTACAATTATCTACAATTGTATTTATCCACACCTACACTACCGTTCAAAAGTTTGGGGTCACATTGAAATGTCCTTATTTTTGAAGGAAACGCTGTAGATAACTTTAAACTAGTCTTAACTGTAAAGAAATACACTCTATACATTGGTTATGTGGTAAAGGACTATTCTATCTGCAAATGTCTGGTTTTTGGTGCAATGTTGTAATTGCTGCAAATGGAGGATTCTTTGACGAAAGCAAAGTTGGATGTAAAACAAATCTTATTTCAAATACAAATCATTATTTCTAACCTTGTCAATGTCTTGACTCTATTTTCTATTCATTTCACAACGTATGGTGGTGAATAAGTGTGACTTTTCATGGAAAACACTTGAGTGACCCCAAACTTTTGAACAGTAGTGTACGTCTTCACACAGATATGACACAGATGTTATTTATACTGCACTGTTTTTCACACAATGGATGACTTTGCAGAAACATAAAATTCTCCAGCTCATGTTAGCATGGCTAGTGTGATACTTCAGCTCCATGTTTCAGTGATCTCTCCTGCTGCATCCTGCCCATCTTCAGTGTGTCACTATTTTACCCTGTTTGCATTTGACCCTGTATTTGACCCTGTATGTGACCCTGTATTTGACTGTTTCAGCCTGTGACTGCGACCCGGTGGGGGTCTCTCAGCCCCAGTGTGACAGATCTTCTGGGCAGTGTGTTTGTGTGGAGGGAGTGACTGGACCGAGGTGTGACCTTTGCGCTCGTGGATACTCTGGTACTTTCCCCGACTGTCACCGCTGTCATCAGTGCTTTGGCCAATGGGACGCCATCGTGGAGCAGCTGACCAATCAGACGCAGCGCCTCGTGGGGAAGGTGCGCTCCCTTAAGCAGAGCGGGTCTCCAAGCGGGTCGTACCTCCTCAGTCTGGAGCAGAGCGCTGAGGCGGTCAGGAGCATCCTCAGCACCAGCCCTGTGTCTGAGCCTCTGGGAGAGCTACAGGAGCTACTGCAGCAGGCTAGGTACTGTCTTTGAGAGAGCTACATGAGCTACTGCAGCAGACCAGGTATAGCAGTAGCTCCTCTAGAATAAATGAAACAGGACTTAAACTCAGGAAAGTTAATCGTGTTCTGGAGTAACTAAGTACATTCAGAATTTTTCAGTTCAAGTATTTTTCAGCTACTTTTTGATACTTTACTGTTTCTTTTATATATGAAATCACATTGTTTGATTGTTTTTTTGTTGCTATTAAATATTTAATTTAAAGAAACTGTGAAAGTGCATCACTTTCAGTTCGGGGTTGCAAGCCCAACCCCGAACTTAACTGCCCCTCCCCCACAGTGAGCTGATGCAGTCCCTCACAGAGACCCTGAATTCTACTGAAGCAGCTTTAATGCCGACATCTGAAGAGGAGCAAGAGGTCCACAGCCGTCTGGACTCCCTGAACTCTGACTCAAACAAACTTCAGCGAACTGTGGAAGAGCTGCTGCAGCAGGTGGAGATCATCAGGAACTCAGACATCAGAGGTACAAGTATAGTATATTCTGAGACGGGTTTGTATGTATACTGAGACAGGGGTGTATGTATACTGAGACAGGTCTGTATGTACAGTATACTGAGACAGGTCTGTATGTATGTACAGGTCTGTATGTATACTGAGACAGGTTGTTTATAGACAGGTCTGTCAGGTCTGTATGTATACTGAGACTGATGACACTGACGGGTCTGAGACAGGTCTGTATACTGAGACAGGTCTGTATGTATACTGAGACAGGTCTGTATGACAGGTCTGTATGTATACTGAGACAGGTCTGTATGTATACTGAGACAGGTCTGTATGTATACTGAGACAGGTCTGTATGTATACTGAGACAGGTCTGTATGTATACTGAGACAGGTCTGTATGTATACTGAGACAGGTCTGTATGTATACTGAGACAGGTCTGTATGTTTACTGAGACAGGTCTGTATGTTTACTGAGACAGGTCTGTATGTTTACTGAGACAGGTCTGTATGTACCCTGAGACGTATGTATCCTGAGACAGGTCTGTATACTGTATGTGTTTATTCTTTGTGTGTGTTCAGGAGCCACAGTCTCTGTGAATAAGTACTTCCGTCAGTCCCAGGCGTCTGAAGGCCGTGTGAATGCCTCCACTCTGGACCAGAACAGCACCGTGCAGAACTCAGTGAGACTGCGGCAGCTGACGGAGGTCACACTGAACTCCACGGCTCTGGACTTCCTCCAGAAGCAGACTGAACGTGCTCAGAAGCTGGACGACCTCGCCGGCGACATGCACCACCTGGACGTGTCAGAACTCAGCCTCCAGGTATCAGAACCCTGATAATAACTGTTTGTATGTGTTGTGTGTCAGTGTGCATCTGTGTGTGTCAGTGTGTACCTGTGTGTCTGTTCCACATTTAGCAATTTAAGTGAAATGTGCTATAAAAACACAGCTATAGAATGTGCTATATAAACCCAGTTCCTTCCTTTCCAGATGTGTGGCAGTGCGGTGTCCCAGGAGGCCTGCTCCTCCTCCTCCTGTGGAGGTCTGGGGTGTGTGGATCCTGAGGGGAGACTGTGTGGAGGAGAGAACTGTGGAGGTTTCCTCACCACAGCCAAGAACATCTGGACCAGAGCACAGGACTCTGAGCAGGAGATCCTCCGAGCCATGGAGGAGGTGGAGGAGCTGTCCAAGAGGGTAAGGAGGAGTCCTAAAGGGTGAGGAGTAGGAGGAGGAGCTGTCCAGGAGGGTAAGGAGGAGTCCTAAAGGGTGAGGAGTAGGAGGAGGAGCTGTCCAGGAGGGTAAGGAGGAGTCCTAAAGGGTGAGGAGTAGGAGGAGGAGCTGTCCAGGAGGGTAAGGAGGAGTCCTAAAGGTTGAGGAGTAGGAGGAGGTATCGAGGAGCGTGAGGAGGTTTAAAGTCGATGCAAAAGTGGGGAATGTTGGGGGAGCCGTAACCGTGTGTTGAATTGTGTAACTGTGTTCAGGTTGCGGAGGTGAAAGTGAAGTCTGACGAGGTCAGAGGTCGGACTCTGGACGTTCTGCTCAAAACCAACAACACAAAACTTCGAGTTGATCAGAGCAACGAAGACCTACGAGAACTCATCAGACAGATACGAGACTTCCTCACCCGTAAGTACACACAATACACACAGACGCACAAATACAACACCGGCAGGTATGGACCCTGACCCTCACTCTGACCCCTCACCCTCACTCTGACCCTCACCCTGACCCTTGCAGAGGATTCGGCTGACCTGGAGAGCATCGAGATGGTGTCTAACGAGGTCCTCCAGATGCAGATGCCTCTGAGGCCTGAGCAGCTGCAGAACCTGACGGAGGAGATCCGGCTGAAGGTGGAGGAGCTGGGGAGTGTGAGGCACCTCCTGCAGGAGAGCACTGAGGAGATCCTGAGAGCAGAGGGTCTGCTGAAGCAGGCGCGCCAAGCCAGGTACCAGCCGCCTCTATCTGGTACCGGCCTCCTCTATCTGGTACCAGCCTCCTCTATCTGGTACCAGCCTCCTCTCTCTGGTACTAGTCTCCTCTCTCTGGTTCCAGCCTCCTCTCTCTGGTTCCAGCCTCCTCTCTCTGGTTCCAGCCTCCTCTCTCTGGTTCCAGCCTCCTCTCTCTGGTTCCAGCCTCCTCTCTCTGGTACCAGCCTCCTCTCTCTGGTACCAGCCTCCTCTCTCTGGTACCAGCCTCCTCTCTCTGGTACCAGCCTCCTCTCTGGTACTAGCCTTTTCTCTCTCTGGTACTAGCCTCCTCTCTCTGGTACCAGTCTCCTCTCTCTGGTTCCAGCCTCCTCTCTCTGGTACCAGCCTCCTCTCTCTGGTACCAGCCTCCTCTCTCTGGTACCAGCCTCCTCTCTCTGGTACCAGCCTCCTCTCTCTGGTACCAGCCTCCTCTCTGGTACTAGCCTCCTCTCTCTGGTACCAGCCTCCTCTCTCTGGTACCAGCCTCTTCTATCTGGTACCAGCCTCCTCTCGTTGGTACTAGCCTCCTCTCTCTGGTACTAACCTGGTACTAGCCTCCTCTCTCTGGTACTAGCCTCCTCTCTCTGGTACTAACCTGGTACTAGCCTCCTCTCGTTGGTACTAGCCTCCTCTCTCTGGTACTAACCTGGTACTAGCCTCCTCTTGGTACTAGCCTCCTCTCTCTGGTACTAACCTGGTACTAGCCTCCTCTCGTTGGTACTAGCCTCCTCTCTCTGGTACTAGCCTTTTCTCTCTCTGGTACTAGCCTCCTCTCTCTGGTACCCTCTGGTACCAGCCTCCTCTCTCTGGTACCAGCCTCCTCTCTCTGGTACCAGCCTCTTCTATCTGGTACCAGCCTCCTCTCGTTGGTACTAGCCTCCTCTCTCTGGTACTAGCCTCCTCTCTCTGGTACTAACCTGGTACTAGCCTCCTCTCTCTGGTACCAGCCTCCTCTCTCTGGTTGCAGCTTGGAGGCCTTGCAGGTGAAGGACTCTGCAGAGAAAGTGAAGGAGGTTCTGGACGCGGCACAGGACGCTCAAAGTGCGGCCTCCAGCGCCATCTCGCAAACCACAGAGAACATCGAGAGGACGGACCGCCTGCTGTCCAAGGTCTGTCTCTGTGTCTATCTCTCTGCCTCTGTGTCTGTCTCTGTGTCTGCCTCTGTGTCTGCCTCTGTGTCTGTCTCTGTGTCTGCCTCTGTGTCTGCCTCTGTGTCTCTGTGTCTGTCTCTGTGTCTGTCTCTGTGTCTATCTCTCTGCCTCTGTGTCTGTCTCTGTGTCTGCCTCTGTGTCTGTCTCTGTGTCTGTCTCTGTGTCTGCCTCTGTGTCTGCCTCTGTGTCTGCCTCTGTGTCTGTCTCTGTGTCTGCCTCTGTGTCTGTCTCTGTGTCTGCCTCTGTGTCTGCCTCTGCCTCTATGTCTGTCTGCTCTGCCTCTGTGTCTGTCTCTGTGTCTGCCTCTGTGTCTGTCTCTGTGTCTGCCTCTGTGTCTATCTCTGTGTCTGCCTCTGTGTCTGCCTCTGTGTCTGCCTCTGTGCTCTGCCTCTGTGTCTGCCTCTGTGTCTGTCTCTGTCTGTCTCTGTGTCTGCCTCTGTGTCTGCCTCTGTGTCTGTCTCTGTGTCTGCCTCTGTCTCTGTGTCTGCCTCTGTGTCTGCCTCTGTGTCTGCCTCTGTGTCTGCCTCTGTGTCTGTCTCTGTGTCTGCCTCTGTGTCTGCCTCTGTGTCTGCCTCTGTGTCTGCCTCTGTGTCTGCCTCTGTGTCTATCTCTGTGTCTGCCTCTGTGTCTGCCTCTGTGTCTGTCTCTGTGTCTGCCTCTGTGTCTATCTCTGTGTCTGCCTCTGTGTCTGCCTCTGTGTCTGCCTCTGTGTGTCTCTGTGTCTGTCTCTGTGTCTGCCTCTGTGTCTGTCTCTGTGTTCTGTGTCTGCCTCTGTGTCTGTCTCTGTCTCTCTGTCTCTGTGTCTGTCTCTGTGTCTGTCTCTGTGTCTGCCTCTGTGTCTGCCTCTGTGTCTGCCTCTGTGTCTGTCTCTGTGTCTGTCTCTGTGTCTGTCTCTGTGTCTGTCTCTGTGTCTGTCTCTGTGTCTGCTCTGTGTCTGCCTCTGTGTCTGTGTCCTCTGTGTCTGCCTCTGTGTTGCTCTGTGTCTCTGTGTCTGTCTCTGTGTCTGTCTCTGTGTCTGTCTCTGTGTCTGTCTCTGTGTCTGTCTCTGTGTCTGTCTCTGTGTCTTCTCTGTGTCTGCCTCTGTGTCTGCCTCTGTGTCTGCTCTGTGTCTCTGTGTCTCTGTCTGCTCTGTGTCTGTCTCTGTGTCTCTGTGTCTGCCTCTGTGTCTGTCTCTGTGTCTGTCTCTGTGTCTGCCTCTGTGTCTGTCTCTGTGTCTGCCTCTGTGTCTGTCTGTGTCTGCCTCTGTGTCTGTGTCTGCCTCTGTGTCTGCCTCTGTGTCTGTCTCTGTGTCTGCCTCTGTGTCTCTGTGTCTGTCTCTGTGTCTGCCTCTGTGTCTGTCTCTGTGTCTGTGTCTGCCTCTGTGTCTGTCTCTGTGTCTGTCTCTGTGTCTGCCTCTGTGTCTGCCTCTGTGTCTGTCTCTGTGTCTGCCTCTGTGTCTGTCTCTGTGTCTGTCTCTGTGTCTGTCTCTGTGTCTGCCTCTGTGTCTGTCTGTGTGTCTCTGTGTCTGCCTCTGTGTCTGTCTCTGTGTCTGCCTCTGTCTCTGTGTCTGCCTCTGTCTCTGTGTCTGTGTCTGCCTCTGTGTCTGCTCTGTGTCTGCCTCTGTGTCTGCCTCTGTGTCTGTCTCTGTGTCTCTGTGTCTGTCTCTGTGTCTGTCTCTGTGTCTGTCTCTGTGTCTGCCTCTGTGTCTGTCTCTGTGTCTGTCTCTGTGTCTGCCTCTGTGTCTGCCTCTGTGTCTGCCTCTGTCTCTGCCTCTGTGTCTGTCTCTGTGTCTGTCTCTGTGTCTGTCTCTGTGTCTGTCTCTGTGTCTGTCTCTGTGTCTGTCTCTGTGTCTGCCTCTGTGTCTGTCTCTGTGTCTGCCTCTGTGTCTGTCTCTGTGTCTGCCTCTGTGCGAGTCGCCGAAACACACTGTTGCATCAAAGCCCCTAACCAACACCAGCCATTCACTCCCTTTTTACATTCAGACCTATTGTACATGTTTTTAGTGGTAGGGGAAACCGGAGCACCCGGAGGAAACCTAGACAGACAGGGGGAGAACATGAAAACTCCACACAAAAGGCCTGGAGGTGGAATCAAATCTGGGACATTCTTGCTGTGAAGCACACGCTTAACCGCTGTGTCTGTCTCTGTCTGTCTCTCAGTGTCTGTGTCTGTCTCTGTGTCTATCTGTCTCTCTCTGGGTCTGTCTCTGTCTCTGTGTCTATCTCTTTGTGTCTGTCTCTCTGTCTCTGTGTCTGTCTCTCTGTCTTCAGTTTTAAAACAAATTCAGGAAACTGTTTTCATAACAGGGAGCTACAGAGATACAGTCTGGTGCAGAGTTACAAATAGTAACTCTGACCTCGGACCTCTGACCTTTCACATGTGAAACCTTCAGGTACAGTTGGAGACAGCAAATGCAGAGCAGAGACTGTCTGAGGCCACAGAGCGACTGCAGACTCTGCAGCTGAATGTGACATCACTCAGAGACAGGTCCCTGAACGTCTCACGGAGCTCGGAGCAGACCTCAGAGGACGCCGCCGCCATCAGGGACATCGCCAACAAAGTGCAAAAGGTCAGACCAACCATCAAGTCTGCTTAGAGCTGGGGACCTTAACTTTAAAGCTAGGTTCTGTAACTCTAAAGCTAGGTTCTATAACTTTAAATCTAGGTTCTGGAACTTTAAAGCTAGGTTCTGTAACTTTAAAGCTGGGATTTATTATTGTATATTTGCACTGAATGGCCATTCATTTTAGCACTTGTCTACATTTTTTGTCTGTCTTGTCCATACACATTAATGTAAATACAAGCTATCTAAACGCAAATATCCAGTCTCTGCCTCTCTCTCTCCGAGTCGCACCCAGTCTTCTGAGATCTAGCCTAACAACTACCTTAAATGTATATATAGTACAGTACAATACCTGTTACACTAGGTTCTGGAACTCTAACTTTATTATTATCTTATATAATAGTCTATTTGATGTGTGCAATCTGAGCGCTCTTATCTCCTTCTTTCTCTGCTGTGATGTGCAACGATGACACTGACATTTCTCCACTGTGAGACGAATAAAGGAATATCTGTTCTTAACTCTAAAGCTGGGGTCTGAAATGTTGTGGCCATACCTGCATGCGAAAGCCACATCTCATCAGACCTCTGAAGATACGCATGGCAGGGTCTGGTTAGTACTGTGATGGGAGACCTCTGGAAACACCAGGTGCCACAGTGGGGCAGCTGTAAAGTGCCAAATTGTCATTGTGCCTTTAGGCAAGACACTTCACCCACATTTTCTAGAATGAGTCTGGTGTGTTTGTGAATGGTTGGTGGTGGTCAGAGGAGCCGAGGGCACATACTGGTTGCCTCACTTCTGTCAGTGTGCTCCAGGGCAGCTGTGGCTACAGTAGTATATCATCACTGTATGGAGTGAAAGAATAATGTCTTCTGATAAGAACTATATAAAACTGATGCATTAATATTGTTACTTTCAGACTAATAGAACTCTATTAAATCCATGTAATGTCCACAGTTGTTTCCTGTCACTAGTTTACATCATGTAGTTTTGATGTCACATCTTTAGATCAAAGAGGACCACCCTCCCTCAGCCAATCAACTCTTAGCCCAAAGAGGCAGATAGTGGCTCACTGGGATCTTTCTAAGTATGCAAAGTATAGCATGGTTTCTAATTGGATATACAGAATGTATGCTGTATTTTTACAAAACTCTTCTGCTGCTGCTGCCATGACTCCGTCCATCCCTCATGATCCTCCCTCATGCTCCCTCAGGACCTGGACTCTGACATTAAGGATAAATACTCTGCGGTGCAGAAGTTGGTGGATGAAAAAGCAGAGGGTTTGTCAGATGCAAAGAAGAGAGCGGTGTCTCTGCAGCAGGAGGCCAAGGAGCTGCTTCTACAGGCCTCCCTCAAACTGAGGCTGCTGAAAGGTGAGGCACATGCAGCTGCTGAGGGGTGAGGCACATACAGCTGCTGAGGGGTGAGGCACATGCAGCTGCTGAGGGGTGAGGCACATACAGCTGCTGAGGGGTGAGGCACATGCAGCTGCTGAGGGGTGAGGCACATATGGAACAGAAAAGTGCTGCAGTTCACACAGGTGGCCACCAGATGTCTCTGTACTGCAGTGTATTATGACAGTGATTTCACAAAGATGATGAAGACTGTTCTTAGTGAAGATCAATTCAAAATGTTTGAAAAGGGTCAGATTTATATGTAACTAATTGAGTGTGTAACTTATTATTTCAATTGTGAAAAATTGGAATAAGTTGACCTCACATTGTCTCCTAATGTGTGTTTGTTTGTGGGGCGTTCCAGAGCTGGAGAAGTCGTATGAAGATAACCAGAACACTCTGGAGCAGAAAGCAGAGCAGCTGCTGCAGCTGGAGTCAGAGGTGAAGGACCTTCTGCAGGGCATCAGTAACAAAGTCACGGTCTACAGCACCTGCCTGCTGTAGGACTGAAGACCTGTATTTACACATGTATCTGCACTGGTTCCAGTTTTATGTTGAGGTAACGCCTCTAACGCTTTTTGAAAACAGACTCAATATTTATCATTTTATAAAATAAAATCGAGGTGAACCCAGGTCACACTTTTTACTGTTTAAAATAAAACACTTTCCCCTTAAACATGAGTCTGATTCTTGGGAATTGTGTAAATTTGGAGGAGGAGGTCTGAGAGTGAAACACTGAAAGAAGTGAATGATGCCTAATTGGTCTGCAACAGGTCACACGACTGTTTGATATGACCCTGACACATGTTTAGTATGAACATGACACATGTTTAGTATGAACATGACACATGTTTAGTATGAACATGACACATGTTTAGTATGAACATGACACATGTTTAGTATGAACATGACACATGTTTAGTATGAACATGACACATGTTTAGTATGAACATGACACATGTTTAGTATGAACATGACACATGTTTAGGATGAACATGACACATGTTTAATATCAACCTGACACATGTTTAATATCAACCTGACACATGTTTAAAGCAGTGTGGGAGTTGGGTCTCTGAAACTAACTTTAGTCTCTCGACTGTAAAATCCTTGTAAAACTCCGTCTGCAACGACATCAGGGAGATCTGAAACAGGACAGATTATTATATGTTTCATATTCACAGTCTATGGAGCAAACACACACATCCCATAGTTCTGACCTGAACTGTAGCAGCAGACATAAGGATCTCTGAAGAAATGCAGAGCTCGATAATTTGAAAACTGGTAACTGTTGGAGAGAAGAACAAGGTTAACAGATCAGACTGATGAGACCACAGGGACATAGACCACAGGGACATAGACCACAGGGACATAGACCACAGGGACATAGACCACAGGGACATAGACCACAGGGACAGTGACACACACCTGTCGTCCTCATGACTGTCGGGGTCGTCCAAAGATCTGAAACACAAACATGTGACATAATTTACATTAATTTGTTTGTGATGTCACATGGTGTACTCACTCCATGCTGTAGGCCTTGGTGCCTGTGTGGAAGTGCTTCAAATGCAGAAAGTTTAATAAAACTTGAGGAACGTCTTCATCCTGGAAAATGATGTCCTTCAAACAGAAGAACAGGTCAGAATCAATACTGCAGCAGCTGTTCTGCAGAGGGACCAGTCGGGGTCAAAGGTCTGGTCCCTGGTTTTGTCCCTGGTCTCCCCAGTCTCCCCTGGTCCCTGGTCTTACCTGGATGTAAATCTCCAGCTCCTGTCGTCTCTGTTCCAGAGGTTTGGTTCTTAAATGTTGGTTTCTTTTGCTTGGGAAATCTGGAGTCTGGATCAACTTTCTGAGCTGAAACAGGACAGAACTGGGTCATAGAAAAGGACAGGGACACAGAGACAGAGAGACAGACAAAGATTCATACTTTTCGGTGCAGAGTCTGGAACTCGCTGTGTTTCCTCAGAACAAAATGTTTTCTCTCGTTGAACAGAACTTCTACCCGGAACAACTGCAACAAAGACTGCATTAACACTGACTGCATAAACTATATTATACAACAAATTATCCTTTATATTTAGTTTATGACTGAAACTGTTCAAACACTAGCCTGACTCTCGCCAGACCCTTAACGCCTCTGGTGGAGCATGGCGGAACTACAAGGGTCTGGCGAGACAAACACCACTAAAAAGCAGATTGTAAACCTTTCAGACACATACAGTCTGGATCCTCCACAGTATTCATAATATTGATAATGGGTGATTTTAGTTTAATGTAATGGGTCTATTTATGTTTGTTATTTTGATGATTCGCGGTGTTCTGGTGAATCATTAAATAAAAATGATTACATTTGTTTGGACGTGCATTTCACACATGCACGTTCATCAGAATCCTAGACCCAGGCGCAAAAGAGACGACAGTGGGTTCGGCTCAGAACAAAAAGTCTCTAGTCAAAACTGTGGTCAGCGAAGCACGTGACCATGTGTGCTTTGTTGTAAGTGCGTGCATGTACGTACACATGTGTATATGTATGCGCACGTGTATATCTCTGACACTTTGCAGTAATAACCCGACAGTGAAAGTGATTGTACACAAAGACGGAAGTGGACGCCAGGTAGACACACTCACCTGGTCAGGCTCGATCTCTATAAACGGGAAAATACTAGTCTTCCAAACATGACATGCGTATATTCAACATGACCATCCATAGCGATGTAAACACCATACAAAGGTAACATACAGTATACAGATGGACATGCTATGAAACCAGGCAAGGAAGTCCCACACCTGGTCTCATGTCCTCACCTTTTTGGTCTTCCCCGCCTCATCTTCCTCTTGCACCAGTGAAGGGATCGAAACTTCAATCATTGTAAAAACAAAGATTACAAAAACAACGAGGTCCAAATGTAGAAACTGCTTGAAACACGTTTGTTGACGCTCGGAAGGAGCAGGAGTTTGAAGAGGGAGGGGCTGTGGAGAGATGACCACGCCCACAGACAGGTGACACGCCCACAGCTTTAAAGTTGAGAGACAGTCTGGTCAAAATGAAGGAATCAGACCGCAACATTCTGTATTTATCTTGAAAACAATATATCTTTTGCATACTTTTAAGGACGATCCCTGTGAATCACTATCTGTCTCTTTGGGCTGAGAGCTGATTGGCTGACTGAGGGTGTTCCTCTCTTTGATCTTAAGACGTGACATCACAAATACAAAATGTGCAACTAGTGATAGAAGAAACTCTTTTTGAGATATGGGTTTAATACAGAGTTGATTGGTATGCATGTTATAGGACCCTGCTTTAAAGTTACATACCCCAGCTTTAAAGTTACATACCCCAGCTTTAAAGCTTCATTGCTTGTAACTGTGTCTTTGTGAGGCTCTCTTGAGTTCCCAGAAACATGTATTATTTAAGTGTTACACTTATCATGTAATAATGATGCCTGGATCACGACGAAAGAAACTGAAGCAGAAACTCCACAAACAGAAGTGGAAGTGTTTCAGATCCTGGTTCACTATCACACACGGTATCAGGAAAGAACCCAGACCCTAAACCCTGAACACAGACCCTGAACCTTAAACACAGACCCTGAACCCTGAACACAGACCCTGAACCCTGAACACAGACCCTGAACCCTGAACACAGACCCTGAACCTTAAACACAGACCCTGAACCCTGAACACAGACCCTGAACCTTAAACACAGACCCTGAACCTTAAACACAGACCCTGAACCCTGAACACAGACCCTAAACCCTGAACCCAGACCCTGAACCCTGAACACAGACCCTAAACCTTAAACACAGACCCTGAACCTTAAACACAGACCCTGAACCTTAAACACAGACCCTGAACCCTGAACACAGACCCTGAACCTTAAACACAGACCCTGAACCTTAAACACAGACCCTAAACCCTGAACACAGACCCTGAACCTTAAACACAGACCCTAAACCCTGAACACAGACCCTGAACCTTAAACACAGACCCTGAACCTTAAACACAGACCCTGAACCTTAAACACAGACCCTGAACCCTGAACACAGACCCTGAACCTTAAACACAGACCCTGAACCTTAAACACAGACCCTGAACCTTAAACACAGACCTTCACCTTAAACACAGACCCTGAACCTTAAACACAGACCCTGAACCTTAAACACAGACCCTGAACCCTGAACACAGACCCTGAACCTTAAACACAGACCCTGAACCTTAAACACAGACCCTGAACCTTAAACACAGACCTTCACCTTAAACACAGACCCTGAACCTTAAACACAGACCCTGAACCTTAAACACAGACCCTGAACCTTAAACACAGACCCTGAACCCTGAACACAGACCCTGAACCCTGAACACAGACCCTGAACCTTAAACACAGACCCTAAACCCTGAACACAGACCCTGAACCTTAAACACAGACCCTGAACCTTAAACACAGACCCTGAACCTTAAACACAGACCCTGAACCCTGAACACAGACCCTAAAACCTGAACCCAGACCCCAGGCCTAACATAGACCCTGGATGTCAGATTCAGATTCAGATGTTGACATGCAGCTGATGGTGATGTCAGAGAAAAACCATCTGGTCCCTGATGAAACAACGTGACCATGCCAAACTAAATTAACGGACAGGCTTTCCTTTGTCACACTAGAAGCAAAGTCACAAGAATCAGGACTGCTAAAGCAACACAAGTTTGGACACAGATAAAAAAGCTAACATGAAACTCGCTCATGGCAACAGAAATGAAATAAACTGTCAAAATTAGATATTTACGGAGCCAACAGTAATGGCAAACAGGTTTAACACATATTTCATTGTCTCAGTTAAAATCCTTAAAGGTACACTGTAGTTTTTACTCCCATCTAGCGTTGAGATTATATTGCAGTCTTCTGTCAACCGGTCTGAACAGGGTCTTTCTGAGTGGAGAAAAACATGCACACTAGGTTAAATCCTCCAGCTCTACAGATGGGTTCAAGGGCTCTGTCACTACGGCGACCACTGCTCCTGACGTAAGCCTTAGTGGCATCAGGATGAGTCAAATGCAGAGGATGAATTACCCTACAGGGATTAATAAAGTGCACCTTTACCTTTTAAAAGTTTCTTGTTGGGATAAATCTTTTACATAACTGTGGTGCTTCAAACTTGTGAGGGCACGATGGAAGCAACAATATTAGTCGCACCTGTGAAACAAAAAAGCGATCCTCCCATCCTTTTTATTCCTTATCAACCACTGTATTTCAAGATGGCGCAATGACCGGGGGAGCACTCTCTCGTACATTTATAATTCAAATTCAGAGGCTATAACAACAATTCAAAAACATGGGGGAGGTAGATAATCTTAAAAAGGTCACATTTGTTTTTTCTTTGCGTGTTTTTTCATCTGGAGCAAAATTACACAGAGTACCTTTAAGTATCTTCAGCTTCTGTCTTGGTCACTGTCTCTCTGTATCTCTCTGTCCCTGCCTTCAGTCCCTTCAGTCATGTCTACATATGAACACACTCTGAGACTGTACCACAATCACAAATACACAAATTAATTAGCACTCTAAGATAAGATGCTTATGGACTGAACACAAAGTTCATCAGAACCGTTACCCATAACAAGTACTGTAAATGCAATACACACCAAATCTCCAAATCAGGGGAAACAAGCATCTACAGACCCAGAAGCATTTTTATTATCTCTTTTTGACTGTTGCACTGAGCCAAAGCAATTTCCAAGTCTGTGACCTCCCGTTACTTACGTTGGCAATAAAAATGATTCTGATTCTGATTCTGCCTGTACTTACTTGAAAAGTGTGTTACACAGCAGCTCACCACATCTCAACTGCAGTCCTTTTAATCTGCACCAAATGCCATTTCTCTTTAAGAAAAATGACTCCACAGAGACAGATGCTTTCTAATGGAGAAGCTGAAGGCAAACATAGACAAGGATTTCGATACTGTCAAATCCCAAATGTTAATCATAATAGTGGCATACTTTCCCCTATCGCCACAGACTCTACATTGGCTGGAAACATATCTAACAGGAAGAAAACTATTTGTAAAGATTCAGAATTCAACATTAGCAACATGCAAAAACCTACCTATCATGCTACTATTAGGCCGGTATATGAATTACTTTCTGAAAGCTGCCCACTCAAAGTGCACTGCCAACTGTACGCAAATGACTGTAATTTAGCCTGCAACAAATAAACATCAAGCAGCTCAAGAATTAACAGCTGTAATCTACAACATCTGATCCTTATGTATCCAAAACAGTCAGCATGTCCTTCTCTAAAACACTGCAGACAGTGAAAACGTACTCAAAAATGGAACAACAACTGACACTCGACTCTTAACTCTGTACAATAAGTGACGAAGGTCACCAACAAAATAAAATGTAATCTCTCAAACTTCAGACACATAAGAGACAACCTGACATTTGAGGCGGCCACTCTCTACTTCAATACAATGATTGTCTCTTGACAATGAGGGTTGTGTGCAATACAGGGTTGTGCAGTTTCTTTATGAAGATGAATGGCTCTAACTGAGACACTGTATGAATTCCTATTGTTGATGTTTTTAACCCCTGTGACCCCACACCCCTGGGACTATAGACTACAGAAAATTTGCCTTTAGCTACAATCTGACATGTCGACAAATATGTTCACCCATATACAGTGGGGCAAAAAAGTATTTAGTCAGCCACCGATTGTGCAAGTTCTCCCACTTAAAATAATGACAGAGGTCTGTAATTTTCATCATAGGTACACTTCAACTGTGAGAGACAGAATGTGAAAAAAAAATCCAGGAATTCACATTGTAGGATTTTTAAAGAATTTATTTGTAAATTATAGTGGAAAATATTTGGTCACTTCAAACAAGGAAGATCTTTGGCTCTCACAGACCTGTAACTTCTTCTTTAAGAAGCTTTTCTGTCAAAAATCCCAGAACCACACGGGGGACCTGGTGAATGACCTGCAGAGAGCTGGCACCAAAGTAACAAAGGTAACACATCAGTAACACACTACGACGACAGGGAATCAAATCCGTGTCCCCCTGCTGAAGCCAGTGCATGTCCAGGCCCGTCTGAAGTTTGCCAGAGAGCACATGGGTGATACAGCAGAGGATTGGGAGAATGTCATGTGGTCAGAGGAAACCAAAGTAGAACTGTTTGGTATAAACTCAACTCGTCGTGTTTGGAGGAAGAAGAATACTGAGTTGCATCCCAAGAACACCATACCGACTGTGAAGCATGGGGGTGGAAACGTCATGCTTTGAGGCTTTTTTCTGCTAAGGGGACAGGACGACTGATCCGTGTTAAGGAAAGAATTAATGGGGCCATGTATCGTGAGATTTTGAGCCAAAACCTCCTTCCATTGAGTTGAATTTTTGTTATTACCAAATACTTATTTTCCACCATAATTTACAAATAAATTCTTAAAAATCCTACAATGTGAATTCCTGGATTTTTTTCCACATTCTGTCTCTCACAATTGAAGTGTACCTATGATGAAAATTACAGACCTCTGTCCTTAATGCAGCCAGCGGAAGTTCAATTTGGTAGACGTCAGCCAAAGGTAACCCCTCCAGGCCGGTTCACATCCCCAGCCTATCGCACGGCAAACGCCCCCTTCCAATCACCGTACCGGCCAGGCAGCCGCTTAAAAGCGGAGAAACTCCCACTCTCTGCCTTCTCGAAGCCTGCAACCACCGCCTCCCCTCCTCCTCCTCTTCACCCTGCCTTCAATCTGCCTTCAATCTGCTTCCCGCTGCCAAATGCCGCCACCAGTGCCTAGGTCCCGGGGGATTGGCACGCTCCATCGCAGGAGCCTCTCCGATCTGAAGGCCGCACCGGGGCCTAGG
The DNA here is from genome assembly GCA_964034765.1 of Knipowitschia caucasica. Classification (NCBI taxonomy): domain Eukaryota; kingdom Metazoa; phylum Chordata; class Actinopteri; order Gobiiformes; family Gobiidae; genus Knipowitschia; species Knipowitschia caucasica. Next base: position 1,852,600 of record OZ035842.1, read on the forward strand.
GCGCCAAACCTCCTCCCAATAAAATACTCAAAAGCTTCTTGTTTTCTCGTCTCTCCAAATTGAATTTTAAGTAGGAGAACTTGCACAATCAGTGACTGACTAAATACTTTTTGGCCCCACTGTAGGTTTGTTGACATATACTCTGCTAGTCAAATAAATAAATACAAATACAATGTTCTAAAGAAGAGTTATGCACATTTCCAAGGGTCAGAGGTCACAGTTCAGGGTCTGACCTTTGACCCTGACCTCATAAATGTAATAACCAGAACATTCCAAAGGGAAGAAATCTGTGATTTAGGCCCAAACAGGAAACAGCCTCTAACAAGTTTCTGTAACTCTGAGACATAAACTGTTCAACCTTTATGACCTTAAGCAGTCATGTGACATCACACCATGTGGTAGTTGAATATAATATATAAGTTCAAGTCTAAAACAATACAAAGCCTGATTTGTTGAATATAGTTTATTTAAATTCTTCCAATACATTTAGTGTGTGGCGCTAAAACAGAGAAAGAGCGCCCTCTAGCGGTATGTGGACAAAGTAAACAGTGTACAGTGTAAGGTCCTGTGTCTTTGGTTTAAAGACTGTCTCCAGTCCATTCAACACTTAAGAAGGAAGAACTTGTTCCAAGTTGATGACCTGAAACAGAGAGTGTTCTTAGACCTGCGTCGTGTTCAAACAGAGTCAGTTCTCTCTGTGTACTTGTCATGGATCTATAATAATAACGGTACCTGCCGCTGTTGTCCACACCCACATGTACGAGCTGGTAAACACGGACGTGTCCGGCAGCGTCTCCCATCACCACGGCGCCCGAGTCTGGACTGAAGCGCACTGAGGTCAAAGGTGAAGCCTCAGAGGTCAGCACCACAGCAGGGACCACTCTGTGAGATGTCAAACTTTCATTATGTGTTCACACAGAGGCTTTAAACACAGAAGACACAAAGAGAGTTCAGGAACCCTGACCGCTGACCCTGAGGCTTCTATAATGGAGACGTATAAGGGAGGGTCAAGGAACCTTGACCTCTGATTCTGACACCAGGGATCAGAATGAGACAAGCACAGATGTGGTGCAGTTCTACACGGCCATCATCGAGTCCATCCTCACCTCCTCCATCACCGTGTGGTTCGCTGGAGCCACAGTCAGGGACAAACAGAGACTGCAGCGCATCGTGCGCTCTGCAGAGGAAGTGATCGGCCGCAGCCTTCCATCGCTGCAGGACCTGTACGACGCTCGAGCTCAAGGCCGGGCTGGTCGTATCACAGCCAACCCCTCTAACCCTGCACATGGACTATTCCAACGTCCATGTGCCAACTTTACTGCCGTCACCTGACTGTACTGCATTACTTTCTAATTTTGTATAATTTAGAAAATGTTATACTTTAGAAATATTCTATTAAGCCTTATTCTTTCTTTACTTTTGACTTGTTTGCACCGAGAAACAAAGCAATTTCCTAGTCTGTGACTGCCTGTTACTTACATGGCAATACAAATTATTCTGATTCTGATGTAAAAAAAAAAAAAAGCTCTGAATGGCCAGCCAATCGCTAACCAACCGCCCTCGTTTGACCATGGATAATGTTGTAAAATTATGCACTAAGAAGTCACTTATAAAAGGTGCCATATTGCTTTCTTCTTCATGTTTCTCAATCACATGTATGATAATAATTTGAGTGATACACCACTGTGAGGGATGACTCCTCTCTCACAATTGGAGCTCACTCTCCTGTGGGCTGACTCCACCTGCACCCACTCCACCTGGGGGTGTTACGCTCAGGCTCCACCCTATGACCTGAACCAGGGCAGGTCCAGAAGAGGGGTTGTGTGGGAGATTCATTTAAGTTTATATTGTTTAAGTATGTATGAGTAAAAGTTTCTATAATTATTATTATTATATTATTACAGTTATTTCCCTTTATCCTTAAACTACACAAAACTACTGTGTAGTTTTGTGTGTCTACAGCATTTATTTTGGAGAAATGGGGGAAAGACAAGACCATCTTGTATGATTTGATAAAGCCAACAAAATCCTGCAATGTGGCCACAAGGGCTCAGTCGAAAATGTGAGACAAATCCCCTGCTCTCAGTGCTTTACCTTCTTATGACGCAGAGCTGGAGGCGTAACAAGCAACATTTTTGTTGGCCTGGCCTACACTTTGCAGTTGTCCATTTTGCAAAAGTTGTCCTGAGTGACAAAAAACCACACTCAGAGCTCCAGCCACTCCCAACAAAAACAATTCCGTTTGACCGCCCTGGCATGGATGTGGCTGGTCCAGTGGAGAAAGGCAAATCAGGAAATCGATTTATGTTGGTAGTTACAGATTATGCCACAAAATATCCAGAAGTTTTCCCTTTACGCAATGTGAAGGCAAACAGATGCGTGAAAAGCTGCAAAAAATGAGTGATCAAGCTCAGGTGAACATGAAGGCGGCACAACATGACCAAAAGATGTGGTACGATCGGGCAGCACGCCACAGAAACTTGGAACTTGGAAACAAGGTTTTGGTCATCTTGCCTACCAGTGACAGCAAACTCCTAGCAAAATAGCAAGGGCCCTATGACATCACAAGATAGACCCCTGGGCGCCATCGCTCCAAAAGAATCCTCCATGTTAACCTTCTCAAGGGGTGGTTTCCCAGAGAGGAGAAAATCGCAGAGGTGATGCTGATCCGGAAGGTGGAGGAAGAAGACGAGGTGGATGATCAATACTTACCTTCAACTCAACGTTCCCATCTTTATTTAAGTTTTTATGGAATATCCGGCCGAACAAGTGTGGTGGAACATACAATTGTATTGAAACCTGATGCACCCATTAAGCGCATGAGTTACAGAATACTTGAGTGGCTCCTGGTGGTGTTGAAGAAGGGGGTAATCCTGTGGGGTTGGTTCCTAAAAAGGATGGGGCAATCAGGGGTTGTATCAACAATCAGCTACTGTCTCAAAATTGGACTGTTATCCAACAGTCAAATGACCTCATTGAGCGACTGGGAAAGGCCAAGTACCTGATCACCATTGACCTCTGCAAAGGTTATTGGCAGGTTCCCCCCACGCACAGCAGTCATAGGAGTTCATGGCCTTCCGCACACCCTGGGGATTGAGTTTACAGTACTGCCATTTGGTCTTCCAACAATTGATGGACCAGGTACTGTGTGGTCACTCAGAGTATGCCTGTGCTTATTTGGATGACATCGTTAATTTCAGGACCACCTGGGAGGGACATGTGGAGCATCTGGCAAAGGTTCTGGGAACTCTACAGGCAGCTGGTCTCACAATAAACCCAGCAAAGTGCTCTCTGGCCCAGGCTGAGACTCAGCTTCAAAATTGGAGGTGGGGTAATAAACCACAGATTAAAAAGATTAAAGCAATTGCATCTTGTCCTTTGCCACAAACTAGGAAGCAGTTGAGGTCTTTCCAAGGGATGGCCGGGTTTTATCATCGCTTCAGCACTTACTTACTGATGGACATGACTGGCTCTCAGCAGCCTAATCAGCTCAAGTGGACAGAGGAGAGGATTACGGCCAACAAAGACATTCAACAAGCCTTGAGTAAGGATCCAGTGTTGCTTCGTCCAGATCATGACAAAGATTTTGTTTTGCAAACAGATGCATCGGACCGGGGCGTTGGACCGCCGGAAGACCCACACTCGGTTGCGTACATACAGTGCCTTGCAAAAGTATTCGGCCCCCTTGAACCTTTCAACATTTCGCCACATTTCAGGCTTCAAACATAAAGATATAAAAAAAATATCTTTTGTCATGAATCAACAAGTGGGACACAATCGTGAAGTGGAACGAAATGTATTGGATAATTTAAACTTTTTTAACAAATAAAAAACTGAAAAGTGGGGCGTGCAATATTATTCGGCCCCTTAACTTTCAGTGCAGCAAACTCAGTCCAGAAGTTCAGTGAGGATCTTTGAATGATCCAATGTTGTCCTAAATGACTGATGATGATAAATAGAATGCACCTGTGTGTAATCAAGTCTCCGTATAAATGCACCTGCTCTTTGATAGTCTCAGGGTTCTGTTTAAAGCACAGAGAGAACCATGAAGACAAAGGAACACACCAGGCAGGTCCGAGATACTGTTGTGGAGAAGTTTAAAGCCGGATTTGGATACAAAAAGATTTCCCAAGTTTTAAACATCTCAAGGAGCACTGTGCAAGCAATTATATTGAAATGGAAGGAGTATCAGACCACTGCAAATCTACCAAGACCCGGCCGTCCCTCCAAACTTTCATCTCAAACAAGGAGAAGACTGATCAGAGATGAAGCCAAGAGGCCCATGATCACTCTGGATGAACTGCAGATAACTACAGCTGAGGTGGGAGAGTCTGTCCATAGGACAACAATCAGTCGTGCACTGCACAAATCTGGCCTTTAGGGAAGAGTGGCAAGAAGAAATCCATTTCTCAAAGATATCCATAAAAAGTCTCGTTTAAAGTTTGCCACAAGCCACCTGGGAGACACACCAAACATGTGGAAGAAGGTGCTCTGGTCAGATGAAACCAAAATCGAACTTTTTGGCCACAATGCAAAACGATATGTTTGGCGTATAAGCAACACAGCTCATCACCCTGAACACACCATCCCCACTGTCAAACATGGTGGTGGCAGCATCATGGTTTGGGCCTGCTTTTCTTCAGCAGGGACAGGGAAGATGGCTAAAATTGATGGGAAGATGGATGGAGCCAAATACAGGACCATTCTGGAAGAAAACCTGTTGGAGTCTGCAAAAGACCTGAGACTGGGACGGAGATTTATCTTCCAACAGGACAATGATCCAAAACATAAAGCCAAATCTACAACGGAATGGTTCACAAATAGACGTATCCAGGTGTTAGAATGGCCAAGTCAAAGTCCAGACCTGAATCCAATCGAGAATCTGTGGAAAGAGCTGAAGACTGCTGTTCACAAACGCTCTCCATCCAACCTCACTGAGCTCGAGCTGTTTTGCAAGGAAGAATGGGCAAGAATTCCAGTCTCTCGATGTGCAAAACTGATAGAGACATACCCCAAGCGACTTGCAGCTGTAATTGCAGCAAAAGGTGGCACTACAAAGTATTAGCGCAAAGGGGCCGAATAATATTGCACGCCCCACTTTTCAGTTTTTTATTTGTTAAAAAAGTTTAAATTATCCAATAAATTTTGTTCCACTTCACGATTGTGTCCCACTTGTTGTTGATTCTTGACAAAAAAAAATATTTTTAAAGCCTGAAATGTGGCGAAAAGTTGAAAGGTTCAAGGGCGCCGAATACTTTCGCAAGGCACTGTAAGCCGCAAGCTGTTCCCCCGGGAGGTGCAGTATGCACCATTGAAAAGGAAGCTTTGGCCAAAAAAATGGGCGCTGGGCTTTTTAAGTATTATCTGCTGGGACGGTAGTTCATCTTGCAGACAGATCACAAGGCTCTGCAGTGGCTGGAGAAGATGTGGGACACCAATGGGAGAATCACCAGATGGTATAACGCTGACTATCTTTCCTCCAGCCACAGTGAACAATTTGAAGAGGAGGGGTGCGTGAGGGATGACTCCTCTCTCACAGTTGGAGCTCACTCTCCTGTGGGCTGACTCCACCTACACCCACTCCACCTGGGGATGTTACCAGGCTCTACCCTATGACCTGAACCATGGCAGGTCCAGAAGAGGGGATGATTGGGAGATTCATTTAAGTTCATATTGTTTAAGTACTGTATATATGAGTATAAGTTTCTATCATTATTATTATAATTATTATTATTAATATTGCTACAGTTATTTCCCTTTATCCTTAAACTAGTTTAAGTAAATGTATTTGTTTTGTGTAGTCTTGTTTACCACCCTTTAGTTGATAGTTGGTCTGATCATCCAAATGTTCCCCTTGTGTTAGGTCAGTGTTTGTCATGTTCAGTTGCTCTTTTGATTTTGGCCTTGTTTATTTTCATTGTTTTACACATTTTTTGGCAAAATAAAAACCCTTGTTATTTAAACAGTTTGTGTTTCCTGCTGCACCATTGGTTCCTAACAACCACACACTTTACTTTTGAATGCGCTGGAAACGGCACCTACGTAGCTCTGAAACAGTTGTCGTTTTTGTGCTTTACAATTGTTAGTTTCTCAATTGGAGGAAGGCTAACTTTTTGAAAAATGCTAACAAAGCTTTTAACATTTTACTTTGGACCAGAGCAGAGAAAATGGTCCGAACCAGGCTACTCCACCTCTGCTGCTGTGAACTGTCCTGCACCACCCAAAGGATGACCCACCTCTGCTGTTGTGACCTGAAATGCCGTTTTCTTTCTATTATTACTATAATTATTGTTAGCTTTTTAGAATTATACCTTTTTTTGTTTTGTTTGTGTGGATGGATGTGTTTTTGCTGCTACTGGACGCCTGAATTTATCCTATGGGGATCAATAAAGTATCTATCTATGTATATGTAGGGTGAGGAAAAGGTGAGCGCCAATCGGGCGTGAATAGCAGACCCTTTCCGTAAACATGCCCTCCCTAGCTCCTGAGACTTCAAAGTAACTGCGGGTTCAATTAAAGGCTAACATTCACCAGGAACGCCGCAACGAGACCCAGAGGGGCAATAAAACAACAGAGCAGGACATCTGTGTGCCCTCCTGCCGGACAGAGATCAGGAACCATTCATCAGCAATCGCTCATGGGACATTCCACAACCTGAGACTCTCCCACGGCACTCTGGCGCCCCCCAGCGGACACTGAACACCATCACACCCGGCCCGGACATTCTGTAGACCAGCCCGGACTCAGTGTTATTCCGATAAGTCTGTACAGCGTCCTACATGTGTGTATCAGTGGCAAATAATGAAATGTGGTGTGTGTTTGTACATGTGTTATGATCGTCTGTATTAATCCTGTGTGTTCCCATTATAACCCATCTGTTGTGGGGAGGCTGTCCAAGGAAGACGCACAAATATGACGTCACGGACGCGCCCACTTTGACCACAACAAAACCAGTCCGCAAACCTAGAGACTGCCTCTTGTTTCTCCCGAATTCATCATAACAACCATCCCGTTTGGTACGTGTCCCCTACACGGCCTACGCCCGCCACCATCTCGGGCCTGTACATCCACGAGGACAGCAATCACTCTCGCTGTCGGAGACGAGGACCTTCCATCGCCAGCCACTTTCGGGCTCCTGGAACACCCCACCGCAACGCTATTCTAGACCGTGTCGTGTGTGGAACCCACGCCTGGACCCGACCTGCCGCCTCCCTCCTGCTCCCTGTTCGAACAAAGACCACGTGGACGAGGACATCGCCTCCATCCTATTCTTCCTTCTCACCCTCCATCTCCATCCTCATCCTAATCACCCATCTCCCTCTGAACGGCTCAAAAGTAAGACTGTTCTTTGTTAAATGTGCGATTTGAATGAAATGTGTACAACTCCTGCTTTAATGTGACCAGAAATCCCCTTCGTTATATTTTCTATCTTCATTTTTGTAATCAATAAAACCATGTTAACACTGTAATTCCATTTCCCCGAGCGTCGTGTTTATAAATACAGGATATCACTGGCAGATTTCACGTATTCACTACCTATTAGATTCATAAGACTGATTCGAGGCAAATTGGTTTGGATCTGTGCAGTGTTTTCATATACTGCTGGTGCCTAAATAAATATAAGCAGATCCCCCACTCGAATAGGACGGCCAGACTCTGATTGGGAGACTAGCCGCACTATTCTTCTCTAATAAGTAATTATACCACATAAATATAAGTAGTTACCCTACATATATATACGTATATATGTCTATTATATACACCCACAGACTCCTGCTGAGGTCCCAGATCTCCAGTGTCTCCTTCTGCAGAACAGCAAACACAGTCGGCCATGTGGGAGACCAGTGGACTTCATGGACCGCTGAGGACCTGCTGAAGGCCATGAGGGGAGAGGGACGGTCTCGCCTCCACAGCTGCACCGTCCAATCAGAGGAGGCACTCAGAAACAGATTCGGAGAGAAGGGTGACCACGCCACACTGTTCACCTGACACTACACAGAGGTCAGAGGAAACATCAGTTACATCTGACACAAGACTATTAACTCAGACCCAGAAGTGTTTGTGTGTGTGTCTTTGTATGTGTGTGTATATGTATGTGTGTGTGTGTACTTACAAAGTGCTTTGTGTATGTGTCCAGAGGGAAGTATCTGTTAGAGAGGGAGCACATGTGGATGAGGCCCTCGCTGCTTCCAGTCAAATACACAGTGGGGTCCTGCACCAAATACATGTTGGTATATACATTATATATATGTAGGGCTGGGCGATATGGCTGAAAACTATATCACGATATAAGTCATTCATATCGGTCGATAACGATATATATTGAGATTTTTTTTTAAACCTAAATAAATATATTTGTCGTGTGGGCTAACCAACCTTAGCAGCCTTGTTTACAGTCACGGGGCGATGAGGCTGGAGGAATATGTTCACACTGTGTCCCTCGTTGTTAGTCCTGGTTTAATCCTGGTTTTTTATTCCTGGTTTAGCTCCTGGTTTAGCTGTTTGAGGGTCTTGTGTCCCCGTGACCGCTCCGTGCGGCTCTATGTGCCGCACATGCTTCCCGAGGAAAAAGTTAATCTCTTGCTTTCGCCGAATACATGGTGTCTGTCCACTGCCTCTGCCGCCGCACATGTTATTCCGCGCACGTACGTGCATAACCATTGACACGGCATTGAAACACGAGCTATAGATCCATGGACGCTACGCATGCTGCGGTTGTTGTTGTTTTTGCATTTCCCACAAAGTTTTGCGGTTCCTGCTCGGCTGTTATTGGTCGAGAAGCCTCTGCCTACATCCCCCACAATGCTATGCGCTTATGAGTCGGCTTTACTTCCGGTGTTTTCTTCCTGTTTTTCCTGACAGAGTTAAGTTAAACTATCGAACATTCTATCGACCCCATTCTCTATTGATATCGAACACATGTCTATCGCGATATATATCGTTATCGTTTTATCGCCCAGCCCTATATATATGTTATACATTAATAATGAAACGATTTTATATAGCACTTCTTTAGACACTCAGACGCTTCACATGTCATTATTCATTCACTCCATACACAGTGGTGATAAACTACTACTGTAGTCACAGATGCCCTGGGGCACTTTGACAGAAGCAAGGCAACCAGTATGTGCCAGACCAGTGTCTTGCCTAAAGACACAACGCCAGTTTGTCACTTTACCGCCGCAGTTGCCCCACTGTGGCACCTGGTGTCCCGACAGGTTAAGTGTCTTGCCAAGGACACAGCGTCAGCAGACATCAGGGGGAGTCAGTGGAGAAAGTCTTGTGTTGGGCTCAAATCCACGACCTTCAGGCTCAAAGGCCAATGTTCTACCGACTAAGCCACTGTCGCCCATACATTGCATAAATGTATATTATGTGTATATAGTGCTTCTAAAAGTCACCGTTGGATGAAAGTGAAGGCAGAGTCCAGCAGTGGCGCTGTCTTTCTCCCTCCGAGACGTCTTCTTCATCTGTTTTCCGGTCCCTTTTCTCAGCTGAAATAATTCTAGATTTCAAAATAAAAGACACACAACAAACCATTCATGACACAGAGTTCTTAAGTAACCGTTCTAGTTATTGGGCTAGGCTGTGTTTGATCTTGTGTTTGGTCATGTGTTTGATCCTGTTTTTTCTCTTGTGTTTGATCCTGTTTTTTCTCTTGTGTTTGATCCTGTGTGACTCTTTATGTTTCTTTGTGTCTTGTTATGTTATTTGTCTGTGGAGACAGTGATGAGGGTGAGTACCGCTGGTCTCTAAGCCTTTGGTTCCCAGGAGCCAGTTCTGGATCAGTCCGTTCACCGACACAGAGACTAAACCCTGTTTGGTCCAACACAGCTGTAGCACCTGCTTCTGCCACGGCAGCCTCAACACATGTAGACAGTAGTACTGTATTATCACACTGTTGTAAGTCTCTAACTCTAACACTAACAAATTATCTATAACCCTATCACTCATCAAAAGATCAGTGCTGTATTTGTCACTTACAGACTGAATGCCACACGGCGGCCTGTGCACGTGTTGAACAGAGACACGGAGCCGTCCTTCAGACCCACCCCCAGCTGAGAGCTCACCAGGGGAGAGAAGTCCAGAGAGGTCACAGAACTGTGGCAGGAGATGACCCGCTGTGGCCACTAGAGTGCGCACACACAACATACTGCTCAGACAGGAAATGACCCTCTGAGGCCACTAGAGGGCCCCCACACACACACACACACACACACACACTGTGAAGACAGGAAATGACCCGCTGTTGCCACTAGAGGGCCCACTCACACACACAACACGCACTGTGCGAACAGGAGGTGACCCCAGGAGGTGACCCACTAGTGGCCACTAGTGGCCACTAGTGGGTGCACACACAAACGAATGCATTTGAAGTGTCATGCTTGTGTTTCGTACCGTGATGTTCTTCAGCGACCACACACAGATAAGTCCAGTTCTGTTCTGGTCACGAGCAGAACAGTCATACCCCACAGCAAGGACATCCTAGAGCAACAACACAGAGTCACACACAGACATCACAGAGTCACACAGGCTAATCACAGACTCACATCCCGCAGAGCCATCACAGAGTCAAACTCATCAGAGAGTCACACAGATCACAGAGTTATCAGAGTCATCACTGAGTTATCAGAGACATCACAGAGTCACACAGAGTTATCACAGAGTTATCACAGAGTTATCACAGTCACACTGAGTCATCACAGTAAGTGTGTGTGTGTGCCATTACTGTTTTCTCCTTGTTCCAGGCCAAACTGGTGACCACACAGCCCTCTGTGATTTCACATCTAAAAGACCAGAGCCAGATCAGAGCTGGGGCCTGACGCCACTCCACAGACACTGCACGGCCCTCCTCCTCCTGCTCCTCCTGCTCCCTCACTCCAGTCTCTGTGTGTTAGTGTTGTACATTAAACTTTTAAAACCTTGTCCAGTATTAGATATTTATGTAGGTGTTTAGGGGGCGACAGTGGCTCAGTTGGTAGAGCATTGGCCTTCGGGCCTGAATGTCGTGGGTTTGATCCCCACGACAGTTTGACAGTACCTCGATGTTCCATTAGCAGTCTGACAGTACCTGAGTTTTCTTTAACCAGTCTGACAGTGTGTTTGTATGAAGCCAGTTGTTGTTGGTAGATGTTGAACACCAAGCTCCGTTCCATGTGCAGAAGTGTGTTCAGCTGAAGCTTAGGCCCTTCCCCCACATACCTGAGGATCTGAGGAGACTCTGGAAACAGACATGGTTCAGGCTTAAGAGACTCAAACCTCTAAAACTCGCAAGCAAACGAGAAAAAACTATACATATGCTGCCAATAGCAGATGTATTTTGAACTTCATAAGCCACAAGCTATATATCATTTTAAAGCTTATTTTCTCAGCTATATTCATATGTAAGTGTAAACGATATCAGACTTTGCATTAAAAAGATATAACGCACACTATGGGCAAAAAAAAAATCGTGTTTGTATACTTTCGTCTTCTGCTGCTCCAACAAATGAGACTTTCCCCATCCTTGCTTAGTCTCTTTCTCCCCGTAAGTCTTCATTGAAAAAGAATATCCACTTGTATTTCCCAAAGTATAATCCATTCTTCCGAAAGAATCCAAAATGTGCATTTTTCTGACCGCGGTGAAGTTAGTTTGAAGTTGGATATCCGACAGACATTCAACGGTCTTTCCCTCTCGGTACACCTCTCCTTCGCTCTGGGTACATTACGACTCAAAAGCCGCCGCAACATTTAAGTGCACCCGTACTACAGACAGTACGGTAAACACACGGAGACATGTACGCTGGTATTTTATTATTGAGTGTTTGGTTTTAAATTTTAAATTAATTAAAAATACTTAAAGAACTTAAATGATAAAAGAAGAGGTGTACCTCCTGCAGCTAGTGGAGGACTATGATCCTGACTAATTTGGAGTCAATAGATCACATGACCTAGAAGCTATTGAGCTAAAACGCTAATATTTAAATATAAACATTAATTAAAAATACTTGAAAAAGTAAAATGATAAAAGAAGAGGTGTACCTCCTGCAGCTAGTGGAGGACTATGATCCTGACAAATTTGGAGTCAATAGATCACATGACCTGGAAGCTATTGAGCTAAAATGCTAATATTTACATATAAAAAAATAATTTAAAATACTTTAAAAACTTAAATGACAAAAGAAGAGGTGTACCTCCTGCAACTAGTGGAGGACTATGATCCTGACTAATTTGGAGTCAATAGATCACATGACCTAGAAGCTATTGAGCTAAAATGCTAATATTTACGTATAAAAATTTATTAAAAATACTTAAAACATTTAAATGACAAAAGAAGAGGTGTACCTCCTACAGCTAGTGGAGGACTATGATCCTAAACTGATTTGGAGTCAATAGATCACATGACCTGGAAGCTATTGAGCTAAAATGCTAATATTTACGTATAAAAATTAATTAAAAATACTTACAATATTTGAATGACAAAAGAAGAGGTGTAACTCCTGCAGCTAGTGGAGGACTATGATCGTGACTAATTTGGAGTCAATAGATCACATGACCTGGAAGCTATTGAGCTAAAATGCTAATATTAACATATACAAAATTAATTAAAAATACTTTAAAAACTTAAATGACAAAAGAAGAGGTGTACCTCCTACAGCTAGTGGAGGACTATGATCCTGACTAATTTGGAGTCAATAGATCACATGACCTAGAAGATATTGAGCTAAAATGCTAATATTTACGTATACATGAATTAAAAATACTTAAAACATTTAAATGACAAAAGAAGAGGTGTACCTCCTACAGCTAGTGGAGGACTATGATCCTGACTAATTTGGAGTCAATAGATCACATGACCTAGAAGCTATTGAGCTAAAATGCTAATATTTACGTATAAAAATTAATTAAAAATACTTTAAAAAGTTAAATGATAAAAGAAGAGGTGTACCTCCTACAGCTAGTGGAGGACTATGATCCTAAACTGATTTGGAGTCAACAGATCACATATGGATAGCACGTTATTTAGAACCGTGCATGGTACAGCCGGGGGCCCACCCTCGAGCCAGGCCTGGGGTTGGGGCTGATCTGCGTGCGTCTGGTGGCCAGGCCTTAGCCCACGGGGCCGGCCGGACTCAACCCGATGGGATTGAGTGGGTTTGATTGATGGGCCCTCCTGGGACCCAACACCCACAGAGGGATCCGTGGTGGAGAGGTAAGTAAGTAAGTAAGTAATCTTTTATTTATATACCGCCTTTTCACTGCAGATCTGAGTCTCAAAGCGGTTTACAATTGTTAATTTTGGGCATTTGTCTCTCACTCCACACAGAGATGGGAGCGGTCGCCAGTACAGGAAGCGCATGCTAGAACTATTGGACATATTTTTAGTGGTAGGGGAAACCGGAGTACCCGGAGGAAACCTACGCAGACACGGGGAGAACATGCAAACTCCACTCAGAAAGGCCCTGGTCCGACCGGGATTCGAACCCAGGACCTTCTTGCTGAGAGGCGAGAGTGCTATCCACTCAGCCACCGTGCCGCCCAGGTGTTGAGAGGACTGGGCAGCAGTCGAAAGCGGAGACCTCACTTGGGCGGAAGAAGCCCGAGCTTGTGGGGGAGGTTGAGAGATACCGACTAGAGATAGTCGGCCTCACCTCCACACACAGCTTGGGCTCTGGAACCCAAATCCTTGAGAGGGGTTGGATGCTCCACTTTTCTGGTGTTTCTCGCGGGGAGAGGCGGCGAGCGGGGGTGACGATTCTCATTGCCCCCCATCTCAGCCGCCATGTGTTGGAGTTCTCCCTGGTGAATGAGAGGGTTGCGTCCCTCCGCCTCCGGGTGGGGGACAAGTCTCTCACTGTTGTGACGGCCCATGGGCTAAACGGTACCCAGCCTTCTTGGAGTCCTTGGGAGGGGTACTGGACAGTGCACCGCCCAGGGACTCCATTATTCAACACTCTACAACAGCCATTCCCAAACTCAGTAACACCGAGGCCCCCTTAAAAATCTGACGGGTCTGCGTGGCCCCCCAAAATAATAACCAAGAAGACAACATTAAGAATAGGCTCTTCTGGTTATTTTATTTTGGGGAAATAGCCTCTGCTACAAACATTGTAATACAAAAATGATTACAGTGGATTATTCAAGTCAAATAATGAACACAAATATTTTAATATTACAAATTAAATTTAACATTAAATAATTATATATATATATATTTTTTTTTTTGACCTCCCGCGGCCCCCCTGCAGTACCCTCGCGGCCCACCAGGGGGCCGCGGACCCCACTTTGGGAGACACTGCTCTACAACACTCAGATCTATGTCTCACGGACTGCAGGAGAACATGGATCAGTGGACTCACTCCTTCACTGTATCCAACAGATCAGTGAGTGGATGCAAAACAACTTTCTACAGCTAAACGCAGACAAAACTGAAATGATTGTATTTGGTCCCCAGAAACAAAGAGAGCGTCATCTGTCACCTACAGTCTCTTTCCCTAAAACCTTCAAATCAGGTTACAAATCTAGGGTAATACTGGACTCAGACTTACATTTTAATAGCCACATCAAATCAGTAACATCAGCAGCTTTTTACCATTTAAAAAACATTACCAGGATCAAAAACATAGTGTCTAAAGCAGACTTGGAGATTCTTATCCATGCATTTGTCTCCAGTAGGTTAGACTACTGCAATGGCCTGCTCACAGGTCTCTCCAAACAGGCTGTAAAACAGCTGCAGTACATTCAAAATGCAGCAGCCTGAGTCCTGACTAGAACCAGGAAGTACGACCATATCAGTCCAGTTCTCAGGTCTCTACACTGGCTTTCTGTGGCTCAGAGAATAGACTTTAAAACAGCTCTACTTGTGTACAAGTCTCTCCATGGCCTCGCACCAAAATATATTAGTGACATATTAGTACCATATGAACCAGCCCGGACTCTGAGGAGCACAGGGACTGGACTCCTGTTAGTGCCCAGAGTCAGAACTAAACATGAGGAGGCTGCTTTTCAGATTCATGCTGCCGGCCGGCAGAGGAGGGGGACATCAAGTCTGAGTGGATCATGTTCTCTTCTTCTATCGCCGAGGCAGCGGCTCGTAGCTGTGGTTGCAAGGTCTCTGGTGCTGGTCCCGGCGGCAACCCCCGAACCCGGTGGTGGACACCGGCAGTAAGGAGTCCTATTGAGCCATGATGGTTTGTGGGACTCCTGAGGCAGCTGTCCAGTATCGGCTGGCCAAGCGTACCGCGGTCCGTGCTGTTGTAGAGGCAAAAACCAGGGACTGGGAAGAGTTCGGAGAGTCCATGGAGCATGACAATCGGTCGGCCTCGAAGAGATTCTGGCAAACCGTCCAGCGCCTCAAAAGGCGGAAGCAGTTCTTTGCCAACACCGTGTAGCTCTCGATTTATCGGTCAATCTTTGTTCCTCCCTCACCTATGGTCATGAGCTTTGGGTAATGACTGAAAGCTGTAATGACACGGATACAAGAGCTGCTTCTCCACGTCGAGAGGAACCAGTTGAGGTGGCTCGGGCATCTGTTCAGGATGCCTCCTGGATGCCTGTTCCGGGCACATCCCACTGGGAGGTGACCCCGGGGAAGACCCAGGACACGCTGGAGGGACAATGTCTCCCAGCTAGCATGAGAATGCCTTGGGGTTCCCCCCGGACGAGCTGGAGGAAGTTTTTGTGGATAGGCAAGTCTAGGCGTATCTGCTTAGACTACTGCCCCCGCGACCCGGCAACGGATAAAGCAGAAGAAAATGGATATGGATGGGTAGTAATTTAAATGTAAAAAAAAGAGGTGTACCCCCTGCAGCTCAACAGCTTCCAGGTCATGTGATCTATTGACTCCAAATTAGTCAGGATAATAGTCCTCCACTAGCTGCAGGAGGTACACCTCTTCTTTTGTCATTTAAATGTTTTAAGTATTTTTAATTAATTTATATACGTAAATATTAGCATTTTAGCTCAATAGCTTCTAGGTCATGTGATCTATTGACTCTAAATTAGTCAGGATCATAGTCCTCCACTAGCTGCAGGAGGTACACCTCTTCTTTTGTCATTCAAATGTTTTAAGTATTTTTAATACATTTTTATATGTAAATATTAGCATTTTAGCTCAATAGCTCCCAGGTCATGTGATCTATTGACTCCAAATCAGTTTAGGATCATAGTCCTCCACTAGTTGTAGGAGGTACACCTCTTCTTTTGTTATTTAAATGTTTTAAGTATTTCTAATTAATTTATATACGTAAATATTAGCATTTTAGCTCAATAGCTTCCAGGTCATGTGATCTATTGACTCCAAATTAGTGAGGATCATAGTCCTCCACTAGCTGCAGGAGGTACACCTCTTCTTTTGTCATTTAAGTTTTTAAAGTATTTTAAATTAATTCTTTATATGTAAATATTAGCATTTTAGCTCAATAGCTTCCAGGTCATGTGATCTATTGACTCCAAATTAGTCAGGATCATAGTCCTCCACTAGCTGTAGGAGGTACACCTCTTCTTTTGTCATTCAAATATTTTAAGTATTTTTAATTAATTTTTATACGTAAATATTAGCATTTTAGCTCAATAGCTTCCAGGTCATGTGATCTATTGACTCCAAATCAGTTTAGGATCATAGTCCTCCACTAGCTGCAGGAGGTACACCTCTTCTTTTGTCATTTAAATGTTTTAAGTATTTTTAATTAATTTGTATACGTAAATATTAGCATTTTAGCTCAATAGCTTCTAGGTCATGTGATCTATTGACTCCAAATCAGTTTAGGATCATAGTCCTCCACTAGCTGCAGGAGGTACACCTCTTCTTTTGTCATTTAAATGTTTTAAGTATTTTTAATTAATTTGTATACGTAAATATTAGCATTTTAGCTCAATAGCTTCTCATGTGATCTATTGACTCCAAATTAGTCAAGATCATAGTCCTCCACTAGCTGCAGGAGGTACACCTCTTCTTTTATCATTTAACTTTTTAAGTATTTTTAATACATTTTTATCGTAAATATTAGCATTTTAGCTCAATAGCTTCTAGGTCATGTGACCTATTGACTCCAAATTAGTCAGGATCATAGTCCTCCACTAGCTGCAGGAGGTACACCTCTTCTTTTGTCGTTTAAGTTTTTAAAGTATTTTTAATACATTTTTGATATGTAAATATTAGCATTTTAGCTCAATAGCTTCTAGGTCATGTGATCTATGGACTCCAAATCAGTTTAGGATCATAGTCCTCCACTAGCTGCAGGAGGTACACCTCTTCTTTTGTCATTTAAATGTTTTAAGTATTTTTAATTAATTTATATACATAAATATTAGCATTTTATCTCAATAGCTTCTAGGTCATGTTATCTATTGACTCTAAATTAGTCAGGATCATAGTCCTCCACTAGCTGTAGAAGGTACACCTCTTCTTTTATCATTTAACTTTTTAAGTATTTTTAATACATTTTCATACGTAAATATTAGCATTTTAGCTCAATAGCTTCTAGGTCATGTGATCTATTGACTCCAAATTAGTCAGGATCATAGTCCTCCACTAGCTGTAGGAGGTACACCTCTTCTTTTGTCATTCAAATGTTTTAAGTATTTTTTCTTAATTTTTATACGTAAATATTAGCATTTTAGCTCAATAGCTTCCAGGTCATGTGATCTATTGACTCCAAATCAGTTTAGGATCATAGTCCTCCACTAGCTGTAGGAGGTACACCTCTTCTTTTGTCATTTAAATGTTTTAAGTATTTTTAATTAATTTGTATACGTAAATATTAGCATTTTAGCTCAATAGCTTCTAGGTCATGTGATCTATTGACTCCAAATTAGTCAAGATCATAGTCCTCCACTAGCTGCAGGAGGTACACCTCTTCTTTTATCATTTAACTTTTTAAGTATTTTTAATACATTTTTATCGTAAATATTAGCATTTTAGCTCAATATCTTCTAGGTCATGTGATCTATTGACTCCAAATTAGTGAGGATCATAGTGCTCCACTAGCTGCAGGGGGTACACCTCTTCTTTTGTCATTTAAGTTTTTAAAGTATTTTAAATTATTTTTGTATATGTAAATATTAGCATTTTAGCTCAATAGCTTCCAGGTCATGTGATCTATTGACTCCAAATTAGTCAGGATCATATTCCTCCACTAGCTGTAGGAGGTACACCTCTTCTTTTGTCATTCAAATGTTTTAAGTATTTTAAATTAATTTTTATACGTAAATATTAGAATTTTAGCTCAATAGCTTCCAGGTCATGTGATCTATTGACTCCAAATCAGTTTAGGATCATAGTCCTCCACTAGCTGTAGGAGGTACACCTCTTCTTTTATCATTTAACTTTTTAAAGTATTTTTAATTAATTTTTATCGTAAATATTAGCATTTTAGCTAATAAAAAAACACTACGAAAAATGTTCAGGCTTCTCTTTCACATTTCACCAAGTTTGAGCTTTGTTTACCCCCACAAACATCATATACACGTGTTCCTTGAGTCCTTAGCTTCAAAAAGAGAGGTTCCACGAAAAGATAAGAGCAGGTTTCAGTCCGCAGGACCCTTGTGAAAAAGACAAACCGCATCCACTTGCAGAGGGGTCCGTTTTTGCCTTGTTGTTGATTACAGGCTAGCGCTATGTGCTAGCACTGAATGATTGACGTGTCTAAGAAGCCAATAAAAACAGCTTTCTTTTTTGCGTAAAGACGCTGTTAGTACTGCTGCGCATATTTGATATGCATTTACACTAATAAAAAATTAATTTAGAAAAAATGTAAAAGGAAATCACACAGATTTATAAACTTATAAGTACCAAAACTAAAAAATATGCTTTTTATGATGGTGAAATGTTAGTAAAGCAGTTTGGCACAATTTGGCACACATTTTGCCAAATTTGTTCCGAATGGCACTACTTGATAAAAAAGATCAGCATAAAAACTATAAAACTTAGAAGTCTGAAACTTTACACAGTTGTTGTCAACAACACAATGAACGAATTGGCGTTGAAAATTTTCTTCTTCCAATGAAGTAGGCTTTTTTAGGGCATTTATACATTGAATTTTTTAGGCGAGGCTAAAAAAAACAGGTTTTTTCCCAAACTTCAAAGGATGCAGAGTGAAATAGGAATGACATACATTATTTCAGTGTATATTTACA
Source organism: Knipowitschia caucasica (assembly GCA_964034765.1). Taxonomy (NCBI): domain Eukaryota; kingdom Metazoa; phylum Chordata; class Actinopteri; order Gobiiformes; family Gobiidae; genus Knipowitschia; species Knipowitschia caucasica. The sequence continues at coordinate 1,871,719 of OZ035842.1, forward strand.
TGTTTTTAAATAAGCTAAGACATTTGGGTATGCCAAACTTTTGTGCACGAGCCAAAACAGATGTAGGAGTTTAAGAGGTTAAGAGACAGACAAAACATGGTATTATTACAATTGTGGCATCTGACACAACATAAAAAGCACATAGGACTCTGAGATCAATAATTTCAAGACCATAAATGTGGTTTGGATTTGGCGCTTAGACCCCGACAGAGCACTGCACAATTGCAGAAGGAGAAAGAGATTATGAGATGAAATCCCCCTGGGCCTAGACCCTGGTGGTGGTAGCTAGGAGAAGGATGAAAGAGCTGGCCTGGAATGAAAAGGAGATGGGGAGGAGGAGGGCTGGGGTATGATTGAAGCTGCTGCTTGGCTGGAGCTTGAAATGGGACAGTGCCTGATGTTTGCCAGGTGAGGGCACTGTGGCGCTGCAGCTGCGTGTGATGGACTGATGCTGAAGCAGAAGCTCTCAATGGTGAGCTTAGTTCTTCTGTCTTCCAGTCTGAATATCTACTTTAGCTTCATCACTTCAGCAGCATGCTGCTGCTACTGCTGCTGCTACTGCTACTGCTGGTGCTACTGCTGCTCACCTGGGTCAGTGTCAGTGTTCTGAGCAGTTGTTCTGATGACCCCCTCTCTGAGCTGCAGGTCTCTGTCTGTGGGGGAACTCCTGCTGTCGTAGATCTGCCAGGAACTCACCACTGCATCTGTATGAATGAGTGAGTATGATTTGTGTGAAAGAGTATGCTGTCACCAGCACATCTGTAAGAATAAAAAATGTCACCAACACATCTGTATGAATGAGTGATGTCACCAGCATATATATAATATATAATTATTATTATCTTAATTAGGTTTGCCTGGATCGGTTTGCACACTTGGTGTGCAATCCATGAATCTTGGTGCTGTAGCCTAGGCTAGCCTAGCCGTGGCTGCTGCTGTCTCACCTCCTTTCAGATACGCTCTCTTTATTCAAGGCTAGGTTTAAAACAGTCCTCTTTAGTTTAGCATATGGCTAGGAAGGTAAGACTCAGGGAAGGCTAAACTCCTCAGACTGTCAGTCAAGGGGGGGTCTCCCTCCCTGTAGGTTTCCCTAGTTCTCCCCAAGGTTTCTCACTTTTTCCCACAGGGTTTTTTAAGAGTTTTTCCTTGTCGATGCAGGAGGGTCTTGTTGGACAGTTAGTGTCCAACAGAAAGGATTGGTGATGATCAGGACACTTTAGCATTCTACAACATGTATGGACATTTTCTTCTGTGTGTGCTTTATATTTTTCATGTGTTTTAACTGTTGATTCTCTGATCTGTGTTGGTGATTTCAATGGTTTTGTTAAGTCCTCTTTACTGCAACCGGCGCGCCGGCGGCCGTTTTTATGTTTTTAAATGTTCTGCTGGCAATAGCAGATGTATTTTGAACACCAAACCCCAAAAGCTGTATATCATTTTAAAGCTTATTTTCTTATCTACATTTATATACAAGTGTAAAGTCCTCTGAGATGACTTCTGTTGTGACCTAGGGCTATACAAGAATAAATTGTATTGTATTGTATCTGTATGATTGAGTAATTTCACCACCAGCACATATGTATGAATGAGTGATGTCACCAGCACATCTGTATGAATGAGTGAGTATGAGAACATGTGACACCACATGTGTGATGTCACAAATAGAAGGGACACACACTGTTATATACCAATGAGGAGGGGACTGACCTGATTCCACTGTGTCCAGAGAGTCGGTCTGGATCAGTTTATTTTTCAGGGCGTCGCCCAAAGTCTGCATCTCTCTTTCCACAAATTTCTCATTTCCAGGTTTGGTCTGACACAGCTCTATGTAGTGACGGTTCCTCTGTCTGTAACAAAGTATTTGTTTGATGGTTCAGACTCTAGAGTTTTCTGCTCCTCAGTCAGTGTTGATTCCTGAACATTGTAAAGTGCTCTGGGTGACCTTGGTCTGTAAAATACGCTTTATAAATAGTAAGTAAGTAAGTAAGCTTTTATTTATATACCGCCTTTTCACTGCACATCGGAGTCTCAAAGCGGTTTACAATTGTTGGGTGGGGGTGCCAGTACAGGAGGCACATGCCATACCTATTGTACATATTTTTAGTGGTAGGGGAAACCGGAGCACCCGGAGGAAACCTACGCAGACACGGGGAGAACATGCAAACTCCACTCAGAAAGGCCCTGGTCCAACCGGGATTCGAACCTAGGACCTTCTTGCTGAGAGGCGAGAGTGCTATCCACTCAGCCACCGTGCCGTAAATAAACATTACTTACTTACTTACTCAGTCTTTAGAGTCCTCTGCTCCTCAGACTCCAGAGCCAGATGTTCCCCAGACTCTAGAGCCCTGTGTTCCTTAGACTCTAGAGCCCTGTGCTCCTCAGACTCTAGAGGCCTCACCTCTGGAGTCTGAGGAGCAGAGTTGAGGTGTGCATTGACTTCAGGAGGTCCCCCTTCCCTCCTGCCTGTCACTCTTCACTCTCTCCCGGTCGAAGTGGTGGATCAGTACAAATACTTGGTTACCATCATCACAATAAACTCACCTTTGAGCCCTAGGTCGATGCTCTCTGCAGCAAGGCCCACCAGCACTTGTCCTTTTATTGTAAACTGAGTAATTTTAATGTTGACAGAACTCTTTTGAAAAATTGTATTGTTGTTTTATTAAATCGGTTCTTACCTTCTCTTTTATTTGCTGGTTTGGAGCGTTATCCGTTAAGATATTGCTCAGATCCTAAAAAGAGCCACTGTGGGCAGAGTTTAAGTTGCTTCCATCTGGACACAGATATACTGTAGCTCCACTAAATGTAGGACTAACAGATTCAAGAACTCTTTTACCCCTTTTGCCATTGGTATTTTAAACCAGTCAGTGTAGTCCTGTTTTATTGTGTATAAATTGTTTCCTTGTGTATATGTGTGCCTGCTGCAAACACATTTCTGCTCGAGGATAATTATACCTTGAACTTCTGCTCCTCAGACTCTAGAGCCCTCACCTCTGCTCCTCAGACTCCTCTGAGGCCTCAGATACAACAGAGCTGGGGAGGTCCAACAGAGATATGGTGCTGGTCTCTCTGCAGCAGATGGTTATCTGCTCATCCTCGTCGTCTATTCAAACATATGTACATTAGTCATGTGTGATGTAAAGTTCAGTGTTGCACATTCACCTCTGTGATGTGTGTGAGGCCTCGGGTCACTCCTGGTGTCCACAGTGAGAGAGCTGAAAAACATCGCTGGAATTTATTAAAGGGACAGTCCCAATATTAAAGCTGGGTTACCTCACTTCTTACTGTTTTAGAGCTAGTAACTAGAGACATGGGTCTCTTTCTTTCTCCAGAGGCATGAGCTCCAGAAGCCCGTCTCCAGAAGGTGATTGACAGACAAATCAAATCAGTGCACACAGCCTTTCCTTGTGTGTGGTTTTGCGTCTACCAGTCTGTTCTAATCTGTTTCTGCCATTGTCAGCGACTAAAAGTTTAATCTTTATGTGCATCATTATTGTATGCCCAGTATGATCTTCACACCACAGTACAGCACTGAAAGAGTTAGTTTCTTGGATATTTTGGTCATGAAATCTAATGGCAAGATCATCACCACATTGTATAGAAAAGAGACTGATAGGAAAACACTATTGCTAGCCTCTAGTTTTCATCCCACCTCACTAAAGAAGAATCTTCCCATCAGTCAATTCTATAGACTCAGGCATATTTGCCACTCCAAAGAGGACTTTATCAAACAACAGATGACATGAAAATCCGATTTGCACAGAGGGTATCCTGCTGCAAAAAAACAAAAACAATTCTCTGTGACTATCATGTCCCAGAACTCTCCTCATTCTGCTGCTGTGAAGAGTATCTTTAAAACACACTGGCATATTCTAGCTTCAGACCCCGAACTCTCAAACACCCTGTTTGTGAACAATAGGGGCAAGAATCGGAGAGATTTTTTGGTTCGATTCCCAAAGTCACATTTACTCAGACCCTCCTGACCCCTATTCCGAATGGGAATTACAGATGTTTTTTCAGCACCCACACAGTGGAAAGGAAATTCTAAACAAAAGCATGATCACCTGTGCATCCACTCATGTTGGGAAGCAACAAATTAGTGAACAAAAAAGTACAATGCGCAGAAATAACTACCCAGTGGCAGCACACTTCAAAGATGCTCACCATGATGTTAGTACTCAGCGTTTCATTGGCAGTGAACAGGTCCTTCCACCCCTTAGAGGAGGAGACCATGACAAGCGTCTAAAACAGAGGGTAGCGTAGATAGATAGAAAGATAGACCCTCATTGTCCCCTGAGGGAAATTCATTTCCACAAACACTGTCACATACATAGAATAGGGAGGAAGGAAGTTACAATACACACAAGACACACAAAAAACACAGAAAGAAACAAATACAATACAGGATTAAGGGAAAAATTACAGACTGAGAGCAGCTATGAAGAGAAACAGCTCTTGCTAAATCTTGTCCGCGTCTCTACTTCCTGCGAAAACTTAAGAGAATTTACCACTAACTCTAAGATTCTGCTTAACTTTTATTGCTGCACCATTGAAAGTTTACTTGTTGGTTCTGTGTCTGTGTGGTTTGGAAACATCACAGATAAAGAAAAGAGAGATTTAAACAAGGTTCTCCGCTCTGCAAAGAGGACCGTGGGCTGTGAGCTTCCTGTTCTGGAGGTTCTTTATGAATCGAGACTTTTAAACAAAACTCTTAGGATTGTTAATGACTCTTCTGGCCACCCTGGGAAAGCCATGTTCCAGCTTCTTCCCTCTGGCAGAAGATATTGTTCTCTGAGATGCAGGACATCACAACATGCTAACAGCTTCTTCCCACAAGCTGTTAACAGTCTGAACAGAGCACTTTAATGTTCTTGCACCTGTATTGAAACTGTTTTAGTCAAATCGTTTTTCTCAGTGACAATTGTTTATTGTTTTATTTATTTCTGTACTTTTAATGTTGTGTTATGTCTGTATTTGTCTGTGCACACTGGTGACTTTTGCAAAGGTATTCCAGAGTAATTTTATACTGCAAATGGCAAATAAACTGAATCTGAATCTGATTTGAATGTTCTGTATCTGCGTCGTGAGGGCAGCAGAGTGAAGTGGGTGTGGAGAGGATGGTCTGAGTCTATGTTAACTGTCCGGGCCATGCGTGTTACTGCTGTGAGGTTAAGGTCTGTGGTGGGGAGAATGATGATTTTGGATGCTGTGTGTGTGTACTGGATTGAACACTTACACGCTCTTGCACCAAAGGGACTAAATGATGAACTGGTAGTAAATGTATTTCTATAAGGTCTGCATTTTGGAATAGCGGTGTATATAAGTTAAAGGATGGAGTTTGAGACAGTGACTTTGAGCACTGTCAGCAACATCCATTATATATTTACACTATTGTACCTCATGTATATATTTTCTGCAAGTGACACTTCACCAAAGACTGTTTCAAAACTACAGTTACCATGAAACTGGACTCACTCAAAAATAGCCTGGCCTTAGCCATCCTTAAACTACATGTACGTCTGGGTCTGATCCTAGTTGAATTCCATCTGACCATTCAGCAAGCGGGGGAGGCGGGTGTTGTAGGTAGGTGACATCAAGAGTTTTCAGCAAATTTGCTGGTTGGAGTTTGGCAATGGCCAAATCCGTTCTGGTTCGGCTCCAAATATCAAGAAATTGAAGCCGGAGCAAGAGGAATGTTAAGCAAATTTCAATGCTGGTGTGGCAAGCTGGACTTGGCCACTATATTTGTGTCCACTAGAGGGCGCATAAATGTATAAATTGCCTCGAGTTGAGTCTTTGTTTACGTCTGCAGTTCCATCTCCTGTGGTTCGCGCCTGCCTTCTCCTGCTCCAGGTAGTAACGTTCTAGTGTTCATGCTAATATTTGTAAGTTGCAGCCACTAATAAGTTATTTTATTGTAGTGCCGTGGTGAGGCCTTCTTGCCCCGCGAGTCCTGCTTGTATATGGCCATGCTGTCCTGTCGCTTTGGCGTCTGGCCGCCCTTGTGAAATGTAACAAAACATGTTGAACGAAGAAAACTGAACTATACATCGTAATGTAATAAATCAAAGTAACTTAATGTCTCAGGCACATTACATACGTCAAGGTAAAATCAGATTCAATCGTTTCAATCTGCAAAAGGAGATAACCCCTCCCACCTGTAGACGGAGCTCATTGTAGCAAATCCAGACCTTAGTAAATAATAAAATTAGTACAATGGTATGGTAAGACCAGACTAACTCAAAAGCTGATCTGGAAACCTATATTATTCCCACAATAAAAAGACACTAACGAGGAGCAAGAAGCTGTCTGAAGAGAAAGAGGTGTGAGGGTCTCCATGAGCAGGAGGTGTGTGTGAGGAGGTTACGTTGTGTTGGAGGTGGTGCTGTCTGAGTCCAAGTCGCTGCCTTCATCCAGAAAGAACAAGCCGTATCTGAGGGCTGGATCCGGGGGAGGGAGGAGGTGCAGACCATGTTTGAGGTCTGGGTCTGGAGGAGGGACGAGGTGCAGGCCATGTGTGAGGTCTGGGTGAAGGGGAAGTGGAGTCCCATCTGAGCCATCTTCATCCAGAACCTTCAGAAGAAGAAATAGCTTCTTGTAAAGAAATCACCTTTAATACATATACTTATTTTCTGCCTGTTAGGAAGAAGAAAACATTTTGTGACTCAGAAAATCCATTCTCAGCCCAAAAAGTCAAATAATGACTCTCAGGGCTCTTTGTTACAGGTATGGTCTTATTTGACGAGCACATATCACCAGAATGATTGACCAATAGTCTTGATGATCCACCCGAAAGTAGAAAATCCTCCTATATGTGGCTACTCCACATCTGCTGCTGAGACCCATCCTGCTCCACCCAGAGGCTTCTCCATCTCTGCTGCTGTGGCCTGAAGGACTGTTGCTGGTTATTATTACTATTGTTAGCTTTTTAGAATGATCAATTTAATTTTTGAATTTTGTTGCTACTGGACACCTGAATTTCTCCTATGGGGATGAACATGTATGAAACAAAAATAACAACAACAAACAAGACTGTTGTGGTTTGTTCTGCAGGGTTTGTTTACATTATTATTGCAAGGGAAATTTAGGTACCGCAGCTTTAATTTAGTGAGTTTCAGTTTTGGTGCTTCAGAAGGAGACACGAGGGAGACACACATCAGGAGGAGACACAGGAAGGACACTTCAGAAGGAGGCACAGGAGGAGACACAGGAAGGACACTTCAGAAGGGGACACAGGAGGAGACACAGGAAGGGCACTTCAGAAGGAGGCACAGGAGGAGACACAGGAAGGACACTTCAGAAGGGTACACAGGAGGAGACACAGGAAGGGCACTTCAGAAGGGGACACAGGAGGAGACACAGGAAGGGCACTTCAGAAGGAGGCACAGGAGGAGACACAGGAAGGACACTTCAGAAGGGGACACAGGAGGAGACACAGGAAGGGCACTTCAGAAGGGGACACAGGAGGAGACACAGGAAGGGCACTTCAGGAGGAGACACGGGAAGGACACTTCAAGAGGAGACAAAGGGAGAACACTTCAGGAAGACAATTCAGGGAAGGATCGAGGGAATGCTCCTGTCCAGGGAGTGCTCCGCGCTGGTCAAATAGAAGGAAAATTCCATGTAGTCTGTTCATTGTTATTCACCCGTTGTCCCATCGTCTGTTTCATGGTGCAACGACGGGACCTCTGAACCTGGCCTCCTCCATCTACACCTGCGGACTGCCCTGCCCGACCCGCCTGGGAACTGTTTCAGTCCTGCACCGGACCTGTCCACGCTCTGCGGCCGCTGTGTGGCCCTGGTCCACGTACGGAAGCTTTGGTCCAGGTCCGTGTGGAGCGGATCCCTCTCACAATATGTGGGTCTCCCAGAGGTTTCTCACTTTTTTCCCACTGGGTTTTTCTTATGAGTTTTTCCTTGCCGATGTAGGAGGGTCTGTTGGACTGTTATTGTCAAACAAAAAGGATGTGGTGAAGTTCCAGGAAACTCTAACATTCTACAACATGTATGCCATGTGTTCTATATTCTTTTTGTGTCTTAACTGTTGATTCTCTGATCTGTGTTGGTGATTTCAATGGTTTTGTTAAGTCCTCTGAGATGACTTCTGTTGTATTGTATTTAAGTCACTTGCACTAGGACAAAAATAAAAAAACTTACTGATCTGATTACTATTGCCACTGTTTCTTTGATTGCCACTTTTTATTGCATATAATATATCCTGCATTTAACATGTTTGCACATTTCTTTCTTTTGCACAATCTTGAGTGATTCTATCCATGCCAGATGTGATGTGTAAATTTCTCCTGTGTGAGATCATTAGATAGTTTTCCACTAACGTCACACACTACCCCACAATTCCGCAGTTCGCCAAGGTTGTAGCTAACCAAATCGGGCCAAATAACTTTTTTGCTAAAACATGCCGACTGCCTGCATCGCTTGGGGGTGCAGTAACCGCGTAGATTGTGGGGACATTCCGAAGGCTGTTACGAGCCAGGGGAGAGACTCGGGACGGAGAAATTACTTCTTAGATGGCGAGGATCAACCAGAGGAATTAAACCCTAACCCATGGAAAACGGCACTATAAGGTCTGTTCTGACCATTTCATAAGAGCTAGCTAAATCTGTGCATGTGTGGTTTATATTCAGAGCTGCCATTTGACTGATACTAAGTCTATATGGGCGCCTCGAGCATCCCATCTAAATGAATGAGAGGGGGAGGGGGAGGAGGAGGAGGGGGGGATAGCGCAGTGATTTGCGGCCTGTGATATCAACTGCTTCGTTCAAAATAAAATGTTGATTGAAAGAAATATTGCATCATATACATCATGACGTTTTTTTAATTGTAAAACTGTTAAGTGAAAGTAAGCCATTTCTGGGAAGTCCACTGGTCTCGTCGCGTTTCATATAGATCCAAATCTCCCGATTCTCAAATGATCTTGCCTCACAGATTACTCCAGCGTATCAATATACTTAACGCGGTCAGTGTCGGCCGAATTCGTGGCTTTAGATGACATGGGGACAAATGATCCGTGACAAATTATCAGTGACAAATGATACATGCAATATAAGCTTGACTCCCAAAATGCCGTTCGCGCAAAGCATCATGGGTAATAAACACGTGATGGAAAACCATGTATAAAGTCTATCTTATCTCTTAATAATTCTCTTTCTCGGTCCACAACGTTATTATAATAGATCCATGGTCCACCCCCACCGGCTAGGCTGGAGATTGCAAGCATGTCAGCGCACGTGCTCATGGACCTTTTTGAGCCAGGACGGGACCCGCTCCCAATGGTGTAAACATTTTGGTCCCTGACCCAGACCCTGAATGTGCCTTATCTTTGACCTCACCCTTATATTCTTCTTGGGTTCATGGATCTTCTTCTCTGATCTGTCTTTTCTCGTAGACTTCGTAGAGACAGCTCCTCGGACACTAGCAGAGCTTCCACTGGAGGAGGAAGAACTCCTTGTTTTCCTAAAAACAAACACTTTTCAAGATGAAACATTCTCAGAACCGTTAGTAAAATAGATCCATAAGCGGAACCCGTAGCTAGCGTTTGAAGAAGATGACAAAGTCTGGGATCGCGTCTTTAATTCAGACAGAAGACATGTTTTATTGTCGATGGTAGAGATAGCACGAACAACACGAACAAAGGATGTAAAAGACTGTTAGTTATAATATGGCATGGGAGAATGAAGTCCTCCAATCAGCAGCTGCCACGGTGTGCTTGTAGCTTGGCCTTCAGATAGACAAAGGGCGGCACGGTGGCTGAGTGGATAGCACTCTCGCCTCTCAGCAAGAAGGTCCTGGGTTCGAATCCCGTTTGGACCAGGGCCTTTCTGAGTGGAGTTTGCATGTTCTCCCCGTGTCTGCGTAGGTTTCCTCCGGGTGCTCCGGTTTCCCCTACCACTAAAAATATGTACAATAGGTCTGACATGTGCCTCCTGTACTGGCACCCCCACTCCCAAAAAAAAAAAGAACAATTGTAAACCGCTTTGAGACTCCGATGTGCACTGAAAAGGCGGTATATAAATAAAAGATTACTTACTACTTACAAACAGTGATGGGAATAACGGCGTTACTTTTTTCAGTAACGAGTAATCTAACTAATTACTTTGACAGTAACTATAACGCCGTTATCATTTCCGACATCCCGTTACTGCGCGTTACTCAAGACGCACAATGAACGTGTTGTCATGAGAGAAGGGAGGATGAGAAAACCTCTCAGCAATTATTGGCTGATGTAAATCATATTTCCTTTACAATCTACATGTCTACAGTTGAGAGGATGGTCATAAATTGTGTTTTTGAAACAAATATGGGTCTTAATCGCGCTCAACCACGGCTTGTATCACCGTGAGGTCAGCCACAGAGGAGCGCATGTGAGCGCAGAAGTCGGCTGCATACAATTCCATCGATAAGCTCCTTGCTCTTCCTGGTTTATCTGCTAAGGACAGCAACAGGTTTGGCTAACATACATATAACACATTTTTACATAATCTAAAATGCACATAGGGTAATTTTTCAATTACTATAGGAATGATAAGAAAGAGAGGTGAAGTGTAAGACGGTTGATTTTAGAAATTGGATGCACTCGGCTGCAGCAAAACAGAGGAGTTTACGGAGGACACACGCGTTTTGTTTTACTTTTTAAAACTCATTGGACTCATTTCCAAATGGAGGATTACATATCTACGCTCAAACCATTCACTGGATTTAAACAAGGAACTGGTCTGAACCGAAGTGGACTGTGCAGGTCATTTATAAGGTATAGCTATAAGGTAAGACCCATAACTCACAGTTTTGCGTTTTGTATGAACAAACAATGCGGGCATGAAACATATTTTGCTGTAGCCAAACAAATTGTCCACTTGATTTATATGATGTATATGTTCATCTGATTGGACTGAAGTCAGTGCTTCACCGGTGTTTCCACATTCACAGTGGCGGGCTTTACAGCACAGTGAGAGATGAAGAGTGAACAGGACTTCAGCAGCAAAACAGCCTTTTCTAGATGGAAATATTGGCACTGTTAAAGGTAAAAATGCGCACGTCGGGTGCACATTATGTTCCAGAACAAAACGAAAAAGTAACGCAATAGTTACTTTTACTGGTAAATAGTTACTTTTATAGTGGAGTAACTCAGTTAGTAACTCAGTTACTTTTTGGGAGAAGTAACTAGTAACTATAACTAATTACTTTTTCAAAGTAACGTGCCCAACACTGCTTACAAAACATCAAATGGAAAAGTACAGGCTTCTGCACATTGATAGAATGATGAGTTTAACTTTAACAAAAGCTGCTTAAAAGTGTTATGAAATCTCACACGTTAGCATAATTTATCACAATGAGTTGCTAATTATTACCATTTTAACAAGCGGACCGCCATGTTCTTCCCCAAGGTCTTATCCATGTTATAAATGTTGTTATGTACATATATGTGTATGAGTGTACATGTATATATCTGTATATGTGTGTTTCTAAGTTGTAACGAGAGTGAAATAAACTGACTTTGTTTAAATATTTAGCGGCTAACGGCTGACGCGGGAATGATTTGGTTGCCATGACGCGAGTAAAAGACGCAAAAGGGACCAGAAAAACCATTTTGTTAAAAATGTATTTATTTGTTGATGATAAATGTTAATTTGTTGGATATATTAAGGTTATGACTGTGTTATTAACATGTTTGATATATTACTGTCAAACGTATATAAAAGTTCATTCTGGATGTTTACCATAAACTTTATCTGGCAACCCACGGGTTTGAGGTTCCATGCGACTGGTGTTTGGGTTTGGGTTAGCATGTTGGCACGTTAGCTATGGTTAGCAGGGAAAGATCTGTTCGTGCTTTCGGATGCTAATGGCGCATTTATTTGACTACAACATTACTGTATTACTATTAAGGCGTAAAAGATACACGCGCGTTTAGAAGAGGTATTTCCTTAGTCTAAAGCTATTCATTTCCCCTTTGTTTCGTGCTGCTCAGATAAGGATAATCCGCAGACAGATAACACTGTTTTATGATGGGTCCTCGGTGTTTGTACTGTCCATAGTCCAGTGTTCTCCCTAACGCTAATCCTGGGCTCTCTGCACTCTCCCCGTTCTGGTCCTCTATCCCCTGTCTCTGGTCCTCTATCCCCTGTCTCTGGTCCTCTATCCCCTGTCTCTGGTCCTCTATCCCCTGTCTCTGGTCCTCTATCCCCTGTCTCTGGTCCTCTATCCCCTGTCTCTGGTCCTCTATCCCCTGTCTCTGGTCCTCTATCCCCTGTCTCTGGTCCTCTATCCCCTGTCTCTGGTCCTCTATCCCCTGTCTCTGGTCCTCTATCCCTGTCTCTGGTCCTCTATCCCCTGTCTCTGGTCCTCTATCCCCTGTCTCTGGTCCTCTATCCCCTGTCTCTGGTCCTCTATCCCCTGTGTCTCTGGTCCTCTATCCCCTGTCTCTGGTCTGGTCCTCTATCCCCTGTCTCTGGTCCTCTATCCCCTGTCTCTGGTCCTCTATCCCCTGTCTCTGGTCCTCTATCCCCTGTCTCTGGTCCTCTATCCCCTGTCTCTGCTCCCGTGTCCCTCCTGGTCATCTGCACGGTCTCTGCTCCCCCTTCCCTGGGCATCTTCCCCGAATCTGCTCTCCTATTCTTGGTCCTGGTCATCTCCCTGGTGTCTGCTCCCTTGGTCCTGGATCTCCTCCCGGTCTCTGCTCTGGTCTCCTGCCGTCTGTCGAGCCCTCTCCCTGGGATACGAACATGTCTGTGACAGGGATGAAGAAGCAGTTCCACAAAGCCAGCCAGGTCAGTGCATTTACGCTGTTTATGTTTCTGTCTTTATTTGTTTGATGCTGTAAAAAACAAGGTCACACAAGTGTACTTTGTAGGGAAGGAGTGGCTTTGACATGATATACTTACTACTGGTTTATTATGGTAACAGATAAAGCTGAGGAACCTATCTTTCAAAGCACAGAGGTTATGCACAGGAGTGTGTTCCTAAGTGACAGTCCTGATTTGTTTGTGAACATCTCACTTTTACACATTTGGGTTTTTGAATGTGTAAAACGCACTTCTCAACTCTTTTTATATGTGGTTTGATTTTGAGTAATACTTTTTAAATGGAACGTTCTTAAATTAAAGTAGAAGTTTAACAGTAAAATACACTTGGTTTATATTGTGTTTACACTGCGTTTAAATATACTTTTGGCCGCCTGACCCTCACCGTGACCCTTCACCCTGACCCTCACCATCACTCTGACCCCTTACCCTGATGCTAGAGGCGAATCTCTGTTGCAGCCACTAGATCAGGGGTGTCAAACTCATTTTGGTCCGGGGGCCACATACAACCTACTTGGATCTCAGGTGGGCCGGACCAGAAGATGCTCTACAAAAATACCCAAAAACGGTACAAAGTCCATCTTTTTGTGCACATAACCACATTTATGTAAAACTTCCTTTAAAACACTGTCCTTACTCAGTTTTCTAGTGCAAATAATGTAATGTATTTACAATATTACATTGAATATGGCATTTCACAATATGTATATTAATATTTGTATGTTAGCTTTGTTTTAAGGCTTATTACATACATTAAATGTCCAAAAATCATCACCTCCATTTGCGGCTTTGTCACTACACCTGTTTTTACCATCGGTACCAGGCTGGTCTAGCCTGGTCGTACCACACCTTAGTACAAATTACATTTCATACTAAGGTCTGGATTTGCTCCATTGAGCTCCGTTTACAGGTGGGAGGGGTTAACTCCTTTTGCAGATTGAAACAATTGGATATGAGTTTACCGTGACGTATGTAGTGTTCCCGAGTGTGTTGTTAGCATTTAGCATTTAGCCTAGCCATCTCCTTTGCCGCTAACGGAGCCCGTGGGGAGTAGCGCCACAATCTTGACCAGCGATTACATTTGCTAAACATTCCTCTTGCTCCTGCTTCAATTTCTTGATAGAACCAGACCGGATTACTTTACTATCGCATTCTTCGCCATTGCCAAACTACAGCCTGCCCGTTCGACGCAAACTCTTGACGTCACCGGCACCGACTTACAAGACCTGCCTTCCGCGCTCTCTGAGTAGCCGGTCGAAATATGACAAATTGTATTGTCGCTAACACAGGGACCAGACCCAGACGGTTACATGCAGTGAAATGATGATTGAGCGGAGTGTACGGATGGCTATGGCCAGGCTAAGGATGGTCCTGCGCAGGACCAGTCCACACTGTTCAACACGTCACCAGCAACAACAGCAGAACCAGCAGCAGCACCCGCACCAGTAACAACAGCAGAACCAGCAGCAGTGCTCAAAACCCGTCTGTGATAGTTTCAGTAACACCACAAATGAATATGCGACATCAGTAACATCAGTCTATTATCAATGGCAACATGTTGGTATAAGCGAGTGGTTTCTCAGGACGCAGTCTGCAGCCTGTGTAAGAGTTTTAACAAACTCTGCGATGCTAATGCTATGTTTTTAGCTTGTCTTTACAGCAGCACTAACCTCTTGCTCTGGGCACAAACAGACTGCTGTTTCTTCAGGGCCAGACATGTTTATCTTCTGTCTTCTCAATTCTCCGCTCAAAGTGCCGTATTTTTTGCAGAGTCTCGTAGTTTAAGATGTTATTCCTTCAGCACCGCTCTGGTGGAGCCACTACAGACGCACTGGACTCACTGCTGAGCGCAGCGCTGTGGCGCGGATATTTTACATTTATTATTATTATAATTTTACATAAATGAGCTGCGGGCCGTGTCAAATCTCTTGGCGGGCCGGGTCCGGCCCGCGGGCCGTATGAATGACACCCCTGCACTAGATGGTGCTTTTGTACTGAATTAGATACGGTTACCAGAGCAACATACTATACAGCAACAACATGTCTGAAAATAAATGGAAACAACAAAACAGTGCTCTGCATCAGTGCATCAGCATTTTATAGATTCTTCAAAGGTCCAGAGGTATGTGTCCTAACAGGGGCTTTGTATTTGTTATTGAAGGGAACTAGCTAACACTAAGATAAGACTTTATTGATCTCACACTGTAGATATTTACATGTCACGGATTGTGCAAACATGTTAGAGGCACAAAATATAGTCTGTTCAGGATATATTATGTACAATAAAAGTGGCAATTAACAAACAGTGGCAATAGCAGTGCAGTTTTTTTTTCCCTAGTGCATGACTTTTTTGTGTACAGCACTTTGGCTGAACTGTAAAGTTTTTAAAGTTCTTTATAAATAAAGCTGGTATGGTATGACTTAAAGTAACTTATTGTACAGTCTGACAGCGGTGGGAATGAAGGCCCTGCGGTAGTGCTCCTTCTGAGAGAGCTCCTCAGCTCCTCTACAGTCCTGTGTAGTGGGTCTGAGGTGTGGTCCATGATGGAGGTGACTTTGACTAGCACCCTCCTGTCCCTCACCTCCTCCACAGAGTCCAGGGAGCAGCCCAGAGTGGAGCTGGCCCTCCTGACCAGCTTGTTCAGTAGGGCTGAAACAACTAATCGATTAATCGACGACTAATCGATTATTGAAATGGTCGACAACTATTTTAGTAATCGATTAATCGTTTTCTGGTTCACACGGACTCAAACAGAGCAAAAATGACATGAAAATGTAGTATTTTTTATTAAAACCGACTTTGTTTTTATAATTTCATGAATATCTGTCTGTCTCATCCAATCAGAGCAGAATTAGCACAAAGAGCCTGTTAAAAACATTTACTTTAAGTTTACGCCATCAATACGTCCTCGAGTGTTGCCACTTTAGCTTTTTGTGATGAAAAAATATTTTTTTTCTACACAATTCACAGCCAAGCGATTACTCGATTAATCGTAAAAATAATCGATAGATTAATCGATTACTAAATAATCGTTAGTTGCAGCTCTATTGTGCAGTCTACTCCTGTCCTGCTCCGTGCTGCCCGGGGCCCAGCACACGGCCGCGTAGTGTATGGCAGACTCTACCACAGTGTCATAAAAAGTCCTGAGCAGAGGCTGCTCACTCCGAAGGACCATAGCCTCCTCAGAAGGTGGAGGCAACTTTGGCCATTCTTGTACCGGGCGTTTGGTGTTATGAGACCAGTCCAGTTTATTGTACCGTCTCCTTGGGACAAAGTCTGTGATAACTGATTCCAGTATTCCAGTTCGTTCCCCTCAGACACACAGTCGTCAAAGAACTTCTGCAGGTGGCAGCTGTGTGTGTTATATGTGAAGTCTGAAGTGTAGATGGTGAAGAGAAACAGTGAGAGGACAGTGCTCTGAGGGACCCCTGTACTGCAGACCACCGCCCCAGACTCACAGCTGTGCAGCCGCACGTACTGTGGTCGGTCCAAGAAGTACTTGATGGTCCATGCAGTGAGGTGACTGTCCACTCCCGAGTCCTCCATCTTCCCCCTGCAGCTGTGCCAGTCTGATGGTGTTGAAAGCACCGGAGAAGTCAAAAAACAAAATCATGACCCTAACATCAACAGGAACTAGCTAACATTAATGTCAACAGGAGCTAGTTAACATTAACCTCAACAGGAACTAGCTAACATTAACGTCAACAGGAACTAGCTAACATTAACGACAACAGGAACTAGCTAACATTAACGTCAACAGGAGCTAGTTAACATTAACGTCAACAGGAGCTAGTTAACATTAACCTCAACAGGAACTAGCTAACATTAACGTCAACAGGAACTAGCTAACATTAACGACAACAGGAACCAGCTAACATTAACGACAACAGGAACTAGCTAACATTAACGTCAACAGGAACTAGCTAACATTAACGTCAACAGGAACTAGCTAACATTAACGTCAACAGGAATTAGCTAACACAAACGTCAACAGGAACTAGCTAAGATTAATGTAAACAGGAACAAGCTAACACTAATGTAAACACCAATTGGGCGTTCAGACCGCTAACGCTTGAATGCAACTTCTATGCGCACTGGACGCACATTCATTAACTCTCAGATGCAGAATGAAAGAGCAGTACTTTTCCTAACTGAGTTTTTATGTAAAGTTCTTCTCCAAGAATGCAGCTCTGCATCGTCTTTGTCCAAAGCTGCGCCATACGTTTATTTTATTAATAAACGGTACTTCCGCATTGGCGAACACGTTAGCAGCACTTGTTTACAGTCACGGGAGAATCAGAACTCAGGCTGGAAGCATATGTTCACAAGCACAGTGTTCTCCATTGTCAGTCCTGATTTAGTCCTGTTTACGGGTATCTTCAGTCTGTTCGCTCAGACCTCTAGTGTCCCAGTGACCACTTTGCGGTTCGCTGGTTGCTTGCTGCAACTGTGGTTGGTAGAAAAAATTTAACAATGTCCGTCTCCTGCCTGCGTTGAGTTGCCTCAACGGCACCTCTGCCGCACAGTTTGTGCCTGCGTGCCGCAACGCACATGCAATTTCACACAACGGAGGTCACCATTGACTTTGCTTTGAAAGTCGCCGCAACGCATGATGCAGTCTGAACGCCCCAAAACATCCACAAGAACTAGCTTACAATAACGTCAACAGGAACTAGCTAACACTATCATCAACAGAAACTAGCCAACATTTAAACAGGTGTAACGTATCACAGAGCTTAAAGCCAAGTGTATAGTTGCGTAACGCGGAGCTTACGGTGGTGATGTGACGTTGCTTGACCAATGCAAGGATCAAGACCCTTGCGTAGCCACCCCTGCGCCCTCAAAAATGTGTAAAGCCTAGTGTATACTCGCGCGGAGCTTACGGAGGTGACGCGACGTCACTTGCGCAACGCGTTGGTCACCGCAAGGCCCTTACGTCGCCTGCCGCGCAGCATCGAAATGTTCTAACTACGTAAGGGTCGCCGCAAGGAATCTCCGCTGTGATTGGTCCGTGTGTGTATTGGAAGGAAGCACGGAGCGGCTGCAGCAGGAGCATGGACGAGGCACTATAGAGCAGACTGCTTCACGCTTCGAAGGAAAAGCAGTTTGGGCTCAGAGCCTGATATACAGGAGACTGTGGACTATCTAACATATATATAACTTATATCTAACATATATATAACTTATAAACTGTGCAGTCGTTTGTTTTGCACTGTTCCTGTCTTTTTTGAATCGTAGCTGCGTTTGTTGCTTTCCTCCTGCACTCGTAAATCGTTCATGTTTGTCTCAGATATTTACCACTATTATTGTTTTGCTGTTTGTGCTGAAAACTATTTAATAATAACTATGTTTCCAACAAGAATATGTCTTTATTCACAGAATCACAGTTGAAATGACTTATAAAATAATGAATCCATAAAACTATCACATAAACCTGCAGTAGAAACACGTGTAATGAGCTCAAACAGCTTTGTTTGCAATTGTTGTTCTAAAGAGGACAAAGTAGCAGCGTAAATGGGACCGCTCCTGTGTGAACGCCCTCATGTGGTTTGTTGTGGGATTACAAAATTCTTCTAAAAACTCTGTAAGGAGAACGCGCCAGTATAACATCAATTGTGCTTACATAGGTCCACCGCAACCGCTAACGTAAGCCAAACCGCGCAAGTATACACTAGGCTTAACTACGCAGCCAGCGCTGCAGAGAAGCTCCACTGTGATTAGTCCGTGTGTGTGTGTGTGTTTTGGATGGAAGCATGGAGCGGCTGCAGGTAACATGGACGAGGCACTTCGGAGCAGACTCCTTCATGCTTTGAAGCAAAAGCAGTTTTGTACTGATATACTCCGCGTATATCAGGCTCTGAGCCTGATATACTGTGGAGTGGAGTTCTGTGGCATATCTAACATCGAACTTATAAACTTTACAGTTGTTTCTTTTGCACTGTTCCTGCGCCTGTCTTTGTTTGAATCTGCACTTAGTTTATCGCGTCTGTTGCTTTCCTCCTGCACTTTTAAATAGTTCATGTTTGTCTCAGCGCAGAAGGGAATTTATTTCGGGACCAGATTGTGACTAATCACAGCGGACCACTGGCCCCCACTTTCTTGAGAAAATCTGCAGGTCTCTCAATGGCGCGCACTGACAGCAGAGGACAGTGTCTTCGTTACTGGTTACTGCCATGGATCTATTATAATAACTGGATAGGGTATTACTAGCTTGTAGCTGAATAACTCATGTGCTCAGGGGATTCTCGCGGTACTGCAGACTGAACCAGACTGAACCAGACTAAATTCACGTGGGCTACCCAGAAATTTTCCCCATAGAACTCAATGCAAATTAAAACAGCTCAACCTCAGCTGATAGAGAACCTACAGCTTTCATAAAGGTCGGATTTTGTGGGGATTTTAGTGTCCCTTGTCATCCTGAACTTTTTTTCTTCTTAAATCCTTCGGTTTTGTTTAAATCCACACTTTAGTGCCACAAACTCTGCTCCTCTGGCTCTGGCTCTAACTCCCGCTCTGATGAACTGCTCTGATTGGTCAGAGCGCGGCCGAGCCCCTCTGTGCACGTGCGTGAGACCCGGTGTGAGACCCACACACGCGTGTTTGGCGCAACGCATTGTGGGAGATCATCCACTGCGCAGAACCGGGAGGACCAGACGATGCCCAAATACAGGCGAGTTTCCCATAGATCTTTGAGAGTTTCCCATAGATCTTTGCGAGTTTCCCATTGATCTTTGCGAGTTTCAGGCAACTTCCGCTAATCTTTCAGCCCCCATGCCGTCACAAAGCGCCACTGAGCACAACCATTCATTTGAATAGGGCGCCATCTTGGATCGCCGGGGCTTGGTTACTGCTTATACAGCGAAACAGCCAAAAGAAAGTTCCTACAAGAATAGACAGAAGCCAAGCGTTTGAAGGACCTGGTGAGAGGCACGTAGGAAATGGACGAGACTACTTCAGCACTGGGGCATGAGAGGCTTTACTAAATCAAATGCTTCGTTCTTGTTGTGTGGTCAGTTGTACGGCCCGCTGGGGCCAGATAAAGTTTTTTTTCCTAATTCCTTCGGAAAAGAACTGCGTAAAGCAGCCCACACATTAAAAGCGGGTTGCCTTTTTATGCTGTTACCTCCGGTAAACGTAGACGTGGAATCTGGGGGAATGATGGGAAACCACTCTGTCTTCTTGCCACTCAGCGAGTGGCGCATGCGGTTGTAAACAAAGATCCTCCTATTCTAAAGGTGCTTTCAGACCGGATCATGCGTTGCGTCGGGTTTCAATGCAAAGTCTATGGTGGCGCGCGTTCGCCCGTCACAACGCATGGACCTCTCGGCACAAAAAAGGAGGAGCAGGAGCGAAAAAACTACGCCCACAGGAGATGGATTCTGCTCATCCTTTCCTTGGTACGTTCGTGCGACAACCAATCAGAGAGCAGCAAAGTGGTCACGGGGACATTAGCGGACTGAGCGAGCAGACTGAAAATACTACTACTACTACTAATACTCGTAAACAGCCAAAACAGGACCCACACCAGACTTCACCAGAACTCAAACCAGGGTTGACAATGGGGGAAAAAACGTATGGCGCACCTCCGTGAACACATATTACTGTTGTATAAAGCCCGTGGAATGTATGTGAGCAAAGACACGCTGCAAAGCTGCATATTGGAGAAGATCTGTACACAAGAAGCCGCTAGCATAGCTCTGTTAGCATCAGAGCCGGCTACTTCCGGTACTTCCGGCTCGCGTCAGGACGTTCTGGTGTGAAGTCCTCTGCGTCTGAAAACTAGAGAATGCGCGTCTGGTGAGCCGGGCTTCCGCGTTTCAGCGTTGGCGATGTGAAAGCCCTGTAAGACAGTTGCGTTGCGTTCAGTCCAAGATGACGACGCTACGGCTCGGTTTTAGTTGCAATGGGACGTTCTATTATTGTTGGCCTCTTGGTTCTAATACTCTTGGCGAGGCTAACTGTCTCTGGTGCAGGTGCTGAGTGAGCGGCTGATGGGAGCAGAGGGAACAAAGCTCGACCAAGACTTCATCCACATGAAGAAGGTCTGTATCATTAGTCAACGTCAATCAACTCTTTATTATACTTTATGATTCACACACATACATATAATGCTGGGTTGGAATCACATGGTCCAACGGAAGTATACTTGTCCTGTCAGTTAGACAGAGCGATGTGGGAAAACGGACACAGGAGCTTTTCACTGTTTGGTATAGTTGTTATTTAGAATGAACTATTTTCAACACAGCGTACGCCGTGTATCATTTGAATGAGTTCAAATAGGGATGCACCGTTACCGATGCTGGTATCGGGGTTGATACCATAGGCTTGTACTCGTAGAAGCAGACAGCTGTGTTGCCATAATGATTTCCCAAAGTTTGGAAGCTAGAAGGCAAGCTAGGGGAAAGTGGACAGGATGTTGGCCGTTAAAGCAGACTCTACTGCAAAACTGTCACAAAGTGGGCCCAAAACAAGTACAACACAAGCAACTTGATCAAACATCTGAAAATTCACCACCACACAGAGTATAACCCCTTTGCTAGCACCGGAGCTGTTTCTTTGTACCATTTGTATGCGTGGAATATGACAGTGGCTCTTATTGTTGACTGTTAAAACAATTTTTAAAGCATGTTCTTATTGTTGAACTGAGAAATAAAGCATTTTCAATTTCAGTTTTATGAATTCCCAGGGAAAACACAATGCAGCAATATTTACAGTCCATGTGCAGTACTCGTATCTGTATTTGTTATTGGCAAGTACTCAAATTAAGGTTCTCGTATCGGTTTTGAAAAAGTGTTATCAGTGCATCCTTAAGTTCAGTATTGTCAACAATGAGGTAGATTAAGCGTCTGTTATAGTGGCAACAGTGGAGTCACTCTGGGATCAACCCAGGCCACGTCCAAGATGACCATTTGTCAATAATAATAGAAGTTGGGCACAAATATTACTTTCAACAACATTTGTAGTGAGAAATATGACCCTTTATTGTCTTTGCAGTGATTTATTGAGCTGTAAAAAAAAAAAAAAAAGTTCTGTCTCCAGAGGAAGCTCTGCAGCAGTAAGCTAACAGCAGGGGCACATAGCTCCGATAGTTCATTGTTCATTGTTTTAAAGAATTATCAACTCTTTCAACACAATGGCCTGATGATAACAAGAGTCTCTGTGAAAAACTTATATTGTTCAGCCTCCCTTTAGAACACCTTGGTTTGAGACAACCTTCGGCCTTTAAACTTGTATTTAACAGTTCACTCCCTGTTGCCTCAGTTACTACAGCCATATACCACACAAAAAAACGGCATTGTTTCTCAGAAAGTCAACAAAGTGAAGACTTATGTCTGTCAGCTGTGTTTGACGCAAATGCTACGCAGGCTAATGCATTTCTTTTGTTCTTTTTTAGGTATTTTCCTAAAAATGGACACCCGTTACAGAAATAAATTTTAGCAAAATAGAGAGTACATTAGTTCTCCTCTACAAGCAGTCACATCTGTACATGCCACAGAAAAAGAGCATTTCGACTCAGAATCAGTGAATATTTACATGGTTCATAATGGGGAGATTTACCTCTTGTCCTAATATATATATATATATATATATATATATATATATATATATATATATATAATCTCCCCATTAAGAATCATGTAAATCTGGATCAAATAAACTGTCAATTAGGCGACAAGCCGTAGTGACTAATAGCGTTGTATTACATAGATTTATATATATATACATTAGGGCTGCACAATATATAGAAAAAATATTGCTATCGCGATATTGGTGTGTATAGAAAAGATGCGCAATAAAAAATAATAATCATTTTTATTTGTCTCTTGCGTTTCAGTGTAGATGGCAATTTCAGGTGAAAGACAAAAAAAATGCAATAATATCGTTATCAAAATACTAATCACTCATATCGAGTATCGCTCTAATTTCCAATATTAGTCGCTACAGCTGTTTATTTGATCCAGCTGTTACAGCTACTATGGCAACAACTGTGGCGGAGTGATGTAGAGCATGATTGTATATATTAAAATAATGCACGTCATTGGAATTCTTGCAGACTATGGTATAATAAGTATTCCTCATTAAGAAGAAAATAAATGATATATTTAAATATATTGTATACATAAATACACAGCAGTAAAAACGCTGTAAAACTGCGGAGTTCAAAGAAATGTTAGAAGTAGCAGTTTATAATTCAGTTACAGCTGATTCAACTATTTCACCAATTGTGACTAAAATTTCCTTTTGCAATGATACACTTCTCATTAATAACTAACTCTGACTTCAGCCTGGTTCAGTCTGGAATCTCTGCATGAATGATAACAATATCCACTTCCTTTATGTCTCTGGTCCCAGTGAAACATGTAACCAGTGTTTTAGTACCGGTAAATAAATAAGACTTTTCTTCTTTTGTTCTGATCCACAGAATGTTGCCGTTCTGCACCACATGCTGCATGAGCTACTGTCCAAGACCACCGACCTCCTGCAACCCAACCCTGGTAAGAGATCTATAAGTTTAGAGTCAGAGATCTGTAAGTTTAGAGTTAGCTCAGTCTGTAACATTAGAGTTAGACATCTTTAGCCTTAGAGTTGGATCAGTCTTTAAAGCTGCACTAACTGACTTTATTTTTGTATTCATTACGAAAATGCTATCCATATCCATGTAGTGCATTGGGATAAACGTCCTTTTGAAGAATAATTAGCGCAGATTTGTGCTGGCGTGACATTATATTTTAGATCAAGTTTTGATGAAACAAGGAAGAGATGTGTTTCGGGTCGCAGATTGTGACCAATCACAGCGGACCACTGGCCCCCACTTTTGTGAGAAATCTACAGGTCCGTTAGCATAGACGGCTCAGTTAGCACAACAAGCGGCGAAGCTAACCTGAAGCTTTGTGTGTCTTCGTCACCGGTTACTGCTTACACAGCGAGACAGCCATCCAAAAGAAAGTCTCGTTCCTCCGCGCTTCCCGGTTCTATCGTTCTATGGTCACACCATCCACGTGCAAATCCATATCCATGTATTATCCATATTGGGAGACGCTAGCTCCGTCCCAACAGTGAGTGTGTGTGGGGGGCGATAGCTTCGTGGGTGCGGGGAGGGGAGCAGAAAGAGAGAGGCCAGCGAGTCAGTTTGTGCAGCTTTAACCTCAGAGTTAAATCAGTATTTAACCTTAGAGTTTAATCAGTCTTTTATCTTGGATTCAGAAAAGTCTTTAACCTTAGAGTTGGATCTGTATTGAGTTTAACCTCAGAGTTAGAGTTCAGACAGGTCAGAGTTAGAGGTCGGTTAGGATTAGAGTTTCGTTCGGGCCTGAAAAATCAAGCCCGACCCAGTCCGAGCCCGCTAATACTAAGCCCGAGCCCGTATAAGCCCGACCAATTAACGCTGTATAATAGGCCTGAGCCCGACAGAAGCCCGACACGTCTGATTTCCCTTGTTGCACACACTCACCTTCCAATTGCAAGTTTAGCCACTTCTGAATGTGTTTTGTACGTCCACCTGATCCATTTCTATTAATGTTCCGTGTGTTCGCTGTTGACCGTAGCATTCAACAGGAAAAACAGGGATGATGCGTTCACGGGTTTCTGCGGCAGTAGGACACGCCGGTTACGGTGTTATAAATGTTGTCAATCAACGTACTGCTGATTGACTGACAGGCCCAACTCCGAACTCGGGGTTGGGCCTGCTTGGGCTCGGGCTGAAAAGTGAAACTCTAGTTAGGATCAGTTGGAGTTAGAGGTGTCATGTCTGTACACATGTGTTTGCAGCAATCAGAGCCAGACTGAACGTCCTGCAGACAGTGTCCAGGCTCAGAGGTCAGAGCAGAGGTCAGAGGTCAGGGGAGTCTTACCCTCAGGCAGAGGGCATTCTGGGAGATTCCATGATGCGCTACGGCCACGAACTCGGACCAGAGTCACAGTTTGGTAATTTTTATTTTCATGTAGTGTCCCTGCGTCAGCTGTATGTGTTTGTCTTCATGGTCTCTGTGTCAGATGTGTGTGTTTGTCTTCATGGTCTCTGTGTCAGATGTGTGTGTTTGTCTTCATGGTCTCTGTGTCAGATGTGTGTGTTTGTCTTCATGGTCTCTGTGTCAGATGTGTGTGTTTGTCTTCATGGTCTGTGTCAGATGTGTGTGTTTGTCTTCATGGTCTCTGTGTCAAATGTGTGTGTTTGTCTTCATGGTCTGTGTCAGATGTGTTTGTCTTCATGGTCTCTGTGTCAGATGTGTTTGTCTTCATGGTCTCTGTGTCAGATGTGTTTGTCTTCATGGTCTCTGTGTCAGATATATGTGTCTTCATGGTCTCTGTGTCAGATGTGTTTGTCTTCATGGTCTCTGTGTCAGATGTGTTTGTCTTCATGGTCTCTGTGTCAGATGTGTGTGTTTGTCTTCATGGTCTCTGTGACAGATGTGTTTGTCTTCATGGTCTCTGTGTCAGATGTGTTTGTCTTCATGGTCTCTGTGTCAGATGTGTGTGTTTGTCTTCATGGTCTCTGTGACAGATGTGTTTGTCTTCATGGTCTCTGTGTCAGATGTGTTTGTCTTCATGGTCTCTGTGTCAGATGTGTTTGTCTTCATGGTCTCTGTGACAGATGGGTGTGTTTTTCTTCATGGTCTCTGTGTCAGATGTGTGTGTTTGTCTTCATGGTCTCTGTGTCAGATGTGTGTGTTTGTCTTCATGGTCTGTGTCAGATGTGTGTGTTTGTCTTCATGGTCTCTGTGTCAAATGTGTGTGTTTGTCTTCGTGGTCTGTGTCAGATGTGTGTGTTTGTCTTCATGGTCTCTGTGTCAAATGTGTGTGTTTGTCTTCATGGTCTCTGTGTCAAATGTGTGTGTTTGTCTTCGTGGTCTGTGTCAGATGTGTTTGTCTTCATGGTCTCTGTGACAGATGTGTTTGTCTTCATGGCCTCTGTGTCAGATGTGTGTGTTTGTCTTCATGGTCTCTGTGACAGATGTGTTTGTCTTCATGGTCTCTGTGACAGATGTGTTTGTCTTCATGGCCTCTGTGTCAGATGTGTGTGTTTGTCTTCATGGTCTGTGTCAGATGTGTGTGTTTGTCTTTTATTGTCTGTGTCAGATGAATGTAGAAGAATGTATTTGCAAATGATGGTGGAAAATAAGTATTTGGTCAATAACAAAAGTTCATCTCAATACTTTGTTGTACCCTTTGTTGGTAATGACAGAGCTGAAACGTTTTCTGTAAGCCTTCACAAGGTTTTCACACACTGTTGATTGTGTTTTGGCCCATTCCTCCATGCAAGAACTCCTCTAGAGCGGTGATGTTTTGGGGTTGTCGCTGGACAAGACAGACTTTCAGCTCCCTCCGAGGATTTTCTATGGGGTTGTGTACTCTAGACTGGCGAGGCCACTCCAGGACCTTGAAATGCTTCTTACGAAGCCACTCCTTCGTTGCCCGGGTTCATCTTCAATGCCCCTTCAGATAAAAGGAGGTTTTCATTCTAAATCTCACGATACATGGCCCCATTCATTCTTTCCTTAACACAGATCAGTCGTCCTGGTCCCTTTGCAGAAAAACAGCCCCAAAGCATGATGTTTCCACCCCCATTCTTCACAGTAGGTATGGTGTTCAGTGGATGCAACTCTGCATTCTTTCTCATCCAAACACAACGTACGAGTACCAAAATGTTCTATTTTGGTTTCATCTGACCATATGACATTCTCTCAATCCTCTTCTGGGTCATCCAAATGTTTTCTAGCAAACTTCAGACAGGCCTGGACATGTACTGGCTTAAGCAGCGGACACGTCTGACACAGCAGGGTTAGTGATAGTAACCTTTGTTACTTTGGTCCCAGCTCTCTACAGGTCATTCACTAGGTTCCCTGTTTGGTTCTGGGATTTTTTTATCACTGTTCTTGTGATCATTTTGACCCCACAGGGTGAGATCTTGCGTGGAGCCCCAGATTGAGGGAGATTATCATTAATAATTGCTCCCACAGTTGATTTCTTCACGACAAGAAATCAACTGTGGGAGCACAGTTGCAGATTCAGAATTCCCATTCTGGTGCAGGTTTACAAAAAAGAATTCTGGTGTCTTTTGACAACTCTTTGGTCTTGGCCATAGTGGAGTTTAGAGTGTGTCTGTTTGAGGTTGTGGACAGGTGTCTTTCATACTGATAACAAGTTCAAACGGGTGCTATTAATACAGTAAAAACACTCAAAGATTCTCTGTAAGTCAGAGGAGCCTCTTAAAAAAGAAGTCAAACAAGCCAGATATCTTGCTTGTTTGTAGGTGACTAAATACGTATTTTCCACCATAATTTGCATTTGATGTGTAATGTGATTTTCTGGATTTTCTTTCTCATTTTGTCTTTCATAGTTGAGGTTTACCTAAGTGGGAGAACTTGCACAGTTGGTGACTGACTAAATACTTTTTATGCCCCACTGCATGTGTTTGTCCAAATGGTCTCTGGGTCAGATGTTCATGTGGACTCATGTTCATGTGTTCAGGGGGAGCTCTGACTGGAGTGGGAGAAGCTTTGCTGCAGATCGGAAAAGCTAAAGATGATCTGAACACAAGTGTCAAGTGTTCTTTCATTGATCCTTTGCAACATCTGCACAACACTGAGATCAAAGGCATCAAGGTAAAATCAAAGACATTAACACTGAGATCAAAGACATTAACACTGAGATCAAAGACATTAACACTGAGATCAAAGAAATTAACACTGAGATCAAAGACATTAACACTGAGATCAAAGAAATTAACACTGAGATCATAGACAGCCTGAGGCAGAAGGTGGATCATTAGCTCTGCAGATGATTGACAGCTGACACATGGTCTGATTCCTTCCTGGTCTGTGTCTCCAGCACCAGCTGAAAAAGGTGACCAGTCGGCGGTTGGACTTTGACTACAGGAGGAGGAGGAGAGGGAGGTGCTCTGCTGAGAATCTACAGACCTCCTGGGACAAGTTCCAGACCTCCAAGGAGCTGGCAGAGAGGAGCATGTTCCTGCTGCTGCAGAATGATGTGAGAGACTTTCCCTCTTCTTCTTCCTCCTCTCTTTTCTTCTCCTCTTCCTCCTCCTCGGCCTCTTCCTCATCTCTTCTTTGTCCTCCCTTTCCCCCTCCTCCTGAGTCTTGTGCCCTTCCTCAGGTGGACCACCTCAACAACCTTGGAGCTCTGGTCACGTCTCTGCTGGACTTCCACAAAAACTCTCAACACATTCTGCAGGACCTACAGGCGAACCTCCAGACCAGGTACCAGACCTCCAGACCAGGTTCCTGAACTCTCTGTACCTGAACGCTGGTATATTAACACTGGTACCTGAATGTAGGATCCTTGGCGTCCCTTCTTTGTGTCTTTTTTTTTCTCAAATTATATTAAATGTAGTTTCTTGTTTTCAGATTGACAGCAGCGAGTAACCAATCAGAGACGAGGTACCGCCCCCAAAGGTCCAGGCTCCGCTCTGAAAACAGCTGTAGGTTTTACCACCAGCCGTCAATCACCTCCACGTCCTCAGGTTAGCACTGTACTACAGTAACACAGAATCTGACCGATTAATGGATTATCACAGCTCATTTAAAACTGTGAATTGAGAAGATCTTAAAGGTATAGAGGAGGATGACCTTCTATTGGTCCTCCTAAATGTCAATCATTCTGTTGATATGACAAGTATATCTGAGGACAAGTGTCTCTTGTCATTCTGAATTTTTTTTCTTCTTAAGTCCTTCAGTTTTCTTTTAAATCTACATTTTAGTGACACAAACTCTGCTTGTTTGGCTCCCACTCTGGCTCTGCGCTGATCAGCAGCTCTGATTGGTCAGAGCGCCGCAGCCGAGCCCCTCTGTGCATGTGCATGAGAGCCACAAGCGCGTATTTTAAATTACCAAATATGGGCAAGTTCCGCTAATCTTTCGGTGCCCATGGTGGCACATTCACTACTGAGCACAAGCCATTGATTTGGATCACCGGGGCTTGGTTAGGGCCAGATTCAGGGTCAGAGGACGGGGTTAATCCTAATCTCACATTTTTGTCTCATTTTGTGCAGACCAAGTGGCTGAAATTCCTCCCCGACCTGGAAGCCCCATCACATGCTGTAAGTGTTACATCTGTTTACATCAAAGAGGTCTGACGGGGTCAGAGTGTGTTGTGTCTGATTTGCTCACATGTGACGTTCTGCTGAGACAAACATGTGTAATTCAGGTACCCCAGCTTTAATATCTCTCCCCCCCCCCACCCTTTCTCTCATCTCTCTCCTCTCCCCTCTCCTCTCTCTCCTCCCCCCCTCTCTCTCCAGCTGCCTCCCCCCTGGAGCAGCCTTGTTGCAGAGCCCTGTACTCCTTCAGATCTGAGCGAGAGGAGGAGCTGGACATGAGCGCAGGTGACATCATCGTCCTCATGAACCGCGTCGACCACAACTGGTTCCAAGGATCCCTCGGGTCTCGATCTGGACTCTTTCCCGCCAATTATGTGGACGTGCTGGTGCCCCTTCCCTCCCCCTGACCTCTGTCCCTGGTGCCCCTCCCCTCTGACCCTGGTGCCCCTCCCCCTGACCTCTGGCCCTGGACTGCACAGATTTAGCCCCAGATCTGCACTTTTTCTCAGCATAAATGAATCTTCAGTGAAAGAAGAGAAAGGCCTCAGAGAGTGACTTTATAACCCTAGTTTTTGATGCATGTGAGAGACTGTTTTCATACAGAGCACATAAGACATCTCTAAATGAATAACTCAGGAGGTCATATATATTTCTATATTCCAACGTTGGACCTAAAGGACTGTACAGAATGTTGACTTTGTCTGTAATATTCGAAACTCTGATTAGCAAGCTGTAGGCGCTTTACCGTGATTGAACCACTTGTGAGCTCTGTGAACAATATGTAGCTGAGGAAGGAGCTGGGATCAGTTTGATCCTCAGAACAGAACGGATCAAGGCTTTATCTTTGTCTGTTTCTTGATGTTTCTCTCCCTGTTGGTGCAGGTGTATCAGCTCTCTGACCCCTGACTCTCAGAGAGCCTCATGATTGTACTCAGTCTCTGCTACTTGTTTGATGTCAAGTTACAAAGCACTTTATGCATTATGTGGGTCTCTGACCCGTGACCCTAACCCTGACACCTCTGACCTCAAAGTCCTTGAAGCACATTCTAGAACATAGATATATTGCATAAAGACACTGGTCTGATGTGAACCATGTAACAACACTGTTCCTCATCACAGACATGCAGCTGTGTTTAGCCCCGTCCATGCTCACATCAGGAACTATGTCACAAGCATGTTGCTCCACCCCTGCTGTCTGAAAGCTTGTGTCTCAAACCTGCAGAAGTATGTCATGCTACCGCTGTGACATCACTATGACATCACAATCAGTTGTCTGCCTTTAAAACAAAAGTATTGCCCATAAAATAATTGATGATGAGGTGAATTCTGGTGAAATTGAAAACATGATTTACAATGCAGCTCCCTCTGATGGCAGCCCAGGATGCTCTCACTGCAGACACTACTCCCTCTTATGGCAGCACAAGGAGCTCCCTCTGGTGGCAGAAGCACCAAGACCCGGCGATCCAAGATAGCGCCTTATTTAAATGAATGGTTTGTGCCGGTATGGGGGCTGAAAGATTTGCGGAAGTTGCCTTGAATTCGCAATGATCCATGGGAAACTCGCCTGTATTTGGGCATCGTCTGGTCCTCCCGGTTCTGCGCAGTGGATGATCTCCCATGATGCGTTGCGCGAAATACGCTTGTGTGGCTGTCATGCACGCGCACAGAGGGGCTCGGCCGCGCTCTGACCAATCAGAGCGGGAGCCAGACGAGCAGAGTTTGTGGCAGTAAAGTGTGGATTTAAAGAAAACCGAAGGATTTAAGGAGAAAAAACGTTCAGGATGACAAGATACACTAAAATCCCCTCAAAATCCAACCTTTATGAAAGCTGTAGGTTCTCTGTCAGCTGAAGTCACCCTGTTTTAGTTTACATTGAGTTCTATGGGGAAAATTTCTGGGTAGCCCACGTGAATTTAATCTGGTCTAGTCTGCAGTACCACGAGAATCCCCCGAGCACATGAGTTCTTCAGCTCCAAGCTAGTAATACCCTATCCAGTTATTATAATAGATCCATGAGTAGCGCAGGGAGTTACAGGAAGCTCTGACTGCAGACGCTGCTCCCTCTGGTGGCAGCAGAGGGAGTTACAGGCATATTCTTGTTTCACATATCTTTTCTAGATATTATTCAGGCTTCGGTGATCCAAGATGACGTCATATTCAAATCAATGGCTTGTGCTCTGTGGCGCATGGGACCACCTACTATGATGCTTTGCACCAAATACACGTGTGTGGCTCTCATTCACGTGCACAGAGGGACAACTGATCAGAGCGGAGCTAGAGTGGGAAGCAAACGGGCAGAGTTTGTGGCATTAAGTGTGGATTTCTAGAAAACCCGAAGGATTTAACAAGATACAAAGTTCAGGGCGACAAGGGACACTAAAATCCGCACAAAATCCGACCTTTATGAAACCTGTAGGTTCTCTGTCAGCTGAGGTCGAGCTGTTTTAGTTTGCGTTGAGTTCTATGGGACATTTTTCTGGGTAGCCCACGTGAATTTAGTCTGTATTATTGCGGGTTCCGAGCTATAAGCTAGTAATACCCTATCCAGTTATTATAGATCCATGATATTATTCCACAACAATATCATCACGTATCGTAGAAGTGGAAAAATTTAGCGCTATCTAGTGGTGAACGTGGTGTAGATCCTCCACTGATACAATAGTATTAAATAAAACTTTTTGATGTGTACAAATATAAAGACACTACAAAACTTCGGACGTAACTTATGTGAAGATTCAAACCATGTGACTCAAAATCAATAAATGTGACACATTTTGTTAAAAACAAATATATATATATATATATATATATATATATACTATAGTATATATTATTCTACATAAGACCGGACCATAACACACCGGATCATAACTGGAGTCTTCATGTTTCACTTTAATATAATTGAACATTTCTTTAAGACTAGTTTTAAGACTGTTATTTGTGTTTTGTATCATGTTTTTATATATTTTCCTTTTATATGATCTGCAAATGACAGAAAACTGCACAAGCAATAAATGTTTTTACACTGATGTTTTTCTCTGATGTTTCCACTGCGGTGTTAGGATCAGACACTCGAGGACGAAGCTTCAGAAGCCAGTGTTTAAATGTAGCTCTAAAATCCAGCTTCAGTTTAAATCCATTGCAATGCTGTCCCCAGTTCGTACCAGAGGCAAACACTGATGTGACTGATGATTCTGTGGGGAGTTTGCATGTTCTACCTACGTCTGTTAAAATTGGTTTTATGCATAATTGATTTGGGAAGACAATAACACATTTAAGAATAGGTGCATAATCTTGTTTGTTAGGGTTCACACAGAGAAACATTTGGGAAAAGTAACAAATCCCATAATAAAACATAACACTTTAAACGTTTGAAAAAATATCTACTATTTCAAAGTGTATTTGTGTCCTCTCTCTCTCTCTCTCCTCTCTCTTCTTACAGTTAAACTAAGGTTTTCATGTCAAGTCATCTAATGTGTCGAAAGGCATTTATAAACCATGCTCTTTTCGAATACTTCTTTAACTAATTACAGTAGTTCAGCTGAGAAATTTGCATTTCGAAATTAGTTTTCATTCAATCATTTATTTTCTACCCTTATTATTTGTTCATATCTGGGTCGGGGGGGGGTGGCATTGAAAGCTGCTACCCAATGCTCATAGCACCAAGCCCTCGCTGATCCTCCTGCAGGTGGTGATGACACAGCCTTCCTCTTTCAGCCGGGGCTTCAGGCCCAAGGACACAACCACAGTTGTGTTTGTGTCATTAGGCAAGACACTTAAGAATGAGTCTGGTGTATGTCGATGGTTGGTGGTGATGGGAGGGGCCGATGGCACATAGTGGTTGCCTCGCATCTGTCAGTGTGCCCCAGGGCAGCTGTGGCTTTATCACCACAGTGTACGGAGTGAATGAATAATGACATGTAAAGAATCTTTGAGTGTTGAAAAAGCACTATATAAAACCGATGCATTATTATTATCATTATGTTTTTCCGTCCGCCTGCAGGGGGCACTGCTGCCGCGGTCACTCTGTTTAAAGCACATACCGGAAATATGTGTGTCCTCTTCTACCAGGCCGATCCATCATGGTGGGTGTTGTTTTCAATCAAACCGAACAATCTGGATCAATCCTCCTCTGTAGTCGATTATTTTAATTATATTTACGCTGCAATGAAAACCGGATCTCTTAACCTTTATATACAACTGGTTATCGCGTCTAAATTCAACCGATGTAGGTTTTTATGAATTATTTTAGTCCCAGATTTCCGCTGGCCACGGGAGCCCAGCGTCGGTACAGTTTTGGTGAATTACTTTATTTCTTTCTCATTTTGCTTTGAATAGATTTCGTTTCGCTTCATGATCCGAGTCAATCTGAACCCAGTCTGTTATGACTGTTTATCATTGTTAGCAAGTAGCTATCACTGCTGCTGCTGCTGCACTGTTTCATCATGCTCCAGACATACAGTTCGAATATGCTCTTATCAGAGTAATGAGAATGTGAACTCGGGTTAAAGTTCATGCTTTGACGCATTGAACTAAAACTACGTGAAATAGTCCTGTATCGAAAGTGACTGTGGATCTTTGTGGCCAGGTCATTGATAATGCAGGTAAAGCAAACCAATCCAGGGAGCCTTTCCCTGTGTTTGAAGGACTTTCCGTTCCTGCCAAACCCTGATGCTCTCAGACATCCAAGACTAATGTTTAAGGATCTACTCTAAAGCTGAGAACGAATTTCCTATTGAGATAATCTAGGTAAGTAGTTTTGATAGTTAAGACCAGGTTTAGGTCTAACCTGAGTGTGTGCTTGTAAACCAATGTTTCATAGTTTTTTCTGATGACAGTTCATATTTATCCTCAGGGGCGAGTCAGGACCAAAACGGTGAAGAAGGCCGCGAGGGTCATCATCGAAAAGTATTACACACGCCTGGGAAATGACTTTCACACAAACAAACGCGTGTGTGAGGAGATCGCCATCATCCCCAGCAAGAAGCTCCGCAACAAGATTGCTGGGTACGGACTAGTCACACTTCCCTTATCCCCTTCGATTTCTGCACATTTTTGACCCTGATTGAATCCCTGGGAATCTAAATAATGAGCTTGACTCTTTGTAATGACCAGGGACGTGTAGTTCTGACATGTTATCTTGTTTTTTTCCCCAATTATAATTGACACAAGCTCATACCACTTAATGTTTTTTAAATCCCACTACGCCCCAAATGAGTTAAGCAAATGTTATTGAGCTCGAGGAAGTCAACAGGAGCTAGAGAGGAGCCAACCATGAGGCTTTCAGAGAATGTGGGAGGTGCCCTTCATCAAACATCCTCACTCCACAAACGTGCAGAGCAGTGGTCACGGGGAAACAAGCTGGTCAAAAAGACTTGGGCAACCAACGAAGCAAAACCAGGGATGACTTGGAGCTTGTGAACACAGTAAATGTTTATATTAAGTTAATATTACCTTATATCCATGGTGCAAATCATTCAGTTATATTACGCTAGTGGAGAAGTTTATATAAAAAGCCGCTAGCTTTAACTCGTTAGCATCAAAGCCCTGCCCACCACTTCCGCGCTGCATTTTTCCCCATTGCAGGGCAGTACGTCAGATTGACTAAACTCATGCGACTGAAATCTAGTGAATGCACGTCCATGCATCAGCGGTGGGAGCGCGGCTTTAGGCAGTGATGTGTTTCAGATGTATGTGTTCGATGCTATTGTCCTGTATCGAAAGTGACTGTGGCCTCTGTGACCAGGTCATTGATAATGCAGGCAGAGCAGACTTGAGGGCCTTCCCGTGTCTGAGGATTGTTCCTGTCAGACCCTGTTGCTCTCATACATTAGCCACTCGTTTATCTGTGTTTTTGCTGCATATAAACAGTTTCTTATATATAAAGCCACGTTCAATGACGACAAAAGGTGCCACGAGCACCGCTGTATTAAACGCCACCGGCACTTCCGAGGCATATCCTACACTCCGGGTTTTAGTTAGACAAGATTGTTTCCTCTGAGCATGTTTACGGGCTTTGCTCTTTGCAAAGTGGGCGTCGTGAATGAGACTCACTAGAGGAGAAGCAATAGCAAGTGGCTCATGCATGCTAGTTACATGTTTAAATCCAGCGCTTTTCACCACTGAATAAGGCTGCAGATCTGCTATAAATTGCCTATGCACTACAGTCAATGACGCGACTTACGGTTGCTGGGAAACCACACGTAAACAGTTAAAATATCAGAGCCAGCACGGAAGTCAGACGCATCACCCCTGACTGAATAGAGCGTATACAAAGCGATCAGTCTCGCCACAGAGTCTGTGTAAATGTTTATCGGCTGCCTCCTCGGTCTTTGATTAGCATGTAAAACTACTCACGAGCATGTAAACTAACTTTAATGTGCTCTTGAGACCATGACGTAATTTAGATCATATTGTTTAAAAATTCATATTTATTTTGTATAAAACTGAGTGCAGCTCAGCGGCTTGTCTCCTGATCTTCTATAGACGTAAAGCCTAGCGTACATCGACAGAGAAACTGGGGACAACTAGTTGCAAGGCGGCTTTTGGCGACTGAGAGGAGATGATGGAGATGATCAGTTGCCGAAATCGGTCGATGTGCGCGCTCTTACAACTGGAGATGATCAGTCGGTCTCCAGTTTCAGTCAGTTGCCCGTGTTCTACTTTTTGGCAACTAGTTGTCCTCAGTTTCGGAGATATGACCCGATGTGCGCGCTCCATGCGCCGCTCCAACAACGCGTGTGTATTGCGTGTGTTGCGAGCGCGCAACAGTTTATGTCAGAAAACACACTGTAGTTGAGGCCAGTTGCTGTCGATGTACGCGCTGTTATTCCCCAGACTGGTCTGCGACTGGGAGTTGCCCGTTTTCGTCAGATTGTCGATGTGTGCGGGGCAGCAACTCATATGTGACGGATATAATCAGTTGCCAGTCCGATGTACGCTAGGCTTTAGAGTATTTGCTCACGGAGCTCACATGTATGTTATGTTCACAAGCTCCGTGTCCCCCATTGTCAATCCTGGGTTAGCCCTGGTTTAGCTCCTGTTTTGGTTGTTTTAAAGTGTCTTCTTGATCTGACCGGCCCGGGACTTTCCTGCACTCTGATTGGTTGCCGCACTTGAATGGAGCAAGGGTGTTCAGTGAATCACGTCTCCTGCGTTTGCAGAGACGTTGCAGACAATGATGATGTGCTAAACAGACTTATCTGATCGCTGCTTACCGACAGATTTCTTCTAAAGCCAATGAGGCCGAAATCTGTGCCGTGCTGTAACGAGGAACTCTAGACTACTCATGTAAAAATGTTCTACAGCAACAGATCAAAGCATTAGTTCTGCGTCTTGATCCTCTCACTTTGTAGCTCTGATACTTTGAACAACATTTCACCAAAAGTCGTTATAATCTGACTAAAGCTAAACCTGAGGAGGTCCTTCTGCTCTCAGTGGCTGAACTCTCTCCTCAGGTATGTGACACATCTGATGAAGCGCATCCAGAGAGGACCAGTCAGAGGCATCTCCATCAAGCTGCAGGAGGAGGAGAGGGAGAGGAGGGACAACTATGTACCAGAGGTGAGTGAGGCCCCTCCCTGTGTCTGATGTCGGCAGTTTTCAGTCCGATCATTTTAAAAGCTGCTGTTCCCACTGGAACATGCGTTGCTGCCAGTTTCAATTAGAGCTGCAGCTATCGAATATTTGAGTAATTATTTCTATCAAATATGCACGATCAATTCATCTTATATTTTTGGTTTAATTAAGGCTTAATTAAAAAATATGCAATATCAATGAGCAAGATCAAATGATATTCCTTGCACTAGAACATAGTGTTTTATTCTGAACTTGAACTAAACAAAAACGTACACAAAAAAACGCTAGCTTAAACTTGTTAGCATCAAAGCCCTGCGCCTGTCTGGCATGTTTCCCCATCGCAGGGCAGTATGGCAGACTGACAAATATCATTCGGCTTAGTTATTGCACGTCCATGCGTCACCGGTGGGAAATGCGGCACTACGGCTCCGAGCCACAAGACTCAGGAGTCAATATGGAGCTGGACCAACACACTTGGTCTCTCGGCCTCTGTTCAGGCGTTTGTCTCTGTGTTCAGGTCTCTGCTCTGGACCAGGAGCTGATTGAAGTTGATCCTGACACTAAAGAGATGCTGAAGCTGCTGGTGAGTCACACGTTTTATTCTAATTTACATGAAGGCAGGGGCCGGCGGGAGGGGGGGGGGGGGGCAGAGCCTGTATCGAAAGTGACTGTGGTCTCTGTGACCAGGTCATTGATAATGCAGGCAGAGCAGACTGAGGGCCTTCCCGTGTCTGAGGGACATTTCCTGTCAGACCCTGGTGCTCTCACACATTACATTCATTCATCTGTGGGACTAGTTCAATGAAACGGGCAGACCCAGTGCGGTCCTGGTCTTGGGACCCAGTGTGGTCCTTGGTCCTGGTTTTGGGACCCAGTGCGGTCCTGGTCTTCCTC
Source organism: Knipowitschia caucasica (assembly GCA_964034765.1). NCBI lineage: Eukaryota > Metazoa > Chordata > Actinopteri > Gobiiformes > Gobiidae > Knipowitschia > Knipowitschia caucasica. The sequence goes on from OZ035842.1 coordinate 1,909,064, forward strand.
ACTTCACCTCCTCTTCCTCTTTTGCAGGACTTCGGGAGTCTGTCGAACCTGCAGGTGACGCAGCCCACAGTCGGGATGAACTTCAAACAGCCGCGAGGCGTTTAATGTTCTTAATAAAATCCTTTTAAAAAAAACTGCTTTTTCACTTTGTTTTTATGTAATATTTGTGTGTGTTTGTAGCTGTCATGATGGCTGTGGAAAAAATAAAGAAACAAACATTATGGCTAGTGGTCTTTGGATGTCTCATTCATGAAAATGTCTTCAGTGTCATTTCAGTGAGATGTGTTAAGTCATAAACTTGAATTGTTGAATTAGAAAAAGTGGATTCTGTAGAATTAAAGATTGGACCCTGTACTTGTCTCAGTGGAGAAATTCCAGTGTTGCATTAACTTTCAAAACTAACGGTGAATATTCAGTTAATCACATCTTTAAAGTAGAAACTGACGAGACGAAAGCATCTGACAAACTTTTTATTTTAGTCGTGCTCTTAGTCACATGACTTATGTACAATTGGTGTTGTTCTGTTGACAGTCTGTAGGGAGCGCTAGATCAGACACTTCAGGAGGAAGAAGTTACAGACGGCCCCCTGTGGACAGTCGCACATGCGGCCGATACGAGCGCCTCTCCGGACCGCACAGTGTTCTCCCAAGTCACACTGCAACACACAGTTTGAGTAGGTTACGCTGCAACAACATAATCTGAATGGGATCAGATCAGTTTCTTAATCCAGGACACTTTGTATGCAGGGAACTGGCCTCCCATGAACACGCATCTAGATAGAAAAGTCAGTCTCCAATAAAGTCTCAGTACCTTAACACCATAATATGTCTCTAGTTCTGGCTCTAAAACAGTTGCTTCTGTCACTAGTCTCACATGTATTTGTGATGTCACATCTTTAGATCATAGGACTCAGCCCAAAGATGAAGACAGTGTGTCTGTGTCACTCACAGAGGGGACCTGTCCGTACTTCTTCTCCCAGTGATTGATCCTTGTCGTCTGCAGCTTCTCCAGAACCTCCTGAAGGTCTCCCAACTGCAACATATTATTGTTATTAGTAGTAGTGGTAGCAGCAGCAGTAGTGAGTTGAGAAACTTTATTGATCCCGAAGTCACAGGTACATAATAAATAGGTTGCTAAAATGTAATAAAAGTCATTTTAAACGTTAAAAGTGCATCCAATCACTTGGCTAAGTCAATAAGTTGTGCAGTCTAATGGTTTCCTCAGCCTGTCTGTGGAGCAGCGCTGGACAACAGTGTTCTACTGAACTTGCTCCTCCTCTGAGTGAAGGCCTCATGTGGGGGCTCTGAGTCTGGACATGGTCCTCCGCTCAGCCGCTACCTCCACAGGAACCAGCTTCAGCCCGACCACAGAGCTGGCCTGTTGAATAATTTGGTTCAGCCTGGTTCTTGTTACTGGTGCTGCACCAGGACACAGCAGTGTACTGGAGGGCACTCTCTGGTAGAGGATACACAGCAGTTTAGAGCATATGTTAAAAGAAAGTACAGCCTCTTGTAAAAATGTTCTGTGTTGGTGGTCCAGTCCAGCTTGTTGTCCAACACGAGCCCTTGACACTTGTAGGACGGTACCATCTCCACATTGTCTCCCTCAATGTTCACTGGCTTCCTTCTGAAGTCCAGAACCGTCTCTGTGATGTTCTGGATATTAAGCTGCAGCTGGTTCCTCTTTTACCAAGCCACAAAATCCTCCACCAGTTGCCTGTCCTCTTCATCTCTTCCCGCAGCCGTAGCAGTAGTAGTAGTAGTAGTAGTAGTAGTAGTAACAGCAGCAGTAGTAGCAGTAGTAGTAGTAGTAACAGCAGCAGTAGTAGCAGTAGCAGTGGTAGTAACAGCAGCAGTAGTAGCAGTAGTAGGAGCAGTAGTAGTAGTAGTAACAGCAGAAGTAGTAGCAGTAGTAGTAGCAGTAGAAGTAGTAGTAGCAGTAGTAGCAGTAGCAGTAGAAGTAGTAGTAGCAGTAGTAGCAGTAGCAGTAGAAGTAGTAGTAGCAGTAGTAGCAGTAGCAGTAGTAGTATCAGCTCGGAATCAGCTGCAGACACTTTTAGACAGTATCCTGAAATAACCTTGTGATTATTGTCATAGAGCACGAGGGTCAGAGAGCAGAGGTCAGAGAGCAGGGGTCAGAGAGCAGGAGGGTCAGAGTGCAGGGGTCAGAGAACAATCAATCAATCAATCAAATTTTATTTATGAAGCGCTTTTCATACATAAGATGCAACACAAAGTGCTTTACAGTTTGGTTAAAAACAATCCCGCCGACCCAAGACCCCTCCCCCAGACCACCCAACAGACCCCCCCCAAACCACAGACAAACACACACACACGCGCTCATGAACACTCATACACACACACACACACACACACACACACACACACACACACACCAGTAAAACAATAAAAACATGATGAGAGACTTGGCAGGGTTCAGATGCAACCAGCTGAAAAAGCGTCATCCAAGGAGCCGTCTGCACCAGGAGCAGAGAGCCGCCCGTAGCCACAGGGGACGACACAGGACCCAGAGGAGACATGAAACCGAGGCCCCAGGCCCCCACCAGGCCCCAGAGTCCGACCCCCACAGCCACACCGACCACTGCTCCCGGTGCAGAGGGCTCCTCCAGAGGAAACACTGGGTACACTAAAAACAATACAATAAGTAAAACACTAAAATGTGAGACTAAAAGGAACACACAATACATGAATAATAGCAATAGCAATATAATAAATTAAAGCCGCAAGCGGCGTCAAACGGCCCTCGCCGCACCGCGCGACTCCCCGCACCGCGCGCACCACCCCGTTCCACGCCGCCCCGCACCAAGCCACCCCGCACCACGCCGTCCCGCATCACGCCGCCCCGCACCAAGCCGCCCCGCACCAAGCCGCCCCGCACCAAGCCGCCCCGCACCAAGCCGCCCCGCACCAAGCCACAACGCCCCGCTCCACAACGCCCCGCACTACGCCGCACCACACCGTACCACGTAGCACCGCGCATAGGATGTGGCGCCGCCGTGTGATGATTGGTTCCCGTAGCCATAGAAGAACTTAGTCAAATTGTAATGAATATGATTATTAGAGCTGGTTTGGCTCCCCATGTAAACTTTGAATCAGTCTGTAGGGGGCGCTAATGGGCTAATTTCAAATATTTCACTTTCACCTGACCTAAACCCTGGAGTTGAACAATGGATTCAAGTTTAATGCAAATCAGTCTTTGTTTGTGCAAACGGGGAAAAAATGTATGTTGTCAAAAACAGCCAAAAAACCCTCACATTTTGCCGTTCCGCTTCTCAAACAACGTTTGACTGATTAAAATTCCCTGAAGTAATTATGAAGGTAAATGTGTTGAGATGATTTGGAACAATTTTGAGGCCAATCGGTGAAACGGCCGAGGAGGAGTCGCTTTCCAACCAACGTTTATGAAAATGATTGGTTTTCATGTTTCCATTTTGCAATGAAATTTATGGGCTTCCTGTTTGTCAGGGGGCTTAGCCATAATAACATTTTTCCCATGTCTTGACTTAAGGAACATGTGTTCCAAATTACATGGTTCTACGACAATTTTGACCTCAAACCCCTCCCATAGGCATTTTTAATATGGCTGTTGTAGGTGGCGCTATAGAGCCAATTTCAGAATTTTAACTTTCAAATGACCTAGACCCAAGAGTTGAACCATGGATTCAAGTTTTGTGCAAATCAGACTTTGTTTGTGCAAACGGAAGCAATTTTTCTATGGTCAAAAACTGAAAAAAAATACGCCACTTTTTGGCGCTCCGCTGCTCAAACAACGTTTCACTGATCAAAATTCCCTGAAGTCATTTTGATGGTACATGTGTTGAGATGATGTGGAGCGATTTTGAGGCGAATCGGTGAAACGGCCGAGGCTGGTTTGATGTTTGTGTGAGGTGTATATTTGCAATGAATGGGGAGCGTTTGTCGTCGCCACGGCAACAGGGTAAAAAATAAGCCTTGGACCCAATTGACTTTTTGAATCAAGAGGGCAAAACAGATGTATGTGCAAAATTTCAAACATTTTGAAAAAACTAAATTTGAAAATGCCCATTTAAAACTTTGAAATAGTCTGTAGGGGGCGCTAATGTGTCAATTTGAATCATTTAACTTTCAAATGACCTAGACCCTAGAGTTGAACAATGTATTAAAGTTTTGTGAAAATCAGACTTTGTTTGTGCAAACGGGAGCAAATTTAATGTTGTCAAAAACGGCCAAAAAAAGGTCACATTTTGCCGCTCCGCTGCTCGAACAATGTTTCACTGATCAAAAATCCCCGAGGTCATTTTGAAGGTACATGTGTTGAGATGATGTGGAGCGATTTTGAGGCGAATCGGTGAAACGGCCGAGGAGGAGTCGCTTTCCAACCGACATGTATGAAAACTTTTGCTGTTCATTTTTCCATTTTGCAGTGACATTTATGGGCTTGCTGTTTGTCAGAGGGCGGAGCCATAATAATATTTTTTTCTTGTCTTGACTTGAGGAACATGTGTACCGAATTTCATGACTCTACAACAAACTTCATCTTCAGAACTCCCATAGGGGTATTATTTTGGCTGTTGTAGGTGGCGCTGTTCTGGCATTTTTTGAGTCCCATTAAAATAAACACCAAAATATCAAATTTTTCGCCAGGTCTGATTTTTGGGCAAAATTTAACAACTTTTCATGCATATTCAGGGGGTCAAATTAAGGCTCAAAGTGCAGAAGAAAAAAGAAAGAAAGAAAGAAAGAAAGAAAGAAATTAAAGCCGCAAGCGGCGTCGAACGGCCCTCGCCGCACCGCGCGACTCCCTGCACCGCGCGCACTCCCCGCACCACGCCGCCCTGCACCACGCCGTCCCGCACCACGCCGTCCCGCACCACGCCGTCCCGCACCACGCCGTCCCGCACCACGCCGTCCCGTACCAAGCCGCAACGCGCCGCTCCACAACGCCCCGCACTACGCCGCACCACACCGTACCACGCAGCACCGCTCAAAGGAGGTGGCGCCGCCGTGTGATGATTTGTTCCCGTAGTCATAGAAGATTGTTAGTCAAATTTGAATGAATATGATAAGTAGAGCTGGTTTGGCTCCCGATGTAAACTTTGGCTCAGTCTTTAGGGGGCGCTAATGGGCCAATTTCAGAATTTTAACTTTCAAATGACCTAGACCCAAGAATAATAAAAATAAACACCAAAATACAAATTTTTTCGCCAGGTCTGATTTTTGGGCCAAAATTAACAACTTTTCATGCATGTTCAGGGGGTCAAATTAAGGCTCAAAGTGCAGAAGAAAAAAGAAAGAAAGAAATAAATAAAAAAGGAATTTTTTTTTTAACGTCTCGAGCAAAAACAATATAGGTTTCAATGGCATGTGATACATCATTTTAAAGCTTTTGAGTTTACGCACGCAACCGTCACGTTTTGGTGAGTGACGGGCGCTGACGCGTCCGTCACGCACCGCCACCATTTGTTTTCACCATTGTGAAAGCAATAGGCCCTTACCCCGTTCGGGGCTCGGGCCTAATTAAAGCCGCAAGCGGCGTCGAACGGCCCTCGCCGCACCGCGCGACTCCCTGCACCGCGCGCACTCCCCGCACCACGCCGCCCTGCACCACGCCGTCCCGCACCACGCCGTCCCGCACCACGCCGTCCCGCACCACGCCGTCCCGCACCACGCCGTCCCGTACCAAGCCGCAACGCGCCGCTCCACAACGCCCCGCACTACGCCGCACCACACCGTACCACGCAGCACCGCTCAAAGGAGGTGGCGCCGCCGTGTGATGATTTGTTCCCGTAGTCATAGAAGATTGTTAGTCAAATTTGAATGAATATGATAAGTAGAGCTGGTTTGGCTCCCGATGTAAACTTTGGCTCAGTCTTTAGGGGGCGCTAATGGGCCAATTTCAAATATTTCACTTTCACCTGACCTAAACCCTGGAGTTGAACAATGGATTCAAGTTTAATGCAAATCAGACTTTGTTTGTGCAAACGGGAAAAAATTAATGTTGTCAAAAACGGCCAAAAAAACCCTCACATTTTGCCGCTTCGCTGCTCAAACAACGTTTCACTGATCAAAATTCCCTGAAGTCATTTTGAAGGTAAATGTGTTGAGATGATTTGGAACAATTTTGAGGCCAATCGGTGAAACGGCCGAGGAGGAGTCGCTTTCCAACCGACATGTATGAAAATGATTATTTTTCATTTTTCCATTTTGCAGTGAAATTTATGGGCTTTCTGTTTGTCAGAGGGCTTAGCCATAATAAAACAAGTTCAATGTCTTGACTTGAGGAACATGTGTTCCAAATTACATGGTTCTATGACAATTTTGACCTCGAACCCCTCCCATAGGCATTTTTAAATCGGCTGTTGTAGGTGGCGCTATAGAGCCAATTTCAAAATTTTAACTTTCAAATGACCTAGACCCAAGAGTTGAACCATGGATTTAAGTTTTGTGCAAATCAGACTTTGTTTGTCCAAACGGAAGCCATTTTTCTATTGTCAAAAACTGAAAAAAAATACGCCACTATTTGCCGCTCCGCTGCTCAAACAACGTTTCACTGATCATAAATCCCTGAGGTCATTTTGACGGTACATGTGTTGAGATGATGTGGAGCGATTTTGAGGCGAATAGGTGAAACGGCCGAGGCTAGTTTGATGTTTGTGTGAGGTGTACATTTGCAATGAATCTGGAGCGTTTGTCGTCGCCACGGCAACAGGGTAAAAAATAAGCCTTGGACCCTATTGACTTTTTGAATCAAGAGGGCAAAACAGATTTATGTGCAAAATTTCAAACATTTTGAAAAAACTAAATTTGAAAATGCCCATCTAAAACTTTGAAATAGTCTGTAGGGGGCGCTAATGTGTCAATGTGAATCATTTAACTTTCAAATGACCTAGACCCTAAAGTTGAACAATGTATTAAAGTTTTGTGCAAATCAGACTTTGTTTGTGCAAACGGGAGCAAATTTAATGTTGTCAAAAACGGCCAAAAAAAGGTCACATTTTGCCGCTCCGCTGCTCAAACAATGTTTCACTGATCAAAAATCCCTGAGGTCATTTTGAAGGTACATGTGTTGAGATGATGTGGAGCGATTTTGAGGCGAATCGGTGAAACGGCCGAGGAGGAGTCGCTTTCCAACCGACATGTATGAAAACTTTTGCTGTTCATTTTTCCATTTTGCAGTGAAATTTATGGGCTTCCTGTTTGTCAGAGGGCGGAGCCATAATAATATTTTTTTCATGTCTTGACTCAAGGAACATGTGTACCAAATCTCATGTTTCTACGACAAACTTGACCTCCAAAAAGTCCCATAGGGGTATTATTTTGGCTGTTGTAGGTGGCGCTGTTCTGGCATTTTTTGAGTCCCATAAAAATAAACACCAAAATATCAAATTTTTCGCCAGGTCTGATTTTTGGGCCAAAATTAACAACTTTTCATGCATGTTCAGGGGGTCAAATTAAGGCTCAAAGTGCAGAAGAAAAAAGAAAGAAAGAAATAAATAAATTAAAGCCGCAAGCGGCGTCGAACGGCCCTCGCCGCACCGCGCGACTCCCTGCACCGCGCGCACTCCCCGCACCACGCCGCCCTGCACCACGCCGTCCCGCACCACGCCGTCCCGCACCACGCCGTCCCGCACCACGCCGTCCCGCACCACGCCGTCCCGTACCAAGCCGCAACGCGCCGCTCCACAACGCCCCGCACTACGCCGCACCACACCGTACCACGCAGCACCGCTCAAAGGAGGTGGCGCCGCCGTGTGATGATTTGTTCCCGTAGTCATAGAAGATTGTTAGTCAAATTTGAATGAATATGATAAGTAGAGCTGGTTTGGCTCCCGATGTAAACTTTGGCTCAGTCTTTAGGGGGCGCTAATGGGCCAATTTCAAATATTTCACTTTCACCTGACCTAAACCCTGGAGTTGAACAATGGATTCAAGTTTAATGCAAATCAGACTTTGTTTGTGCAAACGGGAAAAAATTAATGTTGTCAAAAACGGCCAAAAAAACCCTCACATTTTGCCGCTTCGCTGCTCAAACAACGTTTCACTGATCAAAATTCCCTGAAGTCATTTTGAAGGTAAATGTGTTGAGATGATTTGGAACAATTTTGAGGCCAATCGGTGAAACGGCCGAGGAGGAGTCGCTTTCCAACCGACATGTATGAAAATGATTATTTTTCATTTTTCCATTTTGCAGTGAAATTTATGGGCTTTCTGTTTGTCAGAGGGCTTAGCCATAATAAAACAAGTTCAATGTCTTGACTTGAGGAACATGTGTTCCAAATTACATGGTTCTATGACAATTTTGACCTCGAACCCCTCCCATAGGCATTTTTAAATCGGCTGTTGTAGGTGGCGCTATAGAGCCAATTTCAAAATTTTAACTTTCAAATGACCTAGACCCAAGAGTTGAACCATGGATTTAAGTTTTGTGCAAATCAGACTTTGTTTGTCCAAACGGAAGCCATTTTTCTATTGTCAAAAACTGAAAAAAAATACGCCACTATTTGCCGCTCCGCTGCTCAAACAACGTTTCACTGATCATAAATCCCTGAGGTCATTTTGACGGTACATGTGTTGAGATGATGTGGAGCGATTTTGAGGCGAATAGGTGAAACGGCCGAGGCTAGTTTGATGTTTGTGTGAGGTGTACATTTGCAATGAATCTGGAGCGTTTGTCGTCGCCACGGCAACAGGGTAAAAAATAAGCCTTGGACCCTATTGACTTTTTGAATCAAGAGTGCAAAACAGATTTATGTGCAAAATTTCAAACATTTTGAAAAAACTAAATTTGAAAATGCCCATCTAAAACTTTGAAATAGTCTGTAGGGGGCGCTAATGTGTCAATGTGAATCATTTAACTTTCAAATGACCTAGACCCTAAAGTTGAACAATGTATTAAAGTTTTGTGCAAATCAGACTTTGTTTGTGCAAACGGGAGCAAATTTAATGTTGTCAAAAACGGCCAAAAAAAGGTCACATTTTGCCGCTCCGCTGCTCAAACAATGTTTCACTGATCAAAAATCCCTGAGGTCATTTTGAAGGTACATGTGTTGAGATGATGTGGAGCGATTTTGAGGCGAATCGGTGAAACGGCCGAGGAGGAGTCGCTTTCCAACCGACATGTATGAAAACTTTTGCTGTTCATTTTTCCATTTTGCAGTGAAATTTATGGGCTTCCTGTTTGTCAGAGGGCGGAGCCATAATAATATTTTTTTCATGTCTTGACTCAAGGAACATGTGTACCAAATCTCATGTTTCTACGACAAACTTGACCTCCAAAAAGTCCCATAGGGGTATTATTTTGGCTGTTGTAGGTGGCGCTGTTCTGGCATTTTTTGAGTCCCATAAAAATAAACACCAAAATATCAAATTTTTCGCCAGGTCTGATTTTTGGGCCAAAATTAACAACTTTTCATGCATGTTCAGGGGGTCAAATTAAGGCTCAAAGTGCAGAAGAAAAAAGAAAGAAAGAAATAAATTAAAGCCGCAAGCGGCGTCGAACGGCCCTCGCCGCACCGCGCGACTCCCTGCACCGCGCGCACTCCCCGCACCACGCCGCCCCGCACCAAGCCGCCCTGCACCATGCCGTCCCGCACCACGCCGTCCCGCACCAAGCCCCAACGCGCCGCTCCACAACGCCCCGCACTACGCCCGCAGCACCGCTAAAAGGAGGTGGCACCGCCGTGTGATGATTTGTTTCCGTAGCCATAGAAGAATGTTAGTCAAATTGTAATGAATATGATAAGTAGAGCTGGTTTGGCTCCCCATGTAAACTTTGACACAGTCTGTAGGGGGCGCTAATGGGCCAATTTCCAATATTTCACTTTAACCTGACCTAAACCCTGGAATTGAACAATGGATTAAAGTTTTGTGCAAATCAGACTTTGTTTGTGCAAACAGGAGCAAAATTAATGTTGTCAAAAAGAGCCAAAAAAATCCTCACATTTTGCCGCTCCGCTGCTCAAACAACGTTTCACGGATCAAAATTCCCTGAAGTCATTTTGAAGGTACATGTGTTGAGATGATGTGGAGCGATTTTGAGGCGAATCGGTGAAACGGCCGAGGCTGGTTTGATGTTTGTGTGAGGTGTACATTTGCAATGAATGGGGAGCGTTTCTCGTCGCCACGGCAACAGGGTAAAAAATAAGCCTTGGACCCAATTGACTTTTTGAATCAAGAGGGCAAAACAGATTTATGTGCAAAATTTCAAACATTTTGAAAAAACTAAATTTGAAAATGCCCATCTAAAACTTTGAAATAGTCTGTAGGGGGCGCTAATGGGTCAATTTGAATTAATTCACTTTCAAACGACCTAGACCCTAGAGTTGAACAATGTATTAAAGTTTTGTGCAAATCAGACTTTGTTTGTGCAAACGGGAGCAAATTTAATGTTGTCAAAAACGGCCAAAAAAAGGTCACATTTTGCCGCTCCGCTGCTCAAACAATCTTTCACTGATCAAAAATCCCTGAGGTCATTTTGAAGGTACATGTGTTGAGATGATGTGGAGCGATTTTGAGGCGAATCGGTGAAACGGCCGAGGAGGAGTCGCTTTCCAACCGACATGTATGAAAACTTTTGCTGTTCATTTTTCCATTTTGCAGTGAAATTTATGGGCTTCCTGTTTGTCAGAGGGCGGGGCCATAATAATATGTTTTTCTTGTCTTGACTTGAGGAACATGTGTACCAAATCTCATGTTTCTACGACAAACTTGACCTCCGAAAAGTCCCATAGGGGTATTATTTTGGCTGTTGTAGGTGGCGCTGTTCTGGCATTTTTTGAGTCCCATAAAAATAAACACCAAAATATCAAATTTTTCGCCAGGTCTGATTTTTGGGCCAAAATTAACAACTTTTCATGCATGTTCAGGGGGTCAAATTAAGGCTCAAAGTGCAGAAGAAAAAGAAAGAAAGAAAGAAAGAAATAAATAAATAAATAAAAAAGGAATTTTTTGTGACTTGTCTCGAGCAAAAACAATATAGGTTTCAATGGCACGTGATACATCATTTTAAAGCTTTTGAGTTTACGCACGCAACTGTCACGTTTTGGTGAGTGACGGGCGCTGACGCGTCCGTCACGCACCGCCACCATTTGTTTTCACCATTGTGAAAGCAATAGGCCCTTACCCCGTTCGGGGCTCGGGCCTAATAAAAAAGGAATTTTTTTTTTAACGTCTCGAGCAAAAACAATATAGGTTTCAATGGCATGTGATACATCATTTTAAAGCTTTTGAGTTTACGCACGCAACTGTCACATTTTGGTGAGTGACGGGCGCTGACGCGTCCGTCACGCACCGCCACCATTTGTTTTCACCATTGTGAAAGCAATAGGCCCTTACCCCGTTCGGGGCTCGGGCCTAAAAAAGGAATTTTTTTTTTAACGTCTCGAGCAAAAACAATATAGGTTTCAATGGCATGTGATACATCATTTTAAAGCTTTTGAGTTTACGCACGCAACTGTCACATTTTGGTGAGTGACGGGCGCTGACGCGTCCGTCACGCACCGCCACCATTTGTTTTCACCATTGTGAAAGCAATAGGCCCTTACCCCGTTCGGGGCTCGGGCCTAAAAAAGGAATTTTTTTGTTAACGTCTCGAGCAAAAACAATATAGGTTTCAATGGCACCTGATACATCATTTTAAAGTGTTTGAGTTTACGCAAGCAACCGTCACGTTTTGGTGAGTGACGGGCGCTGACGCGTCCGTCACGCACCGCCACCATTTGTTTTCACCATTGTGAAAGCAATAGGCCCTTACCCCGTTCGGGGCTCGGGCCTAATAAAAAAGGAATTTTTTTTTTAACGTCTCGAGCAAAAACAATATAGGTTTCAATGGCATGTGATACATCATTTTAAAGCTTTTGAGTTTACGCACGCAACTGTCACATTTTGGTGAGTGACGGGCGCTGACGCGTCCGTCACGCACCGCCACCATTTGTTTTCACCATTGTGAAAGCAATAGGCCCTTACCCCGTTCGGGGCTCGGGCCTAATAAATAAAAAAGGAATTTTTTTTTCGACGTCTCGAGCAAAAACAATATAGGTTTCAATGGCACGTGATACATCATTTTAAAGCTTTTGAGTTTACGCACGCAACCGTCACGTTTTGGCGAGTGACGGGCGCTGACGCGTCCGTCACGCACCGCCACCATTTGTTTTCACCATTGTGAAAGCAATAGGCCCTTACCCCGTTCGGGGCTCGGGCCTAATAATAAATAATAAAAGATAAATAGAATGGAATAATAAAAACTAATCAAAAGCTACTCTAAAAAGGTGCGTCTTGAGCCTACTTTTAAAAATATGAACGTTCTCTGCGGCCCTGAGCTCCTCCGGCAGACTGTTCCAGAGACGGGGGCCGTAGTGCTGGAAAGATGCCTCGCCGTGAGCGTGTGTCCTGACTTTGGGGATGGTTAGGAGTCTGCTGCCGGAGGAGCGCAGGGGCCGGGAAGGTTCATAGGATAAAAGCAAATCTGAAAGATAAGAAGGCCCAAGACCATTAAGACATTTAAAAACCATTAAAAGAACCTTAAAATCGATCCTGAAACACACGGGGAGCCAATGCAGCGATTTTAAAACCGGTGTAATGTGGTCCCGCCCCCTGGTCTTAGTCAGGACACGTGCGGCCGAGTTTTGGAGTAATTGAAGACTTGCAATGTTCTTTTTGGGAAGACCAGAGAGCAGGGCATTACAATAGTCAATGCGACTGGTGATAAAAGCATGCATCAGCGTCTCCGTGTTGGCCCGAGAGAGAATGGGGCGGACTCTGGCGATGTTCTTTAGATGATAAAAACCTATTTTTGTGATACTCTTGATGTGAGGAATAAAAGTCAGCTCAGAGTCAAAGATTACGCCCAGATTTTTCACTTGTGATGATGGATTAAAAGAGTGTGATTGGAGTTTTGATAAAAGTTTCTCTCTCTGGGCCTCAGGACCGATGACTAAAACCTCAGTTTTGTCCTGGTTAAGCTGGAGAAAGTTTTCTGCCATCCAGGATTTCAGGTCTAAAATGCAGTTAAAAAGAGCATCCATTGGCCTGGTGTCATCAGGAGACATGGAGATGTACAGCTGAGTATCATCTGCATAACTGTGGAAGTTAATTCCATGTCTCCTGACGACACCGCCAAGAGGGAGCATGTACAGGTTAAAAAGGACTGGACCTAAAATGGAACCCTGGGGCACACCACATGTGATTTTATGGACCTGAGAGGAGCAGGTATCCAAACTTACCATGAAGGATCTGTCTGTTAAATAAGAAGTGAACCATTTGTGGACAGCACCAGAGAGGCCGACAGGGCCGACAGGGGTAAGAGTGCAGGGGTCAGAGAGCAGGAGGGTCAGAGAGCAGGGGTCAGAGAGCAGGAGGGTCAGAGAGCAGGGGTCAGAGTGCAGAGGTCAGAGTGCAGGGGTCAGATAGCAGGGGTCAGAGAGCAGGAGGGTCAGAGAGCAGGGGTCAGAGAGCAGGAGGGTCAGAGAGCAGGGGGGTCAGAGAGCAGGAGGGTCAGAGAGCAGGGGTCAGAGGTCAGAGTGCAGGGGTCAAATAGCAGGGGTCAGAGAGCAGGGGTCAGAGAGCAGGAGGGTCAGAGCAGGAGGGTCAGAGAGCAGGGGTCAGAGAGCAGAGTGCAGAGGTCAGAGTGCAGGGGTCAGATAGCAGGGGTCAGAGAGCAGGAGGGTCAGATGCTTGTTGCAAAAATACTGAAACAGTCCGTGGCTTCAAAGAGAAGTCTCTGTTTAAGTCATTAACTCTGGGACAATAGTTTCTACCTCAGCACGAGCATCCACATATTTTATTCTACATAATTGAAAGCATTCAGGCCACACCAGGCCAGGCTAGACCACACCAGGCCACACCAGGCCACACCAGGCCACACCAGGCCAGGCTAGACCACACCAGGGAAAGACTTGAGGAGGGAGAGACTTGAGGTGCTGGAGTTACAGTGATTTTCAGAAGCGCACTGAACCGGTCGAGAAACATAAAAGAATCCAGTCAGTTTTCAAAATAAAACAGCAATCTCCAGTTTTTATCACTACATTTCTGTAGCTTGAATGCATGCGTAGAAATAAGTTTTCAGCGCCATCAGATTTCAGCTCCAGCTTCATGTGAGCAGTTGTGTTTACGATAAACAAGATTATATTTGTGTATTTTGTTATGTTTTGCTGTACACTATGGCACTACACAGTACAGTGACAAAGTACTCTAGTGCAAATTCACGTAAAGATGCTGAATACAGATAAATATAAATATATGTAGGCTGTAGGCTTGTGTTTTAGTTGGGACTTGTACATTAGCTACTATTGCGTTCCAGTAAAGGATGATTCGTCATTACAGTATTTTGTTTTGATCTTCACTACAGCCCGTCCCTCCGTGTGGAGCGGACCCCTCTCTCAATGTGGATCTCTTTAAAATTAACTTTGTTTGTGATTGAATTCCACCAACGCCCAGGGAAGTAGTGAAAACTCCTGAACTCAGCAACTCATCTACCCAGTCCAACACAACTTAATCTTAATTTTTCACAAATACATAAACATTTGGTAAATGATGTGGTAGAAAAAATTCTGTAAGAGTATTTATTTAATGTGACAAGCATATCTGTTATATTGCAGGGAACATGGGGGACTATTGTAAAGTATGTTTCTTTGCTGATTGACAATGTCCTGATTTCATAGGTGAAATGACAATAAATATGCATATAATATATAATCTCAGAAAGGTACTCATTGGAATTCTGTGTATCACATGGTTTTGCGTTCTGTACTTGTGCAGTGTTCTACATCCAAAAGGTCTATCCATCTGAGCGCACACCATGGGAGACTTCCATGCCAATGTATGATTTGGGATTATGGATGTTCAGTCTAGTAGTCTGCATGTTGACCATTATTGTTTGTGTACAATTGTGCAGTAAGATAGAAAATAAAATTCAAAGTGATATACTGTAGATAAAGATATATAGATAGATAAAAATGACGTTTTCCTAAAGGGAGTAATTTATTAAGAAAATACCTGAAAAGAAACAAAAGATTTTTATGTAATATATGGTTGTTGTAACCGAGGACCAGGGTCTGGGACTGTGAGGACCAGGGTCTGGGACTGTGAGGACCAGGGTCTGGGACTGTGAGGACCAGGGTCTGAGACTGTGAGGACCAGGGTCTGAGACTGTGAGGACCAGGGTCTGGGACTGTTAAGACCAGGGTCTGGGACTGTTAGGACCAGGGTCTGGGACTGTGAGGACCAGGGTCTGGGACTGTGAGGACCAGGGTCTGAGACTGTGAGGACCAGGGTCTGAGACTGTGAGGACCAGGGTCTGGGACTGTGAGGACCAGGGTCTGGGACTGTGAGGACCAGGGTCTGAGACTGTGAGGACCAGGGTCTGTGACTGTGAGGACCAGGGTCTGGGACTGTGAGGACCAGGGTCTGAGACTGTGAGGACCAGGGTCTGAGACTGTGAGGACCAGGGTCTGAGACTGTTAGGACCAGGGTCTGAGACTGTGAGGTCCAGGGTCTGAGACTGTGAGGACCAGGGTCTGAGACTGTGAGGACCAGGGTCTGAGACTGTTAGGACCAGGGTCTGGGACTGTGAGGACCAGGGTCTGGGACTGTGAGGACCAGGGTCTGAGACTGTGAGGACCAGGGTCTGAGACTGTGAGGACCAGGGTCTGTGAGGACCAGGGTCTGAGACTGTGAGGACCAGGGTCTGGGACTGTGAGGACCAGGGTCTGAGACTGTGAGGACCAGGGTCTGAGACTGTGAGGACCAGGGTCTGAGACTGTGAGGACCAGGGTCTGAGACTGTTAGGACCAGGGTCTGAGACTGTGAGGTCCAGGGTCTGAGACTGTGAGGACCAGGGTCTGAGACTGTGAGGACCAGGGTCTGAGACTGTGAGGACCAGGGTCTGGGACTGTGAGGACCAGGGTCTGGGACTGTGAGGACCAGGGTCTGAGACTGTGAGGACCAGGGTCTGAGACTGTGAGGACCAGGGTCTGAGACTGTTAGGACCAGGGTCTGAGACTGTGAGGACCAGGGTCTGGGACTGTGAGGACCAGGGTCTGAGACTGTGAGGACCAGGGTCTGAGACTGTGAGGACCAGGGTCTGAGACTGTTAGGACCAGGGTCTGAGACTGTGAGGTCCAGGGTCTGAGACTGTGAGGACCAGGGTCTGAGACTGTGAGGACCAGGGTCTGAGACTGTGAGGACCAGGGTCTGAGACTGTTAGGACCAGGGTCTGGGACTGTGAGGACCAGGGTCTGGGACTGTGAGGACCAGGGTCTGAGACTGTGAGGACCAGGGTCTGAGACTGTGAGGACCAGGGTCTGAGACTGTGAGGACCAGGGTCTGAGACTGTGAGGACCAGGGTCTGAGACTGTGAGGACCAGGGTCTGAGACTGTGAGGACCAGGGTCTGAGACTGTTAGGACCAGGGTCTGAGACTGTGAGGTCCAGGGTCTGAGACTGTGAGGACCAGGGTCTGAGACTGTGAGGACCAGGGTCTGAGACTGTGAGGACCAGGGTCTGGGACTGTGAGGACCAGGGTCTGGGACTGTGAGGACCAGGGTCTGAGACTGTGAGGACCAGGGTCTGAGACTGTTAGGACCAGGGTCTGAGACTGTGAGGTCCAGGGTCTGAGACTGTGAGGACCAGGGTCTGAGACTGTGAGGTCCAGGGTCTGAGACTGTGAGGACCAGGGTCTGAGACTGTGAGGACCAGGGTCTGGGACTGTGAGGACCAGGGTCTGGGTCTGTGAGGACCAGGGTCTGGGACTGTGAGGACCAGGGTCTGAGACTGTGAGGACCAGGGACTGGGACTGTGAGGACCAGGGTCTGAGACTGTGAGGACCAGGGTCTGAGACTGTGAGGACCAGGGTCTGAGACTGTGAGGACCAGGGTCTGAGACTGTGAGGACCAGGGTCTGAGACTGTGAGGACCAGGGTCTGGGACTGTTAGGACCAGGGTCTGAGACTGTGAGGACCAGGGTCTGGGACTGTGAGGACCAGGGTCTGAGACTGTGAGGTCCAGGGTCTGAGACTGTGAGGTCCAGGGTCTGAGACTGTGAGGTCCAGGGTCTGAGACTGTGAGGACCAGGGTCTGAGACTGTGAGGACCAGGGTCTGGGACTGTGAGGACCAGGGTCTGGGTCTGTGAGGACCAGGGTCTGGGACTGTGAGGACCAGGGTCTGAGACTGTGAGGACCAGGGACTGGGACTGTGAGGACCAGGGTCTGAGACTGTGAGGACCAGGGTCTGAGACTGTGAGGACCAGGGTCTGAGACTGTGAGGACCAGGGTCTGAGACTGTGAGGACCAGGGTCTGAGACTGTGAGGACCAGGGTCTGGGACTGTTAGGACCAGGGTCTGAGACTGTGAGGACCAGGGTCTGGGACTGTGAGGACCAGGGTCTGAGACTGTGAGGACCAGGGTCTGAGACTGTGAGGACCAGGGTCTGAGACTGTGAGGACCAGGGTCTGAGACTGTGAGGACCAGGTCTGGACTGTGAGGACCAGGTCTGGGACTGTGAGGACCAGGGTCTGAGACTGTGAGGACCAGGGTCTGGGACTGTGAGGACCAGGGTCTGAGACTGTGAGGACCAGGGTCTGGGACTGTGAGGACCAGGGTCTGGGACTGTGAGGACCAGGGTCTGAGACTGTGAGGACCAGGGTCTGGGACTGTGAGGACCAGGGTCTGGGACTGTGAGGACCAGGGTCTGGGACTGTGAGGACCAGGGTCTGAGACTGTGAGGACCAGGGTCTGGGACTGTGAGGACCAGGGTCTGGGACTGTGAGGACCAGGGTCTGGGACTGTGAGGACCAGGGTCTGAGACTGTGAGGACCAGGGTCTGGGACTGTGAGGACCAGGGTCTGAGACTGTGAGGACCAGGGTCTGGGACTGTGAGGACCAGGGTCTGGGACTGTGAGGACCAGGGTCTGAGACTGTGAGGACCAGGGTCTGAGACTGTGAGGACCAGGGTCTGAGACTGTTAGGACCAGGGTCTGAGACTGTGAGGTCCAGGGTCTGAGACTGTGAGGACCAGGGTCTGAGACTGTGAGGACCAGGGTCTGGGACTGTGAGGACCAGGGTCTGAGACTGTGAGGACCAGGGTCTGGGACTGTGAGGACCAGGGTCTGGGACTGTGAGGACCAGGGTCTGAGACTGTGAGGACCAGGGTCTGAGACTGTGAGGACCAGGGTCTGAGACTGTTAGGACCAGGGTCTGAGACTGTGAGGACCAGGGTCTGGGACTGTGAGGACCAGGGTCTGAGACTGTGAGGACCAGGGTCTGGGTCTGTGAGGACCAGGGTCTGGGACTGTGAGGACCAGGGTCTGGGACTGTGAGGACCAGGGTCTGAGACTGTTAAGACCAGGGTCTGAGACTGTTAAGACCAGGGTCTGGGACTGTGAGGACCAGGGTCTGGGACTGTGAGGACCAGGGTCTGGGTCTGTGAGGACCAGGGTCTGAGACTGTGAGGACCAGGGTCTGAGACTGTGAGGACCAGGGTCTGAGACTGTGAGGACCAGGGTTATTTCTAAAATGGAATCCGAGCTCAGTGCCACAAGGTTCGGCTGTGTTTGTTGCAGCCCCCGTTACTGCTGCGGAGCTTTTCCTTTCCCAAATTGTATTATTTACAGCTCGAAAAATCCCTGTATTGACAATAAGGAAACGTATTTTGCGCCTCAAATGTGACTTTACTGTTGCTACAACAGCAACTTAATCCACCTCATTGTTGACAATATTGAACTCATTCAAACTATACACGGCATATGCTGTATTGAAAATAGTTTTCACTCAAAATAAGAGTTATACTAAGTCGTGAGAAGATCTTGTGTCAGTTTTCCTGCACAGCCTTTGTCTATCTAATAGGACAAAAACACCTCCTGCCCAATGCCACGCCTCCTTCGGACCACGTGATTGCAACCCAGCAATACATTACTAAACACTATGACCAGCAGGGGCAGGTCCCAGCGCAAAAGGGTCCATGAGCTCGTGTGCTGACATGCTTGCAATCTGACATCTTGCTGTTGGTGGCTTACCCGGAAAGAGAATTATCCAGCGCAATCTAATGCTACCTTTTATCCTCTCGAAAACGTCGGCCTTTGGCTCAACGCTATGTTCCAGATGCGTGTCAGTGCTGAGGGGACCCGCCTAGTTTAGCCGCTGTGGACTTTTGAATGCATTCGTTAAATGAATGGGGCTCGTACTGGATAACGCATGTGCAAATGTGTTTTCTTCCTGTGGGAAGGAATGCCCGCGGTCATTTTGAATCTGCTCATGTCTGTGGCACATACATTTCAACAAAGGAAAAAGGCGTCTCTACATCTGTTGATATTTACAGTGTATGACCGTGACAAGTAGAACATAAAGCCGAGTGACAACCAGCCATGGGGGAGAACACAGGGGAGAACATGGCCAATAACATGGGGGAGCAAAACTGAATGGAAAGCAAAGATACATTCAAAGCATAGGTCAGTAAAACATAACTAAAATAGATAAATAAATAATTGTTATTTTCTATGATGCTCAGCAGACTGCATGTCCTCCTAGGACTGAGTCAGAGTGGGACCATGACCTCAGCAGCTACAGACGCTGTCACCTTCAGTTTCTGTGTCAGTGTGTGTTCCGACTCAGTGTGTGTCAGTGTGTGTTCAGTGTGTGTTCAGACTCACCAGTCTCATGTCCCTCATGTCCTTCTGGTCAGTTCTTCCTGTGCTCCACAGAGAACACATCATCAGCCACAAGCACAAAGCCACACGCCACATCTGTGCTATACAGATAACCCTAACCTCCTCCTAACCCTATCCCTAGCACAGGAGAGAGACTGAAGACAGATATATATACACCCTAACTCTGATAGGGAGCAAAAACACGCGCTCTACTCCGCACTGACTTTTAAAGTCTACACACCCTCACAGCCCTCTCTTATACACACCCTCACCCCCTCCCCCCCACCACCACCACAAGGTCTGCTGTTCTGTGGATGCAACTCTGTATTATTTTTTACCATACATTTACATTCCACAGGACATTCTCTCTGTCCTCTGTCCTCTTTTGGATCCACATGCTCTAACTCCAGACCTCAGCAGGGGACACAGAGAGAGAGGACACAAGACACACAGAGAGAGGACACAGGACACACAGAGAGAGGACACAGGACACACAGAGAGACGACACACACAGAGAGAGAGGACACAGAAGAGGACACAGGACACAGAGAGAAAGGACACAGGACACACAGAGAGAGGACACAGGACACACAGAGAGACGACACACACAGAGAGAGAGGACACAGAAGAGGACACAGGACACAGAGAGAAAGGACACAGGACACCACACAGAGAGACGACACACAGAAGAGGACACAGGACACAGAGAGAAAGGACACAGGACACACAGAGAGAGGACACAGGACACACAGAGAGAGGACACAGAGAGAGGACACAGGACACACAGAGAGAGGACACAAGACACACAGAGAGACGACACAGGACACACAGAGAGACGACACAGGACACACAGAGAGACGACACACAGAGAGAGAGGACACAGAAGAAGACACAGGACACAGAGAGAAAGGACACAGGACACACAGAGAGAGGACACAGGACACACAGAGAGACGACACACACAGAGAGAGAGGACACAGAAGAGGACACAGGACACAGAGAGAAAGGACACAGGACACCACACAGAGAGACGACACACAGAAGAGGACACAGGACACAGAGAGAAAGGACACAGGACACACAGAGAGAGGACACAGGACACACAGAGAGAGGACACAGAGAGAGGACACAGGACACACAGAGAGAGGACACACAGAGAGAGAGGACACAGAAGAGGACACAGGACACACAGAGAGAGGACACAGGACACACACAGAGAGAGAGAGCACAGAAACACTTGTTGTGACTCAGTCCAGTATCCTCAGAATCCTGTAAACACGTCAGAGCCGCTGCAAGACTAAAAACTTAAATGTCACTTTTCCTGTTGTTTTATTCATAATCACAGGAAACAGCGTTACATAAAGTCCATTAGAGTTTAGAGCGCAGTCAACTCTTCACAAAGAACTACTTGAGAAAACCGAGGGAAAACTTTCAAAAGGCTCCAGCGACACATGAATAAATAATAATAATAAGGTCCTGCTTCAGACGCACGAGTCACCTTCTCCTGTTCTCCAAGATGTCCCCCCTGTTCTCCAAGATCAGCGTCAGCGCTGGTTCTCCTGGTCTGTGCAGTGGTTCTACTTCTGCAGGACTAGAGGAACACCTGAGGGTTCTGACCAGAGCGCAGATCAGAGCAGGATGAGAGCGGTACAAGTTTGTAGAGCTTATAAAAAAACAGATCGATTTAAAAAAAACAAAAGAGACTGAGACACTAACATCCACAGAATCTTGATTTGTGATCCCTTGAGCTAACCTTTCTGGTCTCTATCTGGAGTCTCTCCTTGCTCTCTCTCTCTCTGGTCTCTCTCTAGTTTCTCTCTGCTCTCTCTCTAGTCTCATTCTAGTATCTCTCCTTGCTCTCTCTGGTCTCTCTCTGGTCTCCAGGAGAGAGGCTGTTTATTTCTTCTGGCAATATGTACTGTACATTAGATCTTAGGTTACATGTTTTCAAAGATTGTATATGTTGAAGAAGATGACAAAGTCTGGGATCGTGTCTTTAATTCAGACAGAAGACATGTTTTATTGTTGATGGTAGAGCAAGCACAAACAAAGAATGTTACAAACGGCAAGCGATAATATAGCATGGAGGAATGAACACCGTCCAATCAGCTTTTGCCGCGATGCCAGTAGCTTGGCCTTCAGATAGACAAAATATCAAGTGGAAAAGTACTGTCTCCTGCAAATGTTAGAATGAGTTTGAACTTTAACCACAGTTCAAAGTGTCATGAAATCTCACAATGTTAAACTGTAAACCTAAACTTTGACAATCAATGATGTTTTACATGATCAAATTTAGGATGACACATTATACCGTTTATCTTATTCCAACAAAGGTAACATGTAGCACAAAACAAAACAAAAACACATAAAACACTTTTAATGAAAAGTGAATTGTGTAAGGCTGCAGTACCGGGGTCCACCACCAGGCTGAAGACCGGCAGACACCCTCGCCATAGTATACCGCTCCTTCTTTTCACTGGGACACGCTGGGAGAGAGCTGCCCCTGCTGCCCAAGAGAGAGAGCTGCCCCTGATGTCCAGGAGAGAGAGCTGCCCCTGACAACCAGGAGAGAGAGCTGCCCCTGATGTCCAGGAGAGAGAGCTGCCCCTGACAACCAGGAGAGAGAGCTGCCCCTGACGTCCAGGAGAGAGAGCTGCCCCTGATGTCCAGGAGAGAGAGCTGCCCCTGATGTCCAGGAGAGAGAGCTGCCCCTGATGTCCAGGAGAGAGCGCTGCCCCTGCTGTCCAGGAGAGAGAGCTGCCCCTGACAACCAGGAGAGAGAGCTGCCCCTGATGTCCAGGAGAGAGAGCTGCCCCTGACAACCAGGAGAGAGAGCTGCCCCTGATGTCCAGGAGGGAGAGCTGCCCCTGATGTCCAGGAGAGAGAGCTGCCCCTGCTGTCCAGGAGAGAGCGCTGCCCCTGCTGTCCAGGAGAGAGAGCTGCCCCTGATGTCCAGGAGAGAGAGCTGCCCCTGATGTCCAGGAGGGAGAGCTGCCCCTGCTGTCCAGGAGAGAGCGCTGCCCCTGCTGTCCAGGAGAGAGCGCTGCCCCTGCTGTCCAGGAGAGAGCGCTGCCCCTGCTGTCCAGGAGAGAGCGCTGCCCCTGCTGTCCAGGAGAGAGCGCTGCCCCTGCTGTCCAGGAGAGAGAGCTGCCCCTGCTGTCCAGGAGAGAGAGCTGCCCCTGATGTCCAGGAGGGAGAGCTGCCCCTGCTGTCCAGGAGAGAGAGCTGCCCCTGATGTCCAGGAGGGAGAGCTGCCCCTGATGTCCAGGAGAGAGAGCTGCCCCTGCTGTCCAGGAGAGAGAGCTGCCCCTGATGTCCAGGAGAGAGAGCTGCCCCTGATGTCCAGGAGAGAGAGCTGCCCCTGATGTCCAGGAGAGAGAGCTGCCCCTGATGTCCAGGAGAGAGAGCTGCCCCTGATGTCCAGGAGAGAGAGCTGCCCCTGATGTCCAGGAGAGAGAGCGCCCCCTGCTGTCCGGGATTAGAGCTCTACCCAGAGTTCAGTCTTTGAGCTCTCCTCAGAGTTCAGGTCATGGCCTGTGTGAGCCTCAACAGAACTTCCTCTATATCCAAACCAGATTCTACTTTCATCACTTTGTCTCTGGATCTGGAGCCCTGCACACAACAACAAAACATCACCTGCTTTATATGAGAATAATGACTGACAGACACACACCTCGAGGATCTCATACGAGCAAGGCCCCAAATTCAAGTAACAAGCTGCTTTTTTATTTTCTAGAAGTAAAGTCCGACTCACACTGCATTCTGAAAGGGAAGCCATGAGGCCAGTGTCAAAAAATTGTAATGCTGATTACATTGTATAAGCTGATTAAGCTTATACAATGCTTAATTTGCAACATGGGAGGTCCCGGAACACAGCAGATGAGTTGTTCTGGCGAGTTCTGAAGGAGGGGGCTACAGTTACTTTTAGTGATGGATATACAGTATGAAGCCCCTTAACCATAGACAGTAAATATAACACACTGAAGCTTTTCTTTCCAGACTGTTTGAAATGTGTCAAAGCCCCTGAACACCGTACCGCAGTGGCAAGAGCTCTGGTGTGTGCAGTCTTTGTCTGGTGCACACTGGGGTAGTCTTGCACAGTTTTTCCAATGGGGTTTTACTGCTAATGGCAAATAAATGAATCTGAAAATCAGTTGTAAAAACTAACGAGCATAGTGACGCCCATCTCCGTCGATGAAACGTATGTGTCATCACTCTTCAAATTCCACAGCGGCTAAACTCCCTTCAGAATTGACACGCATCTGGAAAAAGGGTAGATTTGTGTCCCCACCAAAGGTAAAACCAAACCTACGCCATTGCATGCACACGCAGACACACACACACACACACACACACACACACACACAGACACACACAGACCTTGTACAGAGAGATCTGAGTCTTCTTCAGCTGCAGGACTTCGGCCAGAAACCTTAGGAGCTCAGTGTTGGCCTCTCCATCTGTAGGGGGCGCTGCCACCGACACACACACTGCTGCTGCTGATACCTCTAAAGGAACACATCATAAATTAAAACACACACACAGACACACACACACACACACCTTCTGTTGATACTTCTACAGGAAGTATCACACTTACACACTTACTACAGAATAACACACACACACACACACACACCGGTCACAGCACTGAGTTTGGCTCCTGGTTTGGCGTGGACAGAGATGGTCACTGCTCCACTCTGGTCTTTGGAGACTGGTCCTGATTGTTCTGCTGCTGTAGCCCCTGCTGCTTTAGCTCCTGCTGCAGACTGGCCCTTCCCCTGGTGAAGAAAAAGAATATCTATGAAAACTGGACTGACTCGCACATAAATGTCTAAACATGTCAGACAGAAAAGAGTCTATTAGAGCATAAAGATCCCTGTGAGTCACTATCTGCCTCTTTAGGTTGAGCTGATGGCTGAGTGAGGGTGGTCCTCTCTTTGATCTAAAGATGTGACATCACAAATACATGATGAGAAACTAGTGACAGAAAAAACTAATTTAGAGCCAGAACTAGAGACATGGGTGAAGGGAATGAAAAAAGATGGGCAGGTATGCAGCATGAGATTTTATAGGGCGACAGTAGCTCAGTTAGTAGAGCATTGGCCTTTGAGCTGTCGTTGTGTCCTTAGGCAAGACACTTCAGCCCCATTGCCTAGAATGAGTCTGGTGTGTGTGTGTGAATGGTTGGTGGTGGTCGGAGGGGCCGATGGCACAGACTAGTTGCCTCGCTTCTGTCAGTGTGCCCCAGGGCAGCTGTGGCTACATTTAGAAAGAATAAGCGTCTGAGTGTCCACAAAAGCGCTATACAAAACCGATGCATTATTATTATTATACCAGAAGCATCAAAGTCCTCCTCTGATCATCTGTTAGCTTCAACCTTCACCAAAACATCGAGTGGAAAATCACCTCCCTATTGTTGTCATGATGATTTCAAAAAGAGATCCATAGGGTTTAATACTGAGTTCCATCCTTGTGATTTGAAAGTTACGTACCTCAGCTTTAATGTTACTAAAACCTAAAGATAAATATTTCTTTTGCAGGGTATGGATCTCAAATAGTTGCCATCAAATTAAAAAATTCACATGAACCATCCACAACTATCAGAATTGTATTAAGACCTGAGAACCTGGATCCCTGACCTTCACAGTGAGACGACCATAGACGACCGAACCCTAACGCTACCTTGTTCTTCGGCATGGCTCGGTGTAGTTCTCGGTGTAGTTCTTTGAGGAGAAGACGAGAGTGTGTGAAGTCTGGCTCGGTCTGTGTAAGAAATATGATGTTAATAATCTCGGTAAAACTAAATACGGCCGGGAAAACATGAATAAAGCCCCGGTGAAGAGCCCGTTAGCTCCTGTTAGGTAAATCGAAAGTTACGACTGTAACTACGGTTCTATGAATCCTGGATGACCGCCAGAGGCGGTGCTTTAAGCACTGAATGATCATCTTTGAGCATGCGCAGTTCGAGAATTAAATGACAACAAAGTCACTTGTGACCTCCTCGTGACCCCCGTGAGTCTATATAGGTCACGTGACACGAGAGCCCAGCCCCTTTTCACCTCGCAAGCAGACCGTGGCCCTGAGGGACTGGACGCTCTGGCGGTCATCCAGGATTCATAGAACCGTAGTTACAGTCGTAACTTTCGTTCTATTTCATCCTTCCTGACCGCCAGAGGCGGTGCTTTAAGCACTGGATGACAAATACCAACAAGGTCCCGAGGGGTCAACGAGAGGTACACACCCACCTCATAACGTCGAATGGTGCCGCAGCACCCCCTCCAGCGGACCAGGGACCGCCACATTGACCCTGTAGTACGTCGCGAAGGTAGACTGCGACGTCCAGGAGGCGGCCGCACAGACTGCGTCCAGAGGCACACCGCTCATAGCAGCCCAGGAGGCAGAGACGCCCCTGGTCGAATGACCCCTCACCCCAGCAGGCAGCTGGCGCCCATGGGAGAGGTAGCACTGTCTGATCACCTCGACAACCCACTTGGAGAGGCGCTGAGACGACAGAGCCTGGCCCTTCCTGGGGCCGGCATAGCACACGAAGAGGCGATCCGACCCCCGCACACTGGCTGTGGCAGTTCGGTAAACCTCCAATGCCCTGACAGGACAAAGCGGTTCTACAGAGGCCCCAGTACCAAACCGGGCCAAACTAAGTGGAAGGACCGCACCAGCGAACACCTTTGGGCGGAAGGAAGCTTCCGGCCAAAGCGTAACCCCCAGACCATTGGGATCCCATCGGCAGCAGGACTCGTGAAACGACAGAGCCTGCAGTTCACTCACACGCTTACCCGAGGCCATAGCCAGAAGAAAAGCGGTCTTAAGGGAGACCCACTTCAGGTCCACACGATCCAGGGGCTCAAACGGGGGAGCCCGCAACGCCTCCAGAACCAACGTCAGGTCCCAGGGTGGAACCATGGGCCGTCGCGGGGGATGAAGACGGCGAGCACCCTTCAGGAACAGGGAAACATCCCCGTTACTCCCCACCGTAGAACCGGCCACACCCTCATGAAAACAAGATATTGCCGCCACATATACCTTGAGTGTAGAGGGAGAGCGCCCCCGGTCCATGAGATCCTGGAGGAACTGCAGAATGGCAGGCACCGGGCAACGCACAGCATCATGTCCCCACGTCAGACACCACTTGTCAAACAGCTTCCATCGGTTGGCGTACTGTCGTCGAGTGGAAGGCGCCCTGGCATTGGAGATGGTGCGGGCGACCCCCTCACCATACCTCGGGACAATTGCACTGGACCCCGCAGTGGCCACACCCAGAGCTGAAGCCGCTCGGGACTGGGGTGCAGGAGCCTCCCCCCCAGCTGGGACAGGAGATCCCGCCGTCGGGGCAGCGGTCTCTGAGAGCCGCAGCAGAGCCTGTGCAGCAATGGAAACCAGATCCGGCCCGGCCAGAACGGAGCTACCAGGAGAAGGTGGTGCCCCTCCTGGAGAACTCTCAGGAGGGTTGGGAAAATTAGTGGCAGAGGAGGGAAAGCGTAGAGCAGCGTACTGGGCCAATCGTGCGCCAGCGCATCCAGGCCCAGAGGGCAAGCCACGTCCGTCAGGGAAAACCACAGCGGGCAGTGGGTCGACGCCTCCGACGCATACAGGTCCACCTCGGCCCGGCCAAACATAGTCCAAATGCTGGCCACCACCTCCGGGTGGAGACGCCACTCCCCGGGCTGGGGGCGTTGGCGGGACAGAAGGTCCGCCACCACATTGTGCACCCCCGGAATGTAGGAGGCCCTCAAGCTTGCCAAGCGAAGGGCTGCCCACAGCAGTAGCTCCCGGGTCAACCGCAACAGCGTCACGGACCGGGTACCCCCCAGGTGGTTGACGTGATGCACCACCGTGGTGTTGTCGGACCGCACCATGACATGCCGGCCACGCAGTCGTGGGAGGAAGTGCGCGAGAGCAAGGCGGACCGCCATGAGCTCCAGGGCATTCACATGCAGCCGGCGGACCTCTGGAGACCAAGTCCCCTGTGCCATCCTGCCCTGCCACGTCGCCCCCCAACCAGTGAGGGACGCATCGGTGTGCACCACCTCCCTCCGAGACGGAAGAGAGCCCAGTGGGACACCACCCTCGATCCAAGACCTGTCCCGCCAACAGGATAGGGACTCCAGGCACTGCGGCGAGAGCAGGAGTCTGCGTCGCCTGTGAACGAAGCGTGACGGATCTAAACGTAATCCGTTCAGCCACATCTGCATGGGACGAAGGGAGAGAAGGCCCAGCGGCACAACGGCAGAGGCCGCCGTCAACTTCCCCAAGAGGCTGAGGTACAGCAGGAACGGCAACGCCCGACCCCGCTGAAATCTGTGGAGCATGTCCACAATGCCATCGACCCGCAGAGCCGACGGACGGGCGGTCATGGCAACCGAATCTAGGTACACCCCCAGGAAAGTCGTTGCCTGAGCCGGAACCAAATTGCTCTTGGCAACATTGACCCGCAGACCCAAACGCCCAACGTGGTCGAGGACAGTCTGAGTGTCCCGAACGGCCTGGGCACGACTGGAGGCGCACACGAGCCAGTCGTCCAGATAAGGCAGGACCCTCAACCCCCCTGCCTGAAGAGGGGCCAAGGCCGCCGCAACGACCCGGGAAAAGACCCTGGGGGACAGGGACAGCCCGAAGGGGAGCACCCGAAATTGATAATGCCGCCCCCGGAAAGCAAAACGCAGAAACCGCTGGTGATGCGGGGCAATCGGCACGTGAAAATAAGCATCCTTCAGGTCGATGGATGTGAACCAATCGCCCGGAGATATTGCCTGCAACAGCTCCGGGGTCCTCAACATCCGAAACGATATCGTCTTGAGGAACACATTGAGGCCCCGAAGGTCCAAAACCGGACGCCAGTCGCCAGTTTTCTTCGGAACTAGAAAATAAACGAATAAAAGCCCCCTGGGTCCAGCAGGGGGTCCACAGGCACTATAGCCTCCTTGTCCAGCAAGGTGGCAATCTCTACGGACAGTGCCAGTGTCCTGGCCCGGTCGTGGATCACAGTCCACCTGACGGGGCCAGGGACCGCAGGCCGACGGTGGAACTGGAGAGTGTACCCCCGGGAGAGCGTGCCCAACACCCAGAGGTCTGAGGTGTGAGCGGTCCAGTAGTCCAACTGCTCCCGGGTAAAAGAACCCACCGTCAGCGGCCTGACCTCATCTCCGAGCCCCCCGTGGCCTGGAGACCCCGGGGGGGCGCCCGAGAGCCCGTGCGTTCTGGGGAGGCCGCCGGGTAGAAGGCCGAAAGCCCCTATGGTCAGGCGGAGGGACACCTGGTGGCCGCGAACCCCTAGGAAAGGGCTGTGGAACACCATACACCCGCGGAGTAGCAGCAGGAGGGGCAACCCGTGGAGAGGCCCGCCGGTGCAGCCCAACCAGCTGGTCACGCGTCCGGGTGGCCTGCGCCGTGCGCTCCAGCGCCTGAAGCGCAGCCGCACCAAAGAGCTCCCCCGGAAGCACCGGAACACTCCGGAGAGTCCTCCTACAGGGCTCAGTGAGGGGTGACTGTGCCAACCACACCTGCCGACGTGTCTGAGTCAGGGTCGACAGCAGGCGGCCCAGTTCCCGCGACATAAGGGCAAAAGCGTGGAGGGACGCATCCAACAGTCCCTGGGTCGGGGCATCGACTGTAGAAACCTCCAGTGCGTTCGAAAGGCCCAGTAACAAATGGGAAAGAGAGTTCCCCATGCGCCCCATTCGCGCCCCAGTATCGTACGCCCGACACAGCAACTCATCTGTGAGGCGACACTGGGGGTTAGGGCACCTCGGATCAGACCGGAGGGCCTCCTCCGGCGAAACAATCAAGGAGGCCACTGCCGGCTCGACGGGCGGCATGTGGCCCAAGCCAAATTTGGGGGCATCCTGCATTGAAGCCAAAGCCCGGCCATCGGACGTCAGTCTGGACATAGCCTTTGTATCCGTCCAGCATGCATGTAACTCCTTCACGTACTCCATCGAAGGAGGCACAGAGACAGAGGGAAGGGGCCGCTGTCGCTTAAAGAAGGCGCTACCAGACGGCACAGTTCCCTGCGGGACATCAAGCCCCAAGTGGGCGAGTGCAGAGCGCCCACTCTCCTCTCCGTCCAGGCACCCCGTGGACGCCAAGGAACCAGCGTCAGAGGCCCTGGAATCAACCTCCTCAGGGTCAAGACGAAAATGAGTGTCAGATGCAGCCACAGACATCACATCGTCCTCCCACAACGGGGCCAGGTCCGGCACAGGAGGGCCCAGCACATGTACCCCCGAAACCGGGCGAACATCCTGCAGAAGTGCCTTCATTTGGGCCATCTCGGACGCAAGGTGGTCCATCCGTGCAGACAACCCTGCAGGCACCCTACGCTTCCTCTGCGGAGCCGAGGAAGCAGTGGACACAGCCGCACGCTTAGACCCAGAGGGCTGGGCAGCAGGTGGCAGGCAGGGCGGCACCTCCGAAGAGCCCTCATCCGGATCCAGGGCCGCCAGGCGCTCCACGCGTACAGAGAGTGGCAGTACCGCACAATTGGAGCAGGCGTCCACCGTCAGGCCCTGTCTCAAATGCCCGATACCCAGGCACGCAGGGCAGAGGTCATGGCCATCCTCGCGGGGCATCGGTGCCATGCACCCACGACAGCCCAGCGACTCGTGCATAACGAGCGCGCCTGAACTGGTGGAGCAATGTAAGCAGAGTCGGGTCGAGCTGAAAAACGCCACAGACGACTCAAGCACACAGAGAAAACCAAACAACCGAACAGAGGGCGAACAGTCTAACTGTTGGTAAAGAAAAACTAATGTTAGCATAAACTGAAAACAGAAGAGCCAACGAAAATGTACAAACACACAATGTGGGCCAACGAAAGAGTCCGGTGGGGCAGAGAACGCCACACTCGCCTCCACAACCAGAGCAATATCAACAAACTGAACAGAAATCGAACAGTATAACTGCTGATATAAAAATACGCTAGTACAAACTGAAAACAGAAGACTAGACGAAATAATGCACACACGCACCCAACGTGGGCTGAGTAAAGAGCCAGGTGTGGCAGAGGACACCACCCACGGCTCCCCAAACAGAGCAAAAGTAACACACTGAACAGAGGACGAACAGTATAACTGCTGATAGACGAAACAAAACGCTAGTACACACTGAAAACAGGAGACTAGACGAAAATGTACACACAAACACAACGTGGGGCAGGGAACGCCACACACACGACTCAATTAACACCGGCCAAACAGAGCATAAACACAAACTGAACAGAAAACGAACAGTATAACCGTGGACATCAAACGTCAGCTCACTCCGAAAACGGAAAGCTTAAACTAAAAATCACACGCACACACGTGGACAGAACTCACCGGTGAGCCGGCGGAGCTTGCACAGCCCCTGAGGGGCGAGATCCACCCGCTGCCTCGACGCGAGTCACGGAGCTGATGTGCAAGCAGGACGTATGTGGTAGGTAGGTAGCACAAACGCTCAAACACACACGCACAACTCAAACCTGCGCTGCGAGAAGAAGAAAAGAGGCTGGGCTCTCGTGTCACGTGACCTATATAGACTCACGGGGGTCACGAGGAGGTCACAAGTGACTTTGTTGTCATTTAATTCTCGAACTGCGCATGCTCAAAGATGATCATTCAGTGCTTAAAGCACCGCCTCTGGCGGTCAGGAAGGATGAAATAGAACCATGGTTAGGTCCCGTTAGCTCCTGTTAGCCCACACTCGGTGCAGCGATGCTAAAATGTAAACATAGGTACTTCCGGTTTTCAAAATAAACTCAGCAGACCAGTTTCAAAATAAACTGAGCAGGATGATGGAAATGTGACTGTAGTATGTGTGTGATAGTGTACACACAACACCAAACTGTCCCAGGTCACAGTGTTGCATCATGACAGACTTATTTATGTTTCATGTTTCACAGCTGACGAAGAGGAGGTGTGTGTGTGTGTGTGTGTGTGTGTATGCACAAGTTTCCTTAGCTGATAAGAGGAAAATATCATTACAAGACTACTTTAATTTCACATGAGGTTAAAAAAACACTTGAAAAAATTTCAAATGGAACAGATAATACATTTGAGTAGATCAGATACTTTTTAGGCAAATGTCCAACACTGGATTCATGAGTGGACGGTGGCACCACATGATATTTTGACACTTTCATTAACAAAAAAAAGCAAATACCTGATGCTTAAAAAAAAAAAAATACAGTCTATGGTGGTTACACATAGAGGAGAGGGACTACATTTATATGGTCTGTTTTGATTTTATAGAATAATATTGTGATTTTGGGCGTGACGTCATTGACCCACATATGTATGATGCAGTATTGTATTGTGTCCAGTAGGGAGAGCTCTCCGCTACCTGTAGAGTTCTCGCTGTGTCTGTTTAAACTGCTGCTGTCTCTGATCCATGACTCTGTCAGTAGAGACCAGTGGGAGAGACCAGAGAGAGAACAGAGAGACCAGACAGAGAGACCAGTGGGAGAGACCAGAGAGCGAACAGAGAGACCAGACAGAGAGACCAGTGGGAGAGACCAGAGAGAGAACAGAGAGACCAGACAGAGAGACCAGTGAGAGACCAGAGAGAGACCAGAGAGACCAGACAGAGAGACCAGTGGGAGAGACCAGAGAGAGAACAGAGAGACCAGACAGAGAGACCAGTGGGAGAGACCAGAGAGAGAACAGAGAGACCAGAGAGAGAACAGAGAGACCAGACAGAGAGACCAGTGAGAGACCAGAGAGAGACCAGAGAGAGAACAGAGAGAGACCAGAGACAGACCAGAGAGAGACTTAAGAGAAACCAGAGAGACCAGAGAGACCAGAGAGAGACTAAAAGCTACAAAAGTTTGCTTCTGACTTTAATAAAGGTAACTGTCATAGGTAAGTAAGTAAAGTTTACTTATATAGCACCTTTCACAGACCAGGGTCACAAAGCCCCTTTACAATTAAACACACAGTATAAAAAAATAGTGCACATTCACATCAGTTCTAAAAACATAGTTGTGAATCACATTTCAGATAGGCCTATGTACAGTGAAGCGAGAAAGCCTTTATGCCCGAACAAATAAGTCTTAAGTTGTGACTTGAAATAGTCCACTCACTCTAACATGTGTAGAGACATGTTGTACTAGTGGTTACTTGATGTATTTGATGTTGGAGTATACTTGAACATACATAAACACGCATACATGAGCAAGAGAACCTGATGCTGACCTTTTAACTCTGACCTCTGACTCTATGGTAGTCTCTGGTAACTAAGCGTCCCCCAGACCCTACAGTCCCCATCGTTGATATTCAGCTGGTGTCCTCTGTCGCTGGAGCCTTTTCTTCCTCAGACAGAAACACTTGACTCTTTTTCAGTGAATTTCTTTTCGATTGGGTTAATAAATCAGGACTTGTTCAGATTTTTACAATTGAGGCTTTATATGTCACATGCTCTCAGGAGGGAGGCTTGATATGTCACATGATCTAAGAAGGGTACATGTCTTTGTGGACTCAGAGGTGATTACTAAGGTCCATCCATCCAAGCTAAATAAAAGATAACATACACTGGGTGAGACAACCTACAACATAAAGATACTTAGTATATAAAACATTAATGTAAATTGAAGCCAGCATTAGTATGACACAGTAAGAATGGGAGGAGACAACATGATCCCAACCCTAACTATGTGGAGGACCATGGGAGAACCATGTGGAGGACCATGGGAGACACGATCCTATCCCTAACCATGTGGAGGACTATGGGAGACACGATCCTTACCCTCACCATGTGGAGGACCATGGGAGACACGATCCAAACCCTAAACATGTGGAGGACTATGGGAGACACGATCCTTACCCTAACCATGTGGAGGACCATGGGAGACACGATCCTAAACCTAACCATATGGAGGACTATGGGAGACACGATCCTTACCCTAACCATATGGAGGACTATGGGAGACACGATCCTAACCCTAACCATGTGGAGGACTATGGGAGACACGATCCTTACCCTAACCATGTGGAGGACCAAGAGAGAAGCATGTGGAGGACCATGGGAGACACAATTCTAACCCTAACCATGTGGAGGACTATGGGAGACACAATCCTAACCCTAACCATGTGGAGGAACAAGGGAGAACCATGTGGAGGACTATGGGAGACACGGTCCTAACCCTAACCATGTGGAGGACCAAGGGAGAACCATGTGGAGAACTATGGGAGACACGATCTTTACCCTAACCATGTGGAGGACCATGGGAGACACAAGCTGCTGGAGACAGGTCTGAGTGCAGAGACTTTATTTAAATGTAAATGTTGCAGGTAGCATTAGCACATTAGCAATGCACTGCATGTCTACAGCCAAACATGATACATATTGATAGAGAGAAAAACAGTGAAAAACGCAACTGACGTCTAAGATAACATAAGAGATCTTTTATTTGTGCCACAGTGAGGAAATTTCAATCTTGCAGAGCACATACAGGACAGTAGTAAGAGCACACGTTTGACTTCAAGCGTTTGTTGTGTCATTGTCCTCCAAATAAATTAATGGAAAGATCCATCCATCCATCCATCTTCTACCCTTTAATCCATTTCTGGGTCAGGGGGGTGGCAGTCAGAGATGCCACCCAAGTCTCATAGCACCAGCCCCTCACTGACCCTCTGCAGGTGGTGAGTCCACAGGAGGACGGCTGCTCTCTGAGTGTGAGCATAGCCTTGATCTTTCAGTGGGGGCTTTGGGCAAAGTGGGGTTAAGTGTCTTGCCCAAGGACACAACAACAGCAGTCATCAGTGGGAGTCGGTGGAGAAGGTGCAGAGGTGGGAATTGAACCCACGACCTTCTGGCCTTAAGGCCAATGCTCTACCAACTGAGCTACTGTCGCCCCTAATGGAAAGATAATAAATGCAAAATAGTACCTGGAAGGCTCCCAGTCCTTTTGGTTGATTGCCGCTGGCTATCGTCGTCTTCTGTCTTCCTGATGAGCAGGTATCAGATAAAAAGACACATTCATCAGCACCGGGCGGATGAATTTAACCAGTACTTCAACCGGTTTGATTCTCCCCCCTCTCCATCTGCCCCCCCTCCCGCCCCCACCTCTTCACACGTCCCCAGCCCAGTGGATACCGCCCAGTGGACACTGCCTCCGGCTGCCCCTGGCCCTCCTGCCCCCACATCCCCAGCCCCCACCTCGGACAGTACACCCCGCCCCCCCCCCCCTCTCCATCACACCGTACCAGGTGAGGAGTCAGCTCCAACGACTGAAGCAGAGGAAATCCGCAGGACCGGACGGGATCAGTCCCAGGCTGCTGAGGACCTGTGCAGACCAGCTCTCTGGGGTCCTCAGCTACATGTACAACCTGAGCCTCAGCCTGGAGAATGTCCCTGTCCTGTGGAAGACCTCCTGTGTGATCCCGGTTCCTAAAACTGCACATGCCAAGGAACCGGCTCACTACAGACCAGTCGCACTGACCTCCCACCTGATGAAGACCATGGAGCGGCTCATCCTCACCATCTCCGCTCCGTGGTCAGCCCCACCCTGGACCCGCAGCAGTTCGCCTACAGGCCCAACATCGGAGTAGAGGTGGCCGTCATCTACTTCCTGCAGAGGACGCTCTCCCACCTGGAGCCCGCCGGGAGCGCTGTGAGGGTCATGTTTTTTGACTTCTCCAGCGCTTTCAACACCATCAGGCCGGCACTGCTGCGGGGGAAGATGGAGGACGCGGGAGTGGACAGTAGCCTCACTGCATGGACCATCAACTACACTTCAGACCGACCACAGTACGTGCGGCTGCGCAGCTGTGAGTCTGAGGTGGTAGTCTGTAGTACTGGGGCCCCTCAGGGCACTGTCCTCTCACCGTTTCTCTTCACCATCTACACCTCAGACTTCACACACGACACACACAGCTGTCACCTGCAGAAGTTCTCCGACGACTCCGCCATCGTGGGCTGTGTGTCTGAGGGGAACGAACTGGAATATGGGTCGGTTATCACAGACTTTGTCGACTGGTGTGAGAGCAACCACTTGTGCTGGAACACCAGTAAGACCAAGGAGATTGTAATCGATTTCAGGAGGAAACCACTTTCCCACACGCTGCTGAACATCCAGGGGGAGGACATTGAGCTGGTGGACAGCTTCAAGTACCTGGGTGTTCACATTAACAATAAACTGGACTGGCCCCATAATACAAACGCCCTGCACAAGAATGGCCAAAGTCGCCTCTTCCTTCTGAGGAGGCTGAGGTCCTTCGGAGTGAGCAGGCCTCTGCTCAGGACTTTTTATGACTCTGTGGTAGCCTCTGCCATTTACTACGCTGCCGTGTGCTGGGCCCCAGGCAGCACAGAGCGGGACAGGAGTAGACTGAACAAGCTGGTCAGGAGGGCCAGCTCCACTCTGGGCTGCTCCCTGGACTCTGTGGAGGAGGTGAGGGACAGGAGGGTGCTAGTCAAAGTCACCTCCATCATGGACAACACCTCCCACCCACTGCACAGGACTGTAGAGGAGCTGAGGAGCTCCTTCAGTGGAAGACTGAGACACCCTCAGTGCAAGAAGGAGCGCTACCTCAGG
This sequence comes from Knipowitschia caucasica, assembly GCA_964034765.1. NCBI lineage: Eukaryota > Metazoa > Chordata > Actinopteri > Gobiiformes > Gobiidae > Knipowitschia > Knipowitschia caucasica. Next base: position 1,945,229 of record OZ035842.1, read on the forward strand.
GCCTTTATCCCCACTGCTGTCAGACTGTACAACAAGTCACTTTAAGTCACTGTATAAGACTGAAAGAACCTGCACTACTATTGACACTATCTCTGATTGCCACTTTAAATTGCCACTTTTTATTGTACATAATATATCCTGTATTTAACATGTTTGCACATTTCCTCTCTTTTTGCACAATCTGAGTGTTCCTATCCATGCCAAATGTGACATGTAAATTTCTCCTCTGTGAGATAAAAAAAGCATATATTATTTGGCTTATGTCCTTGCCTGTTTGTACGACCAACCGCACTGCCAAATATCACAGTTTTGGCTGTTATTCGATGAAACAGGTTGTTTTGGTCAAGTTTCCGAAGGCTCGCAGTTAGACTTCCGCGTCTGTCATGGAGAGTTGGCAAGGTCGGGTCGTCACATGCACGGGGTCAATACCTTTAAGTGAAACATGTGAAATGGGAACATTTGAGTGAAACACGTGAAATGGAAACATTTGCTTGAATCTGTGATTTTGTGTCCAATATGTGTCCAACATGTGCTTTTTGTAAAAGTACATACTTGAGTATGTTAGAGGGAACTGCATCCTTCACAGGGTCCTTCAGGATCTGGACCGATCGTCTTTCGGTCAGCCATTCAGGGTGAGTCCTTTCCCTCAGCAGCTGGTTCGGTTCATTTGTGCTGCTAAGCGCTCATGGAGTGCTGTGAGTTTCCTCTCCAGTTTTTCCGACTCTTTCTTGGATGTCTTCCTCTGTGACTGTAACTGAGGCAAACTGACTGGTTGGCAGTTTGGAGTGCTTCAGGTATGATCATCTGGCCGTGCTTCTGTGGGCCACTTCTCTCCGAGCCTCCAACCGTCTTTTCCATGGTGGGTATTGTCCATGGCTCCCATGGTAGCTCCTATGACCAAGCATCTTTAGGATCACTGCTGCTGAAGTGTATAATCACTAGTTTCAGTGATTGTGGTGGTTGGTATTGCCCTCACTGCTTCATGCACACTTTCTATGAGACTTTCAGGTGGTACATCACACAACCACTGTTCCGGTGTCGGGGTTGCCCTGTACCCATTTTTGCCATTATCTTATCCTTCATGTCAGTCACTGCCTCGTGTACCCAATATGTACCCAATATCTGGTTGGAGAGTTGGTGTTGGTGGGACCTCCCCTCTGACCTCGGCATCTGTAGCACCTGTGGAATCGTACAATCATCAATCTCAAGCTGTGATAGCAGTTGCTATGTATGGATGATGGAGCACTGAGCCACTATGTTGTTTCGGGGTCACCCGTTATTGTGGGTTTCGAAATAACCAAATCTAATTTAACAGATGTTTAGTATCTTAATATCTCTGTATTTTATACTGTTAATAATAGTATCTTATTATTATTCTTGTTTTTAGATTGTTACTTTGATGTTATTTTTATTATGAAATACTATGCGAGCTACAGTGACAACATTCACTTGGATCAATAAAGTCTCTAAAGTCAGTCTAACCTCTCTGGCCAGGATTATTCGAGTAGTAGCATTCCAACAGAGCACCTGTCAGAGCACAGATGTTGCATCTCGCCCACTTTTGCTTTGTTCCAGTGGCCCATAGGTCGGTGTTCTTTTGCGTTCAATACATTTTCTATTTTTGAAGGAAAATGAAAAATTGAAAAAAAGCTATTTTGCACTTTCAGGCACACGGCAATATACAAAAATGACCATTTTGGTTTTTCATTTCTTATAAGACATGTATATTGTAATAACCAGATTTGGGAACTATAAAATGCAATAATTAACCTTTTTTATTGTGCATTTAATACATTTTGGTGTCAATCTCTTACCGGAAGTGAAACGAGTTTGTTTACTTCAGCCCGGGACCATGGATCTATTATAATAACTGGATAGGGTATTACTAGCTTGTAGCTGAATAACTCATGTGCTCAGGGGATTCTCGCGGTACTGCAGACTGAACCAGACTAAATTCACGTGGGCTACCCAGAAATTTTCCCCATAGAACTCAATGTAAATTAAAACAGCTCAACTTCAGCTGACAGAGAACGTACAGCTTTCATAAAGGTCGGATTTTGTGGGGATTTTAGTGTCCCTTGTCATCCTGAACTTTTTTTCTTCTTAAATCCTTCGGTTTTCTTTAAATCCACACTTTAGTGCCACAAACTCTGCTCGTCTGGCTCTGGCTCTAACTCCCGCTCTGATGAACTGCTCTGATTGGTCAGAGCGCGGCCGAGCCCCTCTGTGCACGTGCGTGAGACCCACACACGTGTTTGGCGCAAGGCATCATGGGAAATCATCCACTGCGCAGAACCGGGAGGACCAGACGATGCCCAAATACAGGCGAGTTTCCCATAGATCTTTGCGAGTTCCAGGCGACTTCCGCTAATATTTCAGCCCCCATGCCGTCACAAAGCGTCACTGAGCACTGTCACTCCCGTATTCGTCCCGGAAACCGGATTTGTCCGGAAGTTCAGTTTGCACATGTCAAAAAGTTTAATATGTCCTTAAGTGGTGACTGGTTAAGTTTAGGCGTCTGATTAAGATGGTTAAGTTTAGGGTTAAGGCTGGGTTGGGGTTATTTTATGGGAATGGCTGGTTAAGTTTAGGCATGAATAGGTAGTTTTTAAAATTTTTTTTTTAGATTCCGTGACGTAATCTACTGCTGCGTATGCTCATTGGATCAAACTGAACTTCCGGACGAATCCGGTTTCCGGGACGAATCCGGTTTCCGGGACGAATCCGGTTTCCGGGACGAATACGGGAGTGACAAGCACAACCATTCATTTGAATAGGGCGCCATCTTGGATTGCCGGGGCTTGCCCGGGACCCTGTGGCTGCTGTGGTCAGACGCCAGTCTTTATGAACTGCGTGAAGCGGAGAGAGCGGTGAGATGTCAGAGAAAATATAGTAATTTACAGACATTGCTTATCTCGTGTGAATGCACTTCAAAATCTCAGACGTCCTCCACGATTATCGCAAATTGCCAGGGGTCCACAGGTAATACTAATCCCGTGCAAATAGGGCTAAAGTAATCGAACTCGTTTCACTTCCGGGTAATCGAATGACGCCGAAATGTATTAAATACAAAATAAAAGGGTTAATTATTTAATTATCTAGTTCACAAATCCCGTTATTATTTGTTAAATGTCTTATAAGAAATGAAAAAAACCAAAATGGTCATTTTTGTATATTGCCGTGTGCCTGAAAATGCATTAATCCATTTCCCTTCAAAAATGGATTGAACGCAAAAGTACTGCATTGGTAGAGATACCAGAGGAGCCAAACACCAGCTCCTGGTTGACAGAACAGTCGCCCAAGACTGCCGGTCAAGACACACTAACCTGTGCACAGCCTGGTTGTACAATATCAACAGGGCTCTAAGGGACTTCGTAGCAAACTCAATGGGGATGTGGAAGACCACCCTTGAGGAAAATGGCAAGCCGCTTGCACAAGTGACTATCAAATGTGGGATCTACCAAGGAGATGCTCTGTCCCCACTGCTGGGCTGCATAGGCCTGAACCCTCTAAGCCAAATATTCGACCAGACTGGTCATGGATACTGCCTAAGGAATGGAGCAAAGTTCAGTCACCTCTTCTACATGGATGACATCAAGCTGTACGGAAAAAGAGCAAGCAAGACATAGACTCTCTGATCCAAACCACCAGGATCTACAGTCATGACATCGGGATGATTCAAATTAAGATCTAGATATCCTTTATTCATCCCACAGTGGTTCTATAACTTGCGTGGCATCACAAGTTATAGAACAGTAGGAGGAGCACAGCACAAGATAAGATAAGTGAACATTAGCTGTACTAGATAAAATAAAACAGAGGCTGTATCCGGACGTCCACACTATACCCTATCCACTCACTCACGATATAGTTCAAAGTCTCTAACTCTAGCATCAATAAAAAGTATAAAAACTATCTTGAAAATGATAATAATAATAATAAAAAGAAGTGTAAAAGTTTTACATTTGGCAATATAAGAGGCAAGTATAAAGTGCTGTGTATTCTAGTGCAAGCAAAGTGTAGTTATATGTTAGCATCTGTACATTAGCAGCAGTATCCCAACTTAGCAAGTCGGGAAAACTTGCTAAGAAGTACAGATGATGGGTGAGAAACCTTCCTTTGCTTTGACTAATCCCTGTACGACTGAGAGTTTACACAAAATTAGCAGCAGTATGTTTACATCTGTACATTAGCAGCAGTATGTTTACATCTGTACATTAGCAGCAGTATGTTTACATCTGTACATTAGCAGCAGTGTGTTTACATCTGTACATGTTAGCAGCAGTATGTTTACATCTGTACATTAGCAGCAGCATGTTTACATCTGTACATTAGCAGCAGTATGTTTACATCTGCACATTAGCAGCAGTATGTTTACATCTGTACATTAGCAGCAGCATGTTTACATCTGTACATTAGCAGCAGTATGTTTACATCTGCACATTAGCAGCAGTATGTTTACATCTGTACATTAGCAGCAGTATGTTTACATCTGCACATTAGCAGCAGTATGTTTACATCTGTACATTAGCAGCAGTATGTTTACATCTGTACATTAGCAGCAGTATGTTTACATCTGTACATTAGCAGCAGTATGTTTACATCTGTACATTAGCAGCAGTATGTTTACATCTGTACATTAGCAGCTGTATGTTTACATCTGTACATTAGCAGCAGTATGTTTACATCTGTACATTAGCAGCAGTATGTTTACATCTGTACATTAGCAGCAGTATGTTTACATCTGTACATTAGCAGCAGTATGTTTACATCTCTACATTAGCAGCAGTATGTTTACATCTGTACATTAGCAGCAGTATGTTTACATCTGTACATTAGCAGCAGTATGTTTACATCTGTACATTAGCAGCAGTATGTTTACATCTCTACATTAGCAGCAGTATGTTTACATCTGTACATTAGCAGCAGTATGTTTACATCTGTACATTAGCAGCAGTATGTTTACATCTGTACATTAGCAGCAGTATGTTTACATCTGTACATTAGCAGCAGTATGTTTACATCTCTACATTAGCAGCATGAGGCTCTGAGACACAGGGACTCAGTAAAGTGACAGTGACATGTGGTTATTGCTGGTATTAGTTAACTTAAGGATATTGCAACAAGTTGGCCGTGTTCATTAGTCCTCATTGTTTGTTGTACAGTCTGACAGCAGCAGGACGGAAGGACCTGCAGAATCTCTCCTTCACACATTGAGGATAAATAAGTCTGTCACTGAAGCTGCTCGCCAGCGCAGACAGAGTCTCCTGCAAGGGGTGACAGTCATGGTCCAGCATAGATGTTGCACCTGCTGCACTGTGTCCAGGGAACAGCCCAGGACTGAGCTGGACTTCCTGATGACCTTGTCCAGCTTCTTCCTGTCCCTCTCTGTGATGCTGCTGTTCTAGCAGACCACACCGTACAAGAGGCTGATGCCACCAGAGTCATAGAAGGTCATTAGGAGTGGCCCCCTGCACTCCAAAAGACCTAAGCCTCCTCAGCAGGTAGAGTCGACTCTGGCCCTTCTTGAAGAGGGCATTTGTGTTATGAGTCCAGTCCAGTTTGTGGTCCAGATGAACACCGGGGTACTTCACTGGATGTTCACTGGGTCTAGCGCGGTCGAGTGACGTCTGCGGAAATCCACCACTATCTCATGTCATTCGGACACAAGAAATGTAGCAAGATGGGGACAAAGTAGTCCTCACAGAAGGGATCTCACTCCTAGAGGGAACAATAGCAGATGTTGAGGTATCTCGGTATACCACAGGCAAATGGCAAAGTGGAAACTGCGAAATACCTCCAGGGAATAAGGCAAGACCTAAGAGCCGCCTCACTGGCAAGAACAATGCCCGGGCAACGTCCCTGCCAGTGATCAAATACCCAGCTGGAAAAATAAGGTGATCAAAGAAAGAGATTCAGACCACGGATGTTAAAACTTGAAAGCTCCTCACCATGCATGGCGGGTTCCATGCAAAATCCAGCACCCTGAGACTGTACGAAAGCTACAAAGAAGGAGGCCGAGGACTAGTGAGTGTGAGAGCCACTGTCCAGGACGAAACATCCAAACTCGATAACTACATCATGGAGAAGGCTAAAACGGATGATGTAGATACATAGATAGATAGATATATACTTTATTGATTCCAATGCACAATGCATTGGTCCCTTGCTCACAATCATACAAACATAAGATAGAGCTAAAAGATACAAAACAATTAAAAAAGACAATAAAAACATTACAATCATTAAAGGAGGAGTCAAGGCACTGCAAGACAATTCTCAAGACCGTCCAGCACCACCTCCTTTGTTTTGGCTGAGTTTAGCAGAAGCTTGTTCCGCTGACTCCACTCCACAAAGTTCTCAACCAAGCCTCTATACTCCCCCTCATCACTCCCCCTGACGCATGCCACGATTGCAGTGTCATCAGAGAACTTCTGCATGTGGCATGTACTCAGTGAATGTCTCAGACAGTGGTGAGATAAGGAGGTGCTGGAAGAGAGCCCATCATGGAAGGACAAGCCCCTACGCGGCATGTACCACCGGAGCATAGCAGAAGTGGCTGATCTCAAGAAGTCCTACCAGCAGCCAGAGGCACTCATCGTGGCTGCACAGGAGCAGGCCCTGAGCACCAGAGCGATAGAGGCCCAGATATACCACACCAGACAAGACCCAAGTTGTCGGTTGTGCAAAGGGGGACCTGAGACGATCCAACACATAACTGCAGGGTGTAAGAGGCTGACAGGGAAGGCCACCATGGAACGCCATAACCAAGTGGCTGGCATAGTGTTCAGAAACATTTGTGCAGAGTATGGGCTGGAAACCCTGAGGTCTAAATGGGAAACTCCTCCAAAGGTGGTGGAGAATGAGCGTGTGAAGATCCTGCGGGACTTCCAGATACAGACCGACCGAATGGTAATGACACCAACCTGACATCGTGGTGGTAGACAAAGGGCAGAAGAAAGCCGTGGTGGTGGACATGGCAATTCCAAGCGTAGCATCAGGAAAAAAGAGCACGGAAAGCTCGAGAAATACGAGGGCTCAGAGAGGAGCTGGAGAGGGCCTGGAGGATAAAGGTGACAGTATAGTGCCCATGGTGATCGGTGCACTCAGGGCCTGGTTCCCCCGAAGCTGGAGGAGTGGTTACAGCAGATCCCTGGAAAAACCTCGGAAATCTCGGCCCAGAAATGTGCAGTGCTAGGAACAGAAAACAGAAAAGATACTGTGCAGAACCCCCCCCATGTATGTATATATATATTATATATATTATGTATATATTATGTATATATATATATATATGTGTATATATATTATGTAGCTTAATTTTAGCACAACTGGCTTTAAACAAGATTTGCCAATGGGACAAAACAAAATGATCTATTTTTAAAATACAAGAAATGTTGTTTAGCATGTGTCGATGTAAGCGTTTATTACCTCATATTTTATCACTTTTTACTGTGTGGGTCTTATACATGTTTCAATTCACTGTTAAGGGTTTGAAAGTTACGTACCTCAGCTTTAAAATGTTATTTTGAAACTTCCCGGATGTGCGCGCGCTCAGACTGTCGCGCTCGTGCCCCCGGCTGCAGCCTGTTGCAGAAGCAGCGGCTCGAACTCAGGACGCGTCTCATCCAACAACTCCCCCCAACAAGGAACTACTACCGAAGAACCCTTACCCGGGACCCACGGACGGGAGCCTCAAAGTGCGAGGAGGTGGGTGCGGAGGAGGAGATGCGTGATGGGGAGATGTGTGAGGAGGTGCGTGAGGAGGAGAGGTGCGTGATGAGGAGATGAATGAGGAGGTGCGTGAGAAAGATGGTCAGATCTCGTTAGGTCTACATACTTTTAAATGTTGGACAGGATTAAGCTTCTGTATATCTTTTTATTCTAAGAAAATACTACCACTACTACTACTACTACTACTACCGGTACTACCACTACTACTGCTACTACTTCCACTGCTACTCCTACTACCACTACTACTACTACTGCTACTACTTATACTATTACTACTACTGCTACTATTAGTACCACTACTACTACTACTACTATACTAATGCTACTACTTACACTACTTATACTACTACTACTACTACTTCTACTGCAGAGTCCAAGAGAAATTCCCTTTCACATCCGTCAGAAAAACAAAATAAATAAACTAAGAAAATAAATAAATTCTCAGATAATGATTGTAGTGAAATAGGAGTTCCTCTCTGTGGTTCTCCTCTCTGTGGTTCTCCTCTCTGTGGTTCTCCTCTCTGTGGTTCTCCTCTCTGTGGTTCTCCTCTCTGTGGTTCTCCTCCCCTGGTTCTCATCTCTGTGGTTCTCCTCTCTCTGGTTCTCCTCACTGTGGTTCTCCTCTCTCTGGTTCTCCTCACTGTGATTCTCCTGGTTCTCCTCTCACTGTGGTTCTCCTCACTGTGGTTCTCCTCTCTTGTGCTCCTAAACCCTCAGATGTATCTCCACAGATTCTCCAGGCTGTAGATGGAGAATACTGTATTTTCACAGAGGAGGATTTAGCAACAGCGCAGGGACAACATCTGATTATAACAATGATAATAATCTACGTTTTATTTATAATGCACAAATGCATAATTTAAAATGGGGCAGGTGCACCCTTCTGGGTTCAGACCGCTCCCTCTGGTACCCTCTCTCTGGGTTCAGAGCCCTCCCTTTGTGTTCAGACCCCTTCCTTTAGGTTCAGGCTCCTCCCTCTGTGTTCAGACCCACCCTCTGCGTTCAGTAATTGCATTAGTTTAAGTTGTTTCTCCTGACGATGGATCAGCCTCTCACTAATGAACACATGCTCCAACATTAGATCTGTTAAAACACACACACACACACACACACACACACACACACACACACACACACACACACACACACACACACACACACACACACACACACACACACACACACACACACACACACACACACACACACACACACACACACACACACACACACACACACACACACGGATACAAGTTTAATATAGTGCACAGTGCTTTTTCTGAAGTGTTTGTATGTGTCATTTGTGGTGTATGTGTTTGCACCGGTTGTGGGCGTTTGGCGTCAGCATTGTCATGGCGACGCTCTCTTCCAATCATAGCTGGAGTTCAGTCTGTGTGATGTTTCTGTTTGATGCTTTGGCTTTCATGTGTACATCGTGCTCATACTGGTGACTGATGCACATCGCAATCCCTTATTTCATACAATGGTTCTTACTGGTTCACTCTGGTTCACACTGGTTCTTACTGGTCCTAACTGGTTCTTATTTGTTCACACTGATTCTTACTCGTTCTTACTTGTTCACATTTGTTCTAGCTGGTTCTTGCTGATTCTTATCTGTTCTTACTGGTTCTTACTTGTCCACACTGGTTCACACTGGTTTACACTGGTTCTTACTGGTTCACACTGGTTCACACTGGTTCACACTGGTTCACACTGGTTTACACTGGTTCTTACTGGTTCACACTGGTTCACACTGGTTCACACTGGTTCACACTGGTTCCCACTGGTTCCCACTGGTTCTTACTAGTTCACACTGGGTCACACTGGTCCACACTGGTTTACAATGGTTCTTTCTGGTTCACACTGGTTCACACTGGTTCACACTGGTTCACACTGGTTCACAGGGCCACATCTCATGTTAAAAGTGAGAAGTGAGTAGTTCTGGATCTGGGCCTAATCCATACCATACCAGCTTTATTTATAAAGCTCTTTTTAAAATGTTTACAGTTCGGCCTAAGTGCTGTACACAAAAAACAAACACATAGACTAAAATACATATATAAACAATTTTACCAAAGATCAAACATTATCAAAAGCAAGTGAAAAAAGATAAGATTTAAGAAGTGACCTGAGGGCACGAGAGGGAACATAGAGCAGAATAAGATCACAGAGGAAGGAGGGGGCTAGGCCATTTAAACATTTAAAAGTAAATAAAAGAATTTTAAAATCAATTCTAAAACCCACCGGAAGCCAGTTTAGACATTTTAAAACCTGTGTAACATGCTCACATCTGCAAGTTCCAGTTAAAAGTCGAGCTGCAGAATTTTGGACGAGCTGCAGCCGAGACTTTAACAAACAAACCTGTGACATCACTGACTGTGACATCACTGACTGTGACATCACTGACTGTGACATCACTGACTGTGACATCACTGACTGTGACATCACTGACTGTGACATCACAGGGTTGTGGTTCAGTTTCTTGTACTTTAGTTTAAAACTGTAGTTTTTAGAGTTCTGTGAAACTCACCTTTCCTGAGTTTGGCCCAATCACACGTGTCAGCTCGTCACGCTCTTTGGTTTGCAGTCTGTATGAACTGTGCTATATAAATAAAAGTGGATTGATTGATTGATGTGACCTCCGCTCATCTTGTGATCTCTGCTCGTCATGTGACCTTTGCTCAGATGGATTACAGGTTTCATGCATTTTTCACCTGTTTCTGATGTTCCACATGATGCATTATGGACACTTCAGTCAAAGTCACCAGAAAAATACATCCAGCTGCAGAAGCATAGACACAGACAGACAGACAGACACACGCACAGATAATTCAGTACCTGTAGTCCCAGCAGTAACTGCAGTACCTGCAGTTCCAGCAGTATCTGTAGTCCCAGCAGTAACTGCAGTACCTGCAGTTCCAGCAGTATCTGTAGTCCCAGCAGTAACTGCAGTACCTGCAGTTCCAGCAGTATCTGTAGTCCCAGCAGTAACTGCAGTCCCTGCAGTTCCAGCAGTATCTGTGGTCCCTGTAGTACCTGTGAAAAACCAGGATCAGGGCTCATATGGTATCTGAGGCTCGATGCCCAGTCTGATTTAACAGTTCTGTTCTAAACCATGTTTATCTTGTACATGTTTCTTTGTGTTTGCTTGTTCTATTCTGAGCTTTAGACCTAGAGCTGGAGCTCTAAGGTTAGAGCTTCATAAAACCCAAAACAAACTTAAATCCTCTGCCTCCAGGATTAGCTCCTTTCCTGCTTCAGCTCGGTCATGGTTGCTACAGTATAACAATGTCTAAACATGAGATAGACAGATAGATAATTTGTCTGATACAATGTTAACAACATGGTCAATAACGTGTCATGAAATTGCTAGAAACGAATACATTTAATCCTTTAATTTGATTTAAGTCAAATGAAAGTCAAATAAAAATGTAACAGCAATAACTAAAGTTCCACAGTGTTTGAGGCGTGTGGAGGAAACTCTTCAGTCTCTCAGTTCTTAATAGAGCGCAGCCTCCTTCCAGAGGGAGAACAGCTCATGGTGGAGGAGGAGAATGCCTGCCATGATCTGTGCCCTCCTCTCACAGCTCCTCACAGCTCCTTACAGCTCCTTACAGCTCCTCACAGCTCCTTACAGCTCCTTACAGCTCCTCTCAGCTCCTCACAGCTCCTCACAGCTCCTTACAGCTCCTCACAGCTCCTCACAGCTCCTTACAGCTCCTCACAGCTCCTTACAGCTCCTCACGGTGGCTGAGTGGATAGCACTCTCGCCTCTCAGCAAGAAGGTCCTGGGTTCGAATCCCGGTCGGACCAGGGCCTTTCTGAGTGGAGTTTGCATGTTCTCCCCGTGTCTGCGTAGGTTTCCTCCGGGTACTCCGGTTTCCCCTACCACTAAAAATATGTCCAATAGTTCTGGCATGTGCCCCCTGTACTGGCCCCGCTCCCATCTCTGTGTGGAGTGAGAGACAAGTGCCCAAAATTAACAATTGTAAACCGCTTTGAGACTCAGATCTGCAGTGAAAAGGCGGTATATAAATAAAATACTTACTTACTTACTTACTTACTCACAGCTCCTTACAGCTCCTTACAGCTCCTTACAGCTCCTTACAGCTCCTTACAGCTCCTCACAGCTCCTCACAGCTCCTTACAGCTCCTTACAGCTCCTCTCAGCTCCTCACAGCTCCTCACAGCTCCTTACAGCTCCTCACAGCTCCTTACAGCTCCTTACAGCTCCCCTCAGCTCCTCACAGCTCCTCTCAGCTCCTCACAGCTCCTCACAGCTCCTCACAGCTCCTTACAGCTCCTTACAGCTCCTTACAGCTCCTCACAGCTCCTTACAGCTCCTTACAGCTCCTCTCAGCTCCTCACAGCTCCTCACAGCTCCTTACAGCTCCTCACAGCTCCTTACAGCTCCTTAGAGCTCCTCTCAGCTCCTCACAGCTCCTCTCAGCTCCTCACAGCTCCTCACAGCTCCTCACAGCTCCTTACAGCTCCTTACAGCTCCTCACAGCTCCTCACAGCTCCTCACAGCTCCTTACAGCTCCTTACAGCTCCTCTCAGCTCCTCACAGCTCCTCACAGCTCCTTACAGCTCCTCACAGCTCCTTACAGCTCCTCACAGCTCCTTACAGCTCCTTACAGCTCCTTACAGCTCCTTACAGCTCCTCACAGCTCCTCACAGCTCCTTACAGCTCCTTACAGCTCCTCTCAGCTCCTCACAGCTCCTCACAGCTCCTCACAGCTCCTCACAGCTCCTTACAGCTCCTTACAGCTCCTCTCAGCTCCTCACAGCTCCTCTCAGCTCCTCACAGCTCCTCACAGCTCCTCACAGCTCCTTACAGCTCCTTACAGCTCCTTACAGCTCCTTACAGCTCCTCACAGCTCCTCACAGCTCCTTACAGCTCCTTACAGCTCCTCTCAGCTCCTCACAGCTCCTCACAGCTCCTTACAGCTCCTCACAGCTCCTTACAGCTCCTTACAGCTCCTCTCAGCTCCTCACAGCTCCTCTCAGCTCCTCACAGCTCCTCACAGCTCCTTACAGCTCATTACAGCTCCTTACAGCTCCTTACAGCTCCTCACAGCTCCTTACAGCTCCTTACAGCTCCTCTCAGCTCCTCACAGCTCCTTACAGCTCCTCTCAGCTCCTCACAGCTCCTCTCAGCTCCTCACAGCTCCTCACAGCTCCTCACAGCTCCTTACAGCTCCTTACAGCTCCTTACAGCTCCTTACAGCTCCGCACAGCTCCTCACAGCTCCTTACAGCTCCTTACAGCTCCTCTCAGCTCCTCACAGCTCCTCACAGCTCCTTACAGCTCCTCACAGCTCCTTACAGCTCCTCACAGCTCCTCACAGCTCCTTACAGCTCCTCTCAGCTCCTCACAGCTCCTCTCAGCTCCTCACAGCTCCTCTCAGCTCCTCACAGCTCCTCACAGCTCCTTACAGCTCTTCACAGCTCCTTACAGCTCCTCTCAGCTCCTCACAGCTCCTCTCAGCTCCTCACAGCTCCTCACAGCTCCTTACAGCTCTTCACAGCTCCTCACAGCTCCTCACAGCTCCTTACAGCTCCTTACAGCTCCTCACAGCTCCTCGTGACACGCTCTGCACAGCACATCACCCTTTTTTCCCTCTGTGGTGCTCCTGTATCACACTGTCAGACTGTACTCTGAACACTGACTCCACTGTAGCACTATAAGAGGTCTGCTGCAGTCTGGCTGAGATGTTTGCCTCAGTTTCCTGACGTGGTGCAGTCGCTGCATGGACCTCTTTCCCACCGAGGAGATGTTCTGGTCCTCAGTGATGTTCTGGTCCTCAGTGCTGCAGGTCTTCACATGTACTTATGGTGCTGCAGGTCTTCGCATGTACTTATGGTGCTGCAGGTCTTCACTTGTACTTATGGTGCTGCAGGTCTTCACTTGTACTTATGGTGCTGCAGGTCTTCACATGTACTTATGGTGCTGCAGGTCTTCGCATGTACTTATGGTGCTGCAGGTCTTCACTTGTACTTATGGTGCTGCAGGTCTTCACTTGTACTTATGGTGCTGCAGGTCTTCACTTGTACTTATGGTGCTGCAGGTCTTCACATGTACTTATGGTGCTGCAGGTCTTCGCATGTACTTATGGTGCTGCAGGTCTTCACTTGTACTTATGGTGCTGCAGGTCTTCACTTGTACTTATGGTGCTGCAGGTCTTCACATGTACTTATGGTGCTGCAGGTCTTCGCATGTACTTATGGTGCTGCAGGTCTTCACTTGTACTTATGGTGCTGCAGGTCTTCACTTGTACTTATGGTGCTGCAGGTCTTCACTTGTACTTATGGTGCTGCAGGTCTTCACATGTACTTATGGTGCTGCAGGTCTTCGCATGTACTTATGGTGCTGCAGGTCTTCACTTGTACTTATGGGCTGCAGGTCTTCACATGTACTTATGGTGCTGCAGGTCTTCGCATGTACTTATGGTGCTGCAGGTCTTCACATGTACTTATGGTGCTGCAGGTCTTCGCATGTACTTATGGTGCTGCAGGTCTTCACTTGTACTTATGGTGCTGCAGGGCTTCACATGTACTTATGGTGCTGCAGGGCTTCACATGTACTTATGGTGCTGCAGGTCTTCACATGTACTTATGGTGCTGCAGGTCTTCACTTGTACTTATGGTGCTGCAGGGCTTCACATGTACTTATGGTGATGCAGGGCTTCACATGTACTTATGGTGATGCAGGGCTTCACATGTACTTATGGTGATGCAGGGCTTCACATGTACTTATGGTGATGCAGGGCTTCACATGTACTTATGGTGATGCAGGGCTTCACATGTACTTATGGTGATGCAGGGCTTCACATGTACTTATGGTGATGCAGGGCTTCACATGTACTTATGGTGATGCAGTTATTACTCAAACAAAAGACCAGGTGCAAATTAATGTAATGTGTTTTCTTTCACTTTCTGTCAAAACATAATCATGTGTTTGTGACCCACTTTCTCCAGAGACTGGGGTCGAAGACCCGCGAATCCAAAACCAAACTGAGTCTGAACTGAACCAGGACTGACCTGGTTTCAACACTGACCTCATCAAAGACACAGCTGCAGTTATAGCTCCATCCCCCCTCCCCTTCTGCTCAAACACAGTGTAAAACTAACATTAAGAACACAACAGTTTCCACCAGGAAGACTGTTGGATTTAGATCTAAAGATAATAAGATCTAACATCCTACTTCTTTCTGTCACTAGCTTTCACCTTTCCTGACACACGCACACGCACACGCACACACACACACACACACACACACACACACACACACGCACACGCACACGCACACGCACACATACTACAGAATTCACATTCACCAACTCATTCACATACGGCATTAATATCCTTTGTAAAACAGGAGCATTAATGAGGCTGGAAGTGGCGCGTTGCCGCGGAGACGAGAGGACGATGTCCCAGAGTTCACACTGGTTCTTTGGTTCAGGACCAGAATAAACAAACAATAGTGGCTCAGTGCCTCAGCTTCACGGGACATCCCACACAGAAACCAGAGAGGGACCAGAGAGAGGGACCAGAAAGGGACCAGAGATAAGACCAAAGAGAGACCAGAGAGAGACCAAAGAGAGAGAGACCAGAGAGACCTAGCGAGAGAGACCAGCAAGAGAGACCCGAGTGAAAGACCTGAGAGAGAGACCCACAGAGAGAGAGACCGGTGAGAAAGACCTGCGAGAGAGACCCAGCGAGAGAGACCCAGCGAGAGAGACCCAGCGAGAGAGACCCAGCGAGAGAGATCCAGAGAGAGAGACCCGGGAGAGAGACCAGCTAGAGAGACCAGAGAGATGGGAGACTGTTGATGTCACAGTTTCCACTGTTTTGCATATATTCAAATCCTCTGACGCCGTCAAAGTCCTGTTGGTCAAGAACCGTTGCTTTATTAAAGTTATACTTGATGATGGTAGTAATGGGTTACTTCAGTCCAGTCCAGTCCAGCTGCACTAACACCAGTAACAGACTTTGAAGGAGAGAGAGAAATGGAAAGGAGAGACCCACTGGTATAGGTTTCACTGGGGTTATGTGAACTATAGAACGTAGGGAATTCCTGTACGTTTCCTCAGTTTCAGTTGCTTTGTGTTGCTGGTTTTGTTGTGGGTCATGTTTCCTGGTGCCATTCTGTTCGGGACGTCCGGTCTTTAAAGTCTTTGAAGTCGTGTCAGATACCTGCCCATTGTTCCTCAAATCTGTGGAACATGCAGGAGATGAGTCACATGTGTCTCTATCGTGTCTTTAAGGACTCTCACAGTAAAGTCCCAGTCTCAGTCTCTCCACCTCATGGACTGGTCCTGCTCCTGCTACTGCTCCTGCTCCTGGTCCAGCCCTTGGTTTGAACTGGTTCTAATCCTGGTGTTGGCCTAGGTTTATGGTGGGATTAAGGATTATTTATTTGACTTTAAACATAAATACCTAGAGTGAGTAAAGCTTTTATGACTCCACTGTTTTAGTGACGGAGGAATCCACAGATTATGACCTCGTGATGAAAGTTAATGGAAATAATTATTGAATCTTGCCATTCTCCAAGTTCTGTTTCAACTGGTCTTAATGGTTCATAATAATGAATAAAAATGAGGCCATGAAAATGTCCTGTATTTAATATCTTCATGTTTGTGGTCACATGTTTGTGAGACTGAGCTGTACTTCTAAGAAGTTCACATTTACAGAAACTAGAGTCATGTGACCAACAGTTCAATGTCACAGGAAGTGACTTTCACTGAGGTTTCTAAATGGAACTCTTCTGTCAACAGGAAGTGCATCAGTGCACCTACAGGAAGTGCATCAGTCCTGGTTTAGACCTGGTTCAGTCCTGGTCTGGTTCAGCTGTAGCCTGGTCTTACCATACCAACGTACTCATTTGTAGGGAAATGATAACTGACTGGAGTTCACGGATGGTAGTCCAGGCTAGTTCAGCTGTGAAGTGGAAGCATTGTTAGTACTGGTGTCAGACATATGGTGTTTAAGACGTCAGAGAGAACCACAGTCTCCAGAGTCTATTATACTACACCCTAATATTCCTCTATTTGTGGTGCCTCTCTTCGCAGCCCCAGTGCATGATGGGATCTATCTGCAGCTTCAGTGCATGATGGGATCTCTCCGCAGACCCAGGCCACGGTTCATGAGCTCTCCGGTTCTGTCGGACCTGAGTCGGTTTCACAGCAGCTCCACAGCTCTACAGCTCTCCAACACCAGGGTCTGGAACAGGTCTGAACGATACATACATAGTTCCCACAGACCAATGAATGTCACATGACCTCCTCGGAGACGCCATCTTTGATGGCACGCTGCTGTGTTTGTGCATTCCATTAAACAGAAGAATGAGAATAAATGTAGATATTCAAACGCAAATTGGAAAAAAAAGGGCAACTTTTGAGCAAATAATTGTATATTAATACAATGGCACCACAGTTTAACATGCTACGGACATGTTTTACATATTTGATCAAATTATGCAGCAAAAATTAACAAGCAATGCAAACATTTCTCAAAAACTTTAGATTTAATACCAGTTGGAGCTCCATTTAATTATTTTAATTATATTAACAATTAATTTAATTAATGCTAATGCCACACGGACACTCTGGATTGCTGTTATTGTTTATTTCCGCGTTTTTGACCGTATGTTTTGGTGAATGGTGGGCAACTGATTTTTCCAGGCGTAAAGAGCAGTTTATTTTATGACACAGATCTTTTTACAGAAGCAATGCTGTTTGTGAACATTGTTTTAGCCCACCATAGAACTATTATTATCTATTTAATACATTTACGTTGCCCTCGAGAGCCTCGGACGCGACACCGATCCTCCTCATAATAAAGTAATCTAACGCTAAATATTGAAACTCTCAAGTTACCAGATATCAGCATACACAAGTTAGTACTGAGTAAATTACGTCTGTCAACACATTATAAGATACGATACGCACCTGACACAAAGTGCTCCGAGCATATTCTTGCGTGTTTTGAGGGAGTTTCTTGCCTGTTTATCTTCGCAAGCCATAACCTCCGTGGTTGTTCTGACAAAAGCTTAGTCTTCTCACATTCATGAAGTCTAATGATGGGTATACTGTAAAATCCAAGTTTAACGGAACCTCCGGCACGATTTGAACATCCATTGACCCAGCAGGAGATGACCATTTTCAACTTTATCACGACATTAACACGTTTCAGCTTCTTTTTCTATTGTTTTGCCCACAGCATGCCAACACAAATGGCGCCGGGTCGGCAAATCCCCGTATGTAGTGACGTCATGTGGGAACTATGTATATATTACACATGATATATATTATCAGATTCAGATGCAGTTTATATTTACAATAAAACCACATTCAATAAAAGATCACACAAGTGCTTTGTTCAGACTGATGACAGCTGAAAGAAGCTCTTAGACCCAGATGTTTTGCAGCCAACAACAATATATCATTAAAGGTCCCATATTATGCTTTATGACTTTTCTCTGCTTTAAACATCATTGCAGTGCTATTTAGTTGTCATACACCCTCCCTCAAGCTTTAGTTAGAGAGCGATCTTTCTCTTTCATTCTTGAGAGGTAGAAAAACAACTCTATTCAATCTGGAACCTCTCTGAGCCTCTCTGAGCCCAGCGTACGGTCCATAGACTGTACATATTACTATGGCTCTGCGCTGTGCTTTTTTGTGTTAGCATCATGTGACTAAAGTGTTAGCATCATGTGACTAAAGTGTTAGCATCATGTGACTAAAGTGTTAGCATCATGTGACTAAAGTGTTAGCATCATGTGACTAAAGTGTTAGCATCATGTGACTAAAATGTTAGCATCATGTGACTAAAGTGTTAGCATCATGTGACTAAAGTGTTAGCATCATGTGACTAAAGTGTTAGCATCATGTGACTAAAATGTTAGCATCATGTGACTAAAGTGTTAGCATCATGTGACTAAAATGTTAGCATCATGTGACTAAAATGTTAGCATCATGTGACTAAAGTGTTAGCATCATGTGACTAAAATGTTAGCATCATGTGACTAAAGTGTTAACATCATGTGACTAAAGTGTTAGCATCATGTGACTAAATGTTAGCATCATGTGACTAAATGTTAGCATCATGTGACTAAAGTGTTAGCATCATGTGACTAAAGTGTTAGCATCATGTGACTAAAGTGTTAGCATCATGTGACTAAAGTGTTAGCATCATGTGACTAAAGTGTTAGCATCATGTGACTAAAGTGTTAGCATCATGTGACTAAAATGTTAGCATCATGTGACTAAAGTGTTAACATCATGTGACTAAAGTGTTAGCATCATGTGACTAAAATGTTAGCATCATGTGACTAAAGTGTTAGCATCATGTGACTAAAGTGTTAGCATCATGTGACTAAAATGTTAGCATCATGTGACTAAAATGTTAGCATCATGTGACTAAAGTGTTAGCATCATGTGACTAAAGTGTTAGCATCATGTGACTAAAATGTTAGCATCATGTGACTAAAATGTTAGCATCATGTGACTAAAGTGTTAGCATCATGTGACTAAAGTGTTAGCATCATGTGACTAAAGTGTTAGCATCATGTGACTAAAGTGTTAGCATCATGTGACTAAAGTGTTAGCATCATGTGACTAAAGTGTTAGCATCATGTGACTAAAGTGTTAGCATCATGTGACTAAAATGTTAGCATCATGTGACTAAAGTGTTAGCATCATGTGACTAAAATGTTAGCATCATGTGACTAAAGTGTTAACATCATGTGACTAAAGTGTTAGCATCATGTGACTAAAGTGTTAGCATCATGTGACTAAAGTGTTAGCATCATGTGACTAAAGTGTTAGCATCATGTGACTAAAGTGTTAGCATCATGTGACTAAAGTGTTAGCATCATGTGACTAAAATGTTAGCATCATGTGACTAAAGTGTTAGCATCATGTGACTAAAGTGTTAGCATCATGTGACTAAAATGTTAGCATCATGTGACTAAAGTGTTAGCATCATGTGACTAAAATGTTAGCATCATGTGACTAAAGTGTTAGCATCATGTGACTAAAGTGTTAGCATCATGTGACTAAAATGTTAGCATCATGTGACTAAAGTGTTAGCATCATGTGACTAAAATGTTAGCATCATGTGACTAAAGTGTTAGCATCATGTGACTAAAATGTTAGCATCATGTGACTAAAGTGTTAACATCATGTGACTAAAGTGTTAGCATCATGTGACTAAAGTGTTAGCATCATGTGACTAAAGTGTTAGCATCATGTGACTAAAGTGTTAGCATCATGTGACTAAAATGTTAGCATCATGTGACTAAAATGTTAGCATCATGTGACTAAAGTGTTAGCATCATGTGACTAAAATGTTAGCATCATGTGACTAAAGTGTTAGCATCATGTGACTAAAGTGTTAGCATCATGTGACTAAAATGTTAGCATCATGTGACTAAAGTGTTAGCATCATGTGACTAAAATGTTAGCATCATGTGACTAAAGTGTTAACATCATGTGACTAAAATGTTAGCATCATGTGACTAAAATGTTAGCATCATGTGACTAAAGTGTTAGCATCATGTGACTAAAGTGTTAGCATCATGTGGCTAAAGTGTTAGCATCATGTGACTAAAGTGTTAGCATCATGTGACTAAAATGTTAGCATCATGTGACTGAAGCGTTAGCATCATGTGACTAAAGTGTTAGCATCATGTGACTAAAGTGTTAGCATCATGTGACTAAAATGTTAGCATCATGTGACTAAAGTGTTAGCATCATGTGACTAAAATGTTAGCATCATGTGACTAAAGTGTTAGCATCATGTGACTAAAGTGTTAGCATCATGTGACTAAAATGTTAGCATCATGTGACTAAAGTGTTAACATCATGTGACTAAAGTGTTAGCATCATGTGACTAAAGTGTTAGCATCATGTGACTAAAGTGTTAGCATCATGTGACTAAAGTGTTAGCATCATGTGACTAAAATGTTAGCATCATGTGACTAAAGTGTTAGCATCATGTGACTAAAGTGTTAGCATCATGTGACTAAAGTGTTAGCATCATGTGACTAAAGTGTTAGCATCATGTGACTAAAGTGTTAGCATCATGTGACTAAAATGTTAGCATCATGTGACTAAAGTGTTAGCATCATGTGACTAAAGTGTTAGCATCATGTGACTAAAGTGTTAGCATCATGTGACTAAAGTGTTAGCATCATGTGACTAAAATGTTAGCATCATGTGACTAAAGTGTTAGCATCATGTGACTAAAGTGTTAGCATCATGTGACAAATAAATGTTAGCATCATGTGACTAAAGTGTTAGCATCATGTGACTAAAGTGTTAGCATCATGTGACTAAAATGTTAGCATCATGTGACTAAAGTGTTAGCATCATGTGACTAAAGTGTTAGCATCATGTGACTAAAGTGTTAGCATCATGTGACTAAAGTGTTAGCATCATGTGACTAAAGTGTTAGCATCATGTGACTAAAGTGTTAGCATCATGTGACTAAAGTGTTAGCATCATGTGACTAAAGTGTTAGCATCATGTGACTAAAGTGTTAGCATCATGTGACTAAAATGTTAGCATCATGTGACTAAAGTGTTAGCATCATGTGACTAAAGTGTTAGCATCATGTGACTAAAGTGTTAGCATCATGTGACTAAAGTGTTAGCATCATGTGACTAAAGTGTTAGCATCATGTGACTAAAGTGTTAGCATCATGTGACTAAAGTGTTAGCATCATGTGACTTGGAGTACTTGGTGTAAATATGTGACGACAGTATTTGGCCCAAAGACGAATAATTAAGCGAATGTGGCTCAACTTTATTCATCTTCATGTTTCTGAAATCCACTAAGAATATGTTTTTCTCTTAAACTTCATCAAAGACTGTTTCAGAACTACAGTTACCATGAAACTGGACTCACTGGGTCTGATTTTGGATCGAGGACACAAGGCTGTGTGTGACGGATCAATGTTGGAAAAGTTCATTCTCGCCTGAAATGACTCTGTACCGACGAAAGCTGAACAGTTAGCTTTTGCTGATTTGTTTACCTCGAACTTAGCATGACGCTACGTCACCACTCGGGTTGGGGAGTGGAGCAGGGAGGAGCAGGGAGGAGCAGGGTGGAGCAGAGGAGCAGAGTGGAGCAGGGAGGAGCAGGGTGGAGCAGGGTGGAGCAGAGAGGAGCAGAGTGGAGCAGAGTGGAGCAGAGAGGAGCAGAGAGGAGCAGAGTGGAGCAGAGAGGAGCAGAGAGGAGCAGAGTGGAGCAGGGTGGAGCAGGGTGGAGCAGAGAGGAGCAGAGTGGAGCAGAGAGGAGCAGAGAGGAGCAGAGTGGAGCAGAGAGGAGCAGAGAGGAGCAGAGAGGAGCAGAGAGGAGCAGAGTGGAGCAGGGTGGAGCAGGGTGGAGCAGAGAGGAGCAGAGAGGAGCAGAGTGGAGCAGAGTGGAGCAGAGTGGAGCAGAGAGGAGCAGAGAGGAGCAGAGTGGAGCAGAGTGGAGCAGAGAGGAGCAGAGAGGAGCAGAGAGGAGCAGAGTGGAGCAGAGTGGAGCAGAGTGGAGCAGAGAGGAGCAGAGAGGAGCAGAGTGGAGCAGAGTGGAGCAGGGTGGAGCAGAGAGGAGCAGAGAGGAGCAGAGTGGAGCAGAGTGGAGCAGAGTGGAGCAGAGAGGAGCAGAGAGGAGCAGAGAGGAGCAGAGTGGAGCAGAGTGGAGCAGAGAGGAGCAGAGAGGAGCAGAGTGGAGCAGAGAGGAGCAGAGAGGAGCAGAGAGGAGCAGAGTGGAGCAGAGTGGAGCAGAGAGGAGCAGAGAGGAGCAGAGAGGAGCAGAGTGGAGCAGAGTGGAGCAGAGTGGAGCAGAGAGGAGCAGAGAGGAGCAGAGAGGAGCAGAGAGGAGCAGAGTGGAGCAGAGTGGAGCAGAGAGGAGCAGAGAGGAGCAGAGTGGAGCAGAGTGGAGCAGGGTGGAGCAGGGTGGGAGC
The DNA here is from genome assembly GCA_964034765.1 of Knipowitschia caucasica. NCBI lineage: Eukaryota > Metazoa > Chordata > Actinopteri > Gobiiformes > Gobiidae > Knipowitschia > Knipowitschia caucasica. The sequence goes on from OZ035842.1 coordinate 1,967,921, forward strand.
AGAGAGGAGCAGAGTGGAGCAGAGAGGAGCAGAGAGGAGCAGAGAGGAGCAGAGAGGAGCAGAGTGGAGCAGAGTGGAGCAGAGTGGAGCAGAGAGGAGCAGAGAGGAGCAGAGTGGAGCAGAGTGGAGCAGGGTGGAGCAGAGAGGAGCAGAGAGGAGCAAAGTGGAGCAGAGTGGAGCAGAGTGGAGCAGAGTGGAGCAGAGAGGAGCAGAGAGGAGCAGAGAGGAGCAGAGTGGAGCAGAGTGGAGCAGAGAGGAGCAGAGAGGAGCAGAGTGGAGCAGAGAGGAGCAGAGAGGAGCAGAGTGGAGCAGAGTGGAGCAGAGTGGAGCAGAGAGGAGCAGAGAGGAGCAGAGAGGAGAGCAGAGTGGAGCAGAGTGGAGCAGGGTGGAGCAGAGAGGAGCAGAGAGGAGCAGAGAGGAGCAGAGTGGAGCAGAGGGGAGCAGAGTGGAGCAGAGAGGAGCAGAGAGGAGCAGAGTGGAGCAGAGTGGAGCAGAGTGGAGCAGAGTGGAGCAGAGTGGAGCAGAGAGGAGCAGAGAGGAGCAGGGTGGAGCAGGGTGGAGCAGGGTGGAGCAGAGAGGAGCAGAGAGGAGCAGAGAGGAGCAGAGAGGAGCAGAGTGGAGCAGAGAGGAGCAGAGAGGAGCAGAGTGGAGCAGAGTGGAGCAGAGTGGAGCAGAGTGGAGCAGAGAGGAGCAGAGAGGAGCAGAGTGGAGCAGAGTGGAGCAGAGAGGAGCAGAGAGGAGCAGAGAGGAGCAGAGTGGAGCAGAGTGGAGCAGAGTGGAGCAGAGAGGAGCAGAGAGGAGCAGAGTGGAGCAGAGTGGAGCAGGGTGGAGCAGAGAGGAGCAGAGAGGAGCAGAGTGGAGCAGAGTGGAGCAGAGTGGAGCAGAGAGGAGCAGAGAGGAGCAGAGAGGAGCAGAGTGGAGCAGAGTGGAGCAGAGAGGAGCAGAGAGGAGCAGAGTGGAGCAGAGAGGAGCAGAGAGGAGCAGAGAGGAGCAGAGTGGAGCAGAGTGGAGCAGAGAGGAGCAGAGAGGAGCAGAGAGGAGCAGAGTGGAGCAGAGTGGAGCAGAGTGGAGCAGAGTGGAGCAGAGAGGAGCAGAGAGGAGCAGAGAGGAGCAGAGAGGAGCAGAGTGGAGCAGAGTGGAGCAGAGAGGAGCAGAGAGGAGCAGGTGGAGCAGAGTGGAGCAGGGTGGAGCAGGGTGGAGCAGAGAGGAGCAGAGTGGAGCAGAGAGGAGCAGAGAGGAGCAGAGAGGAGCAGAGAGGAGCAGAGTGGAGCAGAGTGGAGCAGAGTGGAGCAGAGAGGAGCAGAGAGGAGCAGAGTGGAGCAGAGTGGAGCAGGGTGGAGCAGAGAGGAGCAGAGAGGAGCAAAGTGGAGCAGAGTGGAGCAGAGTGGAGCAGAGTGGAGCAGAGAGGAGCAGAGAGGAGCAGAGAGGAGCAGAGTGGAGCAGAGTGGAGCAGAGAGGAGCAGAGAGGAGCAGAGTGGAGCAGAGAGGAGCAGAGAGGAGCAGAGTGGAGCAGAGTGGAGCAGAGTGGAGCAGAGAGGAGCAGAGAGGAGCAGAGAGGAGCAGAGTGGAGCAGAGTGGAGCAGGGTGGAGCAGAGAGGAGCAGAGAGGAGCAGAGAGGAGCAGAGTGGAGCAGAGGGGAGCAGAGTGGAGCAGAGAGGAGCAGAGAGGAGCAGAGAGTGGAGCAGAGTGGAGCAGAGTGGAGCAGAGTGGAGCAGAGTGGAGCAGAGAGGAGCAGAGAGGAGCAGGGTGGAGCAGGGTGGAGCAGGGTGGAGCAGAGAGGAGCAGAGAGGAGCAGAGAGGAGCAGAGTGGAGCAGAGTGGAGCAGAGTGGAGCAGAGAGGAGCAGAGAGGAGCAGAGTGGAGCAGAGTGGAGCAGAGAGGAGCAGAGAGGAGCAGAGTGGAGCAGAGAGGAGCAGAGAGGAGCAGAGTGGAGCAGAGAGGAGCAGAGTGGAGCAGAGTGGAGCAGAGTGGAGCAGAGTGGAGCAGAGAGGAGCAGAGAGGAGCAGAGAGGAGCAGAGAGGAGCAGAGTGGAGCAGAGTGGAGCAGAGAGGAGCAGAGAGGAGCAGAGAGGAGCAGAGTGGAGCAGAGTGGAGCAGAGTGGAGCAGAGAGGAGCAGAGAGGAGCAGAGTGGAGCAGAGTGGAGCAGGGTGGAGCAGAGAGGAGCAGAGAGGAGCAGAGAGGAGCAGAGTGGAGCAGAGTGGAGCAGAGTGGAGCAGAGAGGAGCAGAGAGGAGCAGAGTGGAGCAGAGTGGAGCAGGGTGGAGCAGAGAGGAGCAGAGAGGAGCAGAGTGGAGCAGAGTGGAGCAGAGTGGAGCAGAGTGGAGCAGAGAGGAGCAGAGAGGAGCAGAGGAGCAGAGTGGAGCAGAGTGGAGCAGAGAGGAGCAGAGAGGAGCAGAGTGGAGCAGAGAGGAGCAGAGAGGAGCAGAGAGGAGCAGAGTGGAGCAGAGTGGAGCAGAGAGGAGCAGAGAGGAGCAGAGAGGAGCAGAGTGGAGCAGAGTGGAGCAGGGTGGAGCAGGGTGGAGCAGAGAGGAGCAGAGAGGAGCAGAGAGGAGCAGAGTGGAGCAGAGTGGAGCAGAGAGGAGCAGAGAGGAGCAGAGAGGAGCAGAGAGGAGCAGAGTGGAGCAGGGTGGAGCTGAGAGGAGCAGAGAGGAGCAGAGAGGAGCAGAGAGGAGCAGAGTGGAGCAGAGTGGAGCAGAGTGGAGCAGAGTGGAGCAGAGAGGAGCAGAGAGGAGCAGAGTGGAGCAGAGTGGAGCAGAGAGGAGCAGAGAGGAGCAGAGTGGAGCAGAGTGGAGCAGAGTGGAGCAGAGTGGAGCAGAGTGGAGCAGAGAGGAGCAGAGAGGAGCAGAGTGGAGCAGAGTGGAGCAGAGAGGAGCAGAGAGGAGCAGAGTGGAGCAGAGTGGAGCAGAGAGGAGCAGAGAGGAGCAGAGAGGAGCAGAGTGGAGCAGAGTGGAGCAGGGTGGAGCAGAGAGGAGCAGAGAGGAGCAGAGAGGAGCAGAGAGGAGCAGAGTGGAGCAGAGAGGAGCGAGAGAGAGAGAGGAGCAGAGAGGAGCAGAGAGGAGCAGAGTGGAGCAGAGAGGAGCAGAGAGGAGCAGAGAGGAGCAGAGTGGAGCAGAATGGAGCAGAGTGGAGCAGAGTGGAGCAGAGTGGAGCAGAGAGGAGCAGAGAGGAGCAGAGAGGAGCAGAGAGGAGCAGAGTGGAGCAGAGTGGAGCAGAGAGGAGCAGAGAGGAGCAGAGAGGAGCAGAGAGGAGCAGAGTGGAGCAGGGTGGAGCTGAGAGGAGCAGAGAGGAGCAGAGAGGAGCAGAGAGGAGCAGAGTGGAGCAGAATGGAGCAGAGTGGAGCAGAGTGGAGCAGAGTGGAGCAGAGAGGAGCAGAGAGGAGCAGAGAGGAGCAGAAATGCATGTGTTGAGTGTTGTATGGAGAATGACTCACATTATTATCACACATGTGCGAAACAAGAAGAGCGTTTTATGCAAGCCCCGGTGATCCAAGATGGCGCCCTATTCAAATGAATGGCTTGTGCTCAGTAGCACATGGGTCTTCACGGGGACCAGGAGTTTAGCTGAACTCCCCTATATTTGGGCATTATCTGGTCCTCCCGGTTCTGCGCAGTGGATTATCTCGCATGATGCATCGCGGCAAATACGTGTGTGTGGCTCTCACATGGGCTCTCATGCACGCACACAGAGGGGCTCGACCGCGCTCTGACCAATCCGAATGCTCATCAGAGCAGCGGAAGAGCGGAGCCAGAGCGGGAAGGACTAAAATCCCCACAAAATCCGATCTTTCTGAAAGCTGTAGGTTCTCTGTCAGCTGAGGTCGAGCTGTTTTAATTTACATTGAGGTATACTGGATTTTTCTGGGTAGCCTTCGTGAATGTAGTCTGCAGTACCACGGGCGTCCCCTGTGTCCATGGATGGGACTGCTATATGCTAGTAATACACTATCCAGTTATTATTATAGATCCATGGTTTTATGGGACCTTCAAACACATTGTGAACATTATAAACATTACAGGCATTAGATACAGTCACCTTATCCAGTTTAAAACAGGTCCTTCATGTTTCTCTTAAACCAGGGTTAGAGTTGGGCTAGAGTACGGTTAGAGTTGTGTTTGTGTAGGGCTAGACGTTCTTTAAGGTCTGGCTGCAGTTACTTTCATCTTGTTTCACTCTAATCTTGTTGAGGCCACAGTGAGCAGAGCTGATCTTCTGTTATTGGTTTAAACATTGAAGAGTATTTTTAGGACAAAGATGGAGAGGAATGTGAGAAAGTCTCTGTCTCTGCCTCTGCCTTTGCCCCGTCTCCCCACAGAGACTCCCAGACCCCTGGTGACCGAGTTGGGTCCGGCTGGATCTCCTGCTCAGACGCCTCTGGTTCCTGATGATGACTTTTCAAATTGTTGATTTTAAATTCTTGTTTTATTGACCTTTTGAGACAGAATCAGCACAGAGTGATCTGTGTGTGTCAGTGTTCAGTTTGTGTGTGTGTAACAGCTTATTTGAGGACAATGTCCAGTTTCAGTATAAAGACGGCTGCACCAGATTTAGCACCAGGCTACTTTCTAGTCCTTGACAATACAATCAGATCAGATTCAGATTCATTTATTTGCCATTTGCAGTAAAACCACATTGGAATTCATTAGCAAAAGTCCTCAGTGTGCACAAGTACAGACATAAAACAACATTAAAAGTACAGAAAAAAACAAACAAATAAAACCGTAAAACAAGTGTCACTGTGAAAACGATCGGCTAAAACAATTTCAATACAAAGTGCAAGATCGTTAAAGTGCTCTGGTCAGACTGTTAACAGCTTGTGGGAAGAAGCTGTTAGCATGTTGTGATGTCCTGCATCTCAGAGAACGATATCATCTGCCAGAGGGAAGAAGCTGGAACAAGGCTTTTCCAGGGTGGCCAGAAGAGTCATTGATCATTCTAAGAGCTCGGTTCAAAAGTCTGGATTTATAAAGAACCTCCAGAACAGGAAGCTCACAGCCCACAGTCCTCTTTGCAATCACTAAACATACATAATAAAATTACCTACGTAGTTAGTCACAAGACACATGTACAAAATACTTTATAATTAACATTTAGTAGTGTTATGAGGAGCAATACACATTTACAGTATTTAGCAGCAACATATAATGTGCAGCACAATTATCAAAAAACAAAGAACAATTGCAGACGCCCACGAGGGCTCGTCTGATGGTACCCACGAGGGCTCGTCTGATGGTACCCACGAGGGCTCGTCTGATGGTACCCACGAGGGCTCGTCTGATGGTACCCACGAGGGCTCGTCTGATGGTACCCACGAGGGTATTGTCTGATGGTACCCACGAGGGTATTGTCTGATGGTACCCACGAGGGCTCGCCTGATGGTACCCACGAGGGTATTGTCTGATGGTACCCACGAGGGCTCGTCTGATGGTACCCACGAGGGTATTGTCTGATGGCCAAAACCACATCTGGTACTATTAGAGCAGGACTGCTGTTGCCAGAGCCAGTCTGTCAAAGCCAGAGAAAAGTAGTGAAAAGTTGCCATGTTTAGATTGTCTGGAGCCTGTTCCATTCTTTAGTGGCAGTGCAGGAAAAGGCAGATTGAGAAAAACTTTCTGTTGGGAACATTGCAGTCTCCCCTGGATACAGATTAGAGAAACTGATCAGATTATCGAAGCTCAATATTTGTCGACTTTACATCCAAGATTATTCAGTGATCTAAGGGAATTTAGAACAGTTTGTTTAGCTTGAGACCACAAAGACACAAAGTACAGATTATGTGATCTGCTGATTGCATCAAAATACAATTTGGCTCTTTCCACTGATAAAGAGTTCCTGTGCTGGAAGTTGGCTATGGTGCATGATAATGCTGTTTCAACCACAGTTGAACCTGATGAAATCTCACACAACAAAGAGACAAAGTTAATCTTTTACTTGTTACATTGTCACAAGGACAGACCCTAGCCTCTCTCAGGACAAGTCTGAAGATTCACAGTCTGCAAGCCCCTTTTGGTAGAGCAAGACACACCTCCGTATGCAGATGGAAAGGATGAAACCAACACAACAAAAGACACTTAGCATATGAGCTCCCCAGACCTCCCGGTGTCTTCCTGAAGCTAAAGTGAATTACAATACAGAGCATTATGCACAGAGCCACATATGATTTACCAAAATGATAACTTAAGTTACATTCCAATATCAGTGCATTTTAAAACTAAGGACAGGGTCCAGCATGACAACTAAGTATTTTTTCTACATTTTGAATCATGTAGTTCTTCACATTTAATAAAACACTATAATTTGGTTTGTTTTAAAAATACATTGTGACAGTTTGTCCCAATGGTCCTGCCTTGCACCAAACACAGTTGTCTGTGTTCAGTGCGAGGCAGGACTGGTCAAGCCACTGCTGCGTTATCTATTGCCACGGATAGTTTAGCTGCTACCGATCGTCAGAACTGTGCGTGAAAAGAATAGTGTTGTCGGGGAACATCAGTACCTCCACATCATCACAGTTGATGTAAACACTGAACAGAAGCTGGACCAAGCCCCGGCGATCCAAGATGGCGCCCTATTCAAATGAATGGTTGTGCTCAGTGGCGCTTTGTGACAGCATGGGGGCTGAAAAGATTAGCAGAAGTTGCCTGGAACTCGCAAAGAACTTTGGAAAACTCGCAAAAATCTATGGGAAACTCGCCTGTATTTGGGCATCGTCTGGTCCTCCCGGTTCTGTGCAGTGGATGATCTCCCATAATGCTTTGCGCCAAACACGCGTGTGTGGGTCTCACGCACGTGCACAGAGGGGCTCGGCCGCGCTCTGACCAATCAGAGCAGTTCATCAGAGCGGGAGTTAGAGCGAGAGCCAGACGAGCAGAGTTTGTGGCACTAAAGTGTGGATTTAAACAAAACCGAAGGATTTAAGAAGAAAAAAAGTTCAGGATGACAAGGGACACTAAAATCCCCACAAAATCCTATCTTTATTAAAGCTGTAGGTTCTCTGTCAGCTGAGGTTGAGCTGTTTTAATATGCATTGAGTTCTATGGGGAAAATTTCTGGGTAGCCCACGTGAATTTAGTCTGGTTTAGTCTGCAGTACCGCGAGAATCCCCTGAGCACATGAGTTATTCAGCTACAAGCTAGTAATACCCTATCCAGTTATTATAATAGATCCATGAGCTGGACCCTTGGGGTACTCCTGTAGTACATGTTTGCAGCGGTGAGAACACACTGATGTGTGTGTGTGTGTGTTGCAGTGTTCAGTCTGCAGTGATGAAGGTGTTCCAGGGCGAAGATCTTCAGCCAAATGAACTGTACTCACTGAATGAGAGCATCAGGTCTGATATACACACATGCACGCACACATACACATACACATACACACAACACACACACATGGATGACTGATGGCTGATTTTGCAGATGGCTCCTGAGGACAGAGATGGGCTCCTTCATCCCAGACTTCTTTCAGGTCAGTAACAAACAACACAGTCATATTACACGTATTGTAGCTTTTCTCTACACAATTGTGTCTACAGTATTTCAATATGAAGAGACCAAGACAGAAACATTAATGCATGAAAAAGATTTATTTGATTGGCGCATTGACCCCGGCAGTGACATTTGCAGAGGGGAGATCGTCTGCTGCTGTAGATGATCTCAGACCCCCCGGGGTCAAGGACTGGTGGTGGCTAGAAGCATGGTGTGAATGGGGCGCAGGTGGAGCAGGAGCCAGGGCAGGAGCCAGAGCAGGAGCCAGAGCAGGAGCCAGGGCAGGAGCCAGGGCAGGAGCCAGGGCAGGAGCCAGAGCAGGAGCCAGAGCAGGAGCCAGAGCAGGAGCCAGAGCAGGAGCCAGAGCAGGAGCCAGAGCAGGAGCCGGAGCAGGAGCCAGAGCAGGAGCCAGGGCAGGAGCCAGAGCAGGAGCCAGAGCAGGAGCCGGAGCAGGAGCCAGAGCAGGAGCCAGAGCAGGAGCCAGGGCAGGAGCCAGAGCAGGAGCCAGGGCAGGAGCCAGAGCAGGAGCCAGAGCAGGAGCCAGAGCAGGAGCCGGAGCAGGAGCCAGAGCAGGAGCCAGAGCAGGAGCCAGGGCAGGAGCCAGAGCAGGAGCCAGAGCAGGAGCCAGAGCAGGAGCCAGAGCAGGAAGCAGAGCGGAAACCCGAGCAGGAACCAGGAGCTGAGGAGGGGCTGGGGAGGTGGTGGGTGTTAATAGCCTCAGGAAGCGCCGTTTATCGGGGAGTGGCTGCTTTTAAACTGCCCGCTTTGCTGTCAGTGGGTTGGCAAGGGGCTGGCGGAGCTGTGTGATTGGCGGGCCCTGGACGGTCGAGAGCCGTGGCCAGTCTTTCAGTCTGAATTTGCGCTTCAGCTTCCTTTTATACTGTATTCTAGTTTATTCTTAAAGCAGGGGTGTCATTCTTATTTTGGTTGAGGGCTGAATAAAAAAAAGAAAGGGCTGGTTTGGGACCAAAAAAATAAGTGGGTTTAATTTATAAAAAAAATTTGGAATATGAAGGTATCTAAATAAATTACTTGTTCACATTAGTTAGGTTGGATATTCTTTTCTGATAAGAATTAGTTCAGTTACTGTGGACTGAACCAAAACTGGACCAAATATCGAAGGTAGATAGGAGGATTTTTTACTTTCGGGTGAATCATCAACACTATTGGTCCTCCCAATTGTCAATCATTCTGGTGATTTGTGCTCGTCAAATAAGACCAGAGAGTTTTGTTCAAAAAGTGGAGAGGGAGGTTCTTTCCTAAGAAAAATGGGAAATCCCCCTTCATACCTTTAAGAAGAAATTTAATTGAAGACTCGTAAAAAACATAACATATGTTATGAGCTAGACCCTTGATGTTTATTCATCGAACTGAATTTCTCCATCTGTGTGAGATAATAAAGGATTGATTGATTAATAATAATACTAACTTCTAATTACATGTTGGCTTAACATTTCTCATGGAATTAAATGTTATGGTTGTTTTCCTAGTAATGGATAACATGCCATTGTCGCCTATGCTGCTATTTAATATAATAATTTAAAATTATCTTAAGGGCCACTGGAAATGGTCTCGTGGGCCGGATCTGGCCCCCGGGCCTTGACTTTGACACCTGTGTCTTAAAGTATAGTTGTGCTAAATTCCTCATTCTACTACTTACTTTCTTACGATTCTACTGTTCTGTAACCTGTGATGCAACACTGACATTTCATCTTATCTTCGGCACGTCTTTAGATCAGCTTGTTCAGACAGAAAAGGGATAGAACCAAACACACACGTGTGGCACTTGTGTGAGACTCTGAACATGAGGCAGATGTTATAAAATAATAATTGATTGAGTTGTTGTGATGCTGGGCTCAGGCCTTTCTAATCTGCTCCATAGTGGTCAGTAATGCGGTTACTGCCCATGTGTCGTTCATTAACCACAGACACAGAAATAAAGACGTTTGAATGTTTGTTTGTTCCAGAACCAGCTCCTGCCTCAAGGCCTGGCCGACGTCCTGCACCTCCTCCTCACTTCTGGTCAGTTTGTTCTTCATGTCATTTGGAATTGAAACATTTTGAAGACAGACAGAGGTTAGCCCCGCCCCAGCCTCCTGATTGGTCGAAAATTATTTACAATCCATGAGATCTCTTGTTATTAGTTTAAGTGTTCTCCAGCAGATTTTACAGGTCTCTCTGTGGCCGTCTCCTCCTCTCTCTCTGTCTGTAATCTCCTCCTGCTCCTCTCTTTCTGTGGCCTCCTCTCTCTCTGTCTGGGATCTCCTCTCTCTTTGGTCTCCTCTTGCTCCTCTCAATCGGCAGCCTCCTCCTGCTCCTCTCTCTCTGTGGTCTTCTCCTGCTCCTCGCTCTCTGTGGCCTCGTCCTCTCTCTGTCTGTGGTCTCCTCCTCCTCCTCCTGCTCTTCTCTCTCTGTTACCTCTTTCTGCTCCTCTTGCTGTCACCTCCTCCTTCTCTTGACCTGGTCTGTTGCCTGCAGGAGATGAGGAGGTGCTGATGGCTCTCTCTGTCGCCTGGGAGCGTTTCTTCACGGAGACTTTACCCACTCTGCAAGCCATATTCTACCCAGTGCAGGTACGAGACTGACCCCTGACCCTGACACACACAGACACTGCGGTGATGTCACACTGTTGTGATGTCACACTGTTCACCTAACACCTGATTTTCACCTGAAATACAGTGCGAACGAAAGGCATATTTACAAAATGTGTTTGTTGAGGCAAACTGCATCAGAAACCTTTGACATCATCATTCAGCTATGACATCATCAGTCAGCTATGACATCATCAGGCATGTTCTCTTTCAGTCCGAGAGAGAACGTGCAAACTCTATATTCCGGTGTCTGGGAACCAATGACCCTCCCCCACAGTCTGAGTCTGCAATACGATGTCAAAGGTCCTGATCCTAAGTCTGGATCAGGAGGTCAGAGGATTAACAGGCCCATACTAAATAGAGAATGGAGAGAGAGACCAGAGAGAGATAGAGAGACCAGACCAGAGGGATGGAGACCAGAGAGACTTTTTGACACTTACCATAGTAATAGTTTCCTCGTTACCAACAGTTTTTTTCAGCTGCTCCACCACAATGTTAGGCTCATTGGAATGTTGTGATGTCACATGTGCACAGCCTATAAGCTATCGTTCAGAGCCTCACATGACGATGGTCCAAACATTTGGTTCTGGTGCAGGGTCAGGAGCTGAGCGTGCGGCAGATGGCGCTGTTGTCCTTCAGAGACCTGGTGCTTCTCAAACTCCCCCTGGAAGACACTCTGGGAACTGCAGCCTGTGTCCCACCGGCCATCACACAGATGCTGCTGGTGCTGCAGGTTAGAACCATGAGGGTGGAACCATGAGGGTGGAACCATGAGGGTGGAACCATGAGGGTGGAACCATGAGGGTGGAACCATGAGGGTGGAACCATGAGGTTGGAACCACAAGGGCAGAAACACTTTCAGATGAACCAGGACTGTCCAACCTCAGAGCTTCTGTCTCATGTGTCTTGGGTTCAGGGTGTTTTGTTTTACAAATGGGTTAGAAACAGGTTAAACTTGGAAATTCAGAATCTCGTTTAAAAGTTCAGTTCTGTAACTCAGGATAAAATACAAACATATATGTACATACATATACATCCAGTACAGTTTACATAGTTTTCAACCTGGGCTGTTTTACAAGCTTAGGAAGTCCAGACTCTGGGCCCAGCAGGAGGAGACCCGGTGCTCCTCAGAGTCCCAGCAGGAGGCCAGTCCTAGCTCTCCTCAGAGTCTCTTCTCATTCATGTTTCTGCCTCAGGGCGTTCATGACTCCAGCGCCTCCTCGCAGGAGTATGTGCAGCTGGAGCGTCTGGTGGAGGTCGTGGTTTCTCCTTATCTCAGCAACATCACAGAAGATGCACAACACCTCCTCCTCGGTTAGTCTCCTCCTCTGTGCTCCTCCTCTTTCTCTTCCTCAGTCTCCTAAGTGTACTCTCTCCTCCGCAGTGTACTCTCTGCTCCTCTGTCTCCTCATCAGTGTCCTCTCTCCTCTGTCTCCTCCTCTCCCCTCCTCCTGTCTCTCTTCTGTCCATTGCTTCTATCACATCATATATGTTGGTGTCTTAGATGTTTTTTAGAGACTGAAAGGAGCTATACCCGTTTCTGCAAGGTTTGAATGTTTAGCCCCGGCCCTCAACTCGCTCACAGGCTTCTCATTTCCCCTACGCTCTCCTGCCACGGAGCCATCTAGTTTTATTTGTGATCTGATACGAATGCAAACATTAGCATTAGCACTACTTCTTGTAATTTGTACCATTTCATCAGTGATTGTACAACAATCACTGATGAAATGGTACAAAAGCAACGCACTGCTAACAAAATATATAACTGAAAGATTACCGCTAGTTCCGTGTCCAAATGTAGTCCGAGCAGAGATAGTAAGAGGCAGTCCCGCAGGTCTCTCCCATAGACAAGTCTCTCCAGAGGATACAATGTAAGCTAGCTATGTTCACTCGGGCTTGATTTCTTCTCATTTTTTCATTTTTTCACTTTAGTTCCCTCTTCTCTTCCTCACTGTTATGCTGTTTGGGCTGTTTTGCAGTGTCTGCAGTTACAGCAAGAGAAGTTATAGCCAATTCTGCTATCATGCTACTGTGTTTACCAGCGCTGTAGAAGCTAGTGGACGCAGCCTCGTTCTGTGAGTGGAGGAGAGCGGGCGTCACGCTAAGACTCTTTTTACGGCCTGAATTCATACACAAGCTGAATAAATGAGCTCAAGTTTTCAATATTATAATACAAGCATTTTTATGAACTCATTAAAAAAAATTGGGTATAGCATCTTGAAGTGAAAAATAGATCTGTTTTGATCTCAAAGCTCCATAGTGACTCTTAGGGCTCCCAGCTGTAACTGCCTTTATCTCCTCCTCAGAGTCTCTGCTCCTGCACACGCCGCACTCTGAGGTCACGGGCCCTCAGACCTCGGCCTTGGTTTCATTCCCGGCCCCAGTCTCGGCCTCGGTCTCCCTCCCCCTGGGTCCGTTGCTGGAGCAGGAGGGTGAGGCATACCTGGAGAAGAGCACACGCAGACACACTGTGGCCTCAGTCCTGACTGCGGCTTTTCGAACCGAACAGAACCGAACTTCTATCAACAGAGGAGGATTGGGGAACCTCCTTCTGAGAGGGCGGAGCCTTTGTGGAGGGGGAGGAGCCTATGCTGCAGGGGCGGAGTCTCTGCTGAGGGGGAGTAGCCTGTGCTGAGGGGGCAGAGACTCTGCTGAGGGGGAGGAGCCCCAGGCTGTTCTTCCCTCTTCAGACACACCCCTTTACCCCCTTGTCAGAGTCACACTTGAAGATGAAAGAATGTTCAGCAGAATGTAACTGCTCCCAAAAAGTCACAAAATGCCTAAAGGCTTTACCAACACTGGTTTATGACGCATGGAATGTTGCTTTTGGAATTGTATTTAAATGTTTTTTAGTTTAAAGTTTACTTTGATCTAACTCTGGGAAAACTCTACTCTGTAACATCAAAGAGCTGTATGAAGTCATAGAGCTGCTCTGTGATGTCATAGAGCTCCGACATTTCAAACTCACCTCCCATTAATATTGATATTTATGTCATTGTTACTTTTCTAATCTTGTTAAACTAAGACTGGAACAGAGGAAGTGCTGCATAAGTGAAGTTTGTGATTTATTTTGTTTTCAAATGTTTTTTATGAAGATTTGAATAGATTGAATAAAAAGTTTTTAACTCATTAATAAAACATGAAATGATTTAATGTTACGTCTTGGCTTCAATAATGTTTTGGTCAAAGGGATCAGTGTCGTACACATGGGTTGTACACATGGTTGTACAGCACGAGTGCGCCCTCCAGGGGCGACAGCAGTTACTGCAACTAACCACTGTAGCCATTCTTGAGTGTAAAAGTCAGGGTTTGGCCTTCGCATGCAAGTATGGCCTTCAGACCTCTGAAGCAGAGCAGGGCAGGGCCTGGTTAGTACTGTGATGGGAGATCTTTTGGAACACCAGGTGCCACAGTGGAGTGACTTGTGTCCTTAGGCAAGACACTTTACCCGCTAGAATGAGTGGTGTGTGTGAATGGTTGGTGGGGGTCGGAGAAGCCAATGGCACAGACTGAAGCCTTGCTTCAGTGTGCACCAGGACAGCTGTGGCTACAGTAGTAGTTTATCACCACTGTGGTTGGAGTGAAAGAATGACATGCGAAGCGTCTTTGAGTGTCCTGAAAAGTGCTGTATTGTCTCCACCTGAGGCAGAGGACTAAGACGGAGACAAATGAAAGTTGAATTAGTCCTTTATGTCACAGATCACTTTTACAAAACTCTCCAAAAACAAAACATGACTCAATCCCACATTAAATACATCCATCAGCAGCAACCAGTACAGCAGGAACCACAGGGGACAATTAGGGTCCATCAGGAATCCATATACAGCACAAAACCATCAGACTAATCTTCACATCCATAAACCAGCGTTTGGCACATTCACATTAACAGAGGCTGAAACAGGGTTAAAGGGAGGACTGTAAATCCACAGATCATTTAAATACATAACAGTATTTAGCAGAAAAACAAATATCAAAAACCACAGAACTTCAAAATGAGTCTGACCAGTGGGAGGGGCGGCCATGTTTGTAGTTTGACTCCAGGTCTGTAGTTCTAACTGCAAATATAAACGTTATGCCGACTTTAGGTGATTCCAAAGACCACAAACCTATCAATTAAAATGCAACACACTTTTAAAAACTCTTCAAATAAATATAAATCTTAGTGATGCTCTATTTTCAAATATTTTCTTTATTTACATTTGCATTTGCAACATTTGCATTTGCACCATTCAAACGTTCAGAGATGGTTCATTCGTTGCAACTTTTCTCCAAAATGTAAATTCATTTTCAAGATTCTGAGTCTCACAGTCTGTTAATGTAATGTCCTGAACTAGAGACCACAGACCCTCAGATCCAAAGATACAGAGATCCAGCTGTTAGTAATCATCAAAGAGTTCCATCTCTACTGTGCACTATCGAAGAGGGAGCAGGCGTCGCTACGGTAACAGTGATGCTTCTCTTCTCCAAATAAGGGCAAGCTCTCCAACAGGAAGTCAGGTTCCAGTTCTGTGATTGGCCAACCAGCACGGCACCTCTCCACACCTGCACACAGTCAAGCAGTGCATCAACGTCATGTTAGTGGATGACCGAATAAGGTCATCCACAGCTGCAGCTGTGAAGGGGGCGGAGATTAGGTATCTAGAGTAACTAGCTACATGCTAACTAGCCTAATGCTAATTAGCAGTGTCTTAATGTGTAAACTAACAATATTCTTTAAGGTTTGATAAAAATTCATATTATAACAGTGCAGGTGTTGTGGTCGTTTCACAGTGATCCTCCTCAAACAGGATCAGCCTCAAGGATTTAAAATGGAATTTTAAATCCATTTTAAAAAGATATATTAAAAAGTTTTTTTTACTTTTGTCTATAAGAAGATTATATATAACCCTCTAACAAAGGAATCAGGGGCCTGCACCGCAGACAGTAGATGTAACTTTAAACACTATCAAAGGGAAGACAGAGGCAGAAGCAGAGAAAGAAGTGGCAGAGAAAGAGTAGGCAGAGGAGACAGAGCAGAGAGAGCAAAACACTGAATAGTTAGACCTAAGTCCTTGAAAGATCTACATTTATTGGAAACAAACAGAAGGTGGAGCTGACCTCTCTCTGATGGGCGGCTGGCTGCTGAGGAAGCTGAGCTGCTGCTCCAGACGACAGACTCTAAAGGCCAGATAACAGGAGGACAGCACCAACACTAGCACTCTGCAGGCAGAAACACAGCATGAAGCTACCACCCCCTGAGGACCACAGTATGAAGCTGCCACCCCCTGAAGACCACAGCAAGAATCTACCACCCCCTGCAGACCAAAGTATGAAGCTACCACCCCCTGCAGACCACAACCTGAAACTCCCACCCCTTGCAGACCACAACATGAAGCTACCACCCCCTGCAGACCAAAATATGAAGCTACCGCCCCCTGAAGACCAAAGTATGAAGCTACCACCCCCTGAAGACCACAGTATGAAGCTATCACCCCCTGAGGGCCACAGCATGAAGCTATCACCCCCTGCAGACCACAGTATGAAGCTGAGGGCCACAACCCGAGGGCCACAATATGAAGCTACCACCCCCTGCAGACCACAGCATGAAGCTACCACCCCCTGAGGACCACAGCATGAAGCTACCACCCATTGTGTATCAGGTTTCAGGTGATACACTGGTCCCCATAAGTCACTGGTCTCAGATGTTTCAGGTGATACACTGGTCCCCATAAGTCACTGGTCTCAGATGTTTCAGGTGATACACTGGTCCCCATAAGTCACTGGTTTCAGGTCCAGACTCACAGTAGGACAAACAGCTTCAACAGCTGGTACTCTGTGTGTCCCAGCTCTGGCACAGGATCAGTTAGAAGAATCTTCTCTGTCTCCAACGTGCTGTCTGCGAACACACAACACATCAAACATGTGTCTGTGAAGACACAACACATCACACATGTATCTGCAAACACACAACACACCACACAAGTATTTGTGAACATGCAACACACCACATGTGCAGTGGCGGCTGGTGACAACGTTGGGCAGGAGGCCTATTGAATAAATATTATAGATGGGCTAACAATAATACGGACAAATCGGATCACGTAGATATGATTTAAGGTATTGTTTCATTAAATCATTTTTTTCTAAAGGTTGTGCTGAACAAGAGACTGAAACCGACAACTGTTGAAAAACTGTTGTTTTTCAATAAAAACTTGTGATCTCATTCTCTGCATACAGTCCAGTCCCTAGATATAAACAAACTTGATTTCAATTTAAGGATTCCTTTAGAATAGATTAACAACTGCAAGATGCTGATATTCTGCTGCAGTAGGACGCTCACTTGTTGTAGTTATGCGAGAAGATGAAACTATAAAAATGAAAGCACATAGAGAACGTCTGCAGCAATGATTCAATTTGTCCACTAGATGTCAGATGATGTGGAGCGATTTTTAGTCAAATCAGTGAAATGGGGCTGGTTTGATGTTTGTGCGAGGTGTACATTTGCCATTGACACAGAATGGGGAACGTTTGTCATCACCACGGCAACAGGGTAATATATAGGTCTTGGGTGGCTTTGACCTTTTGAATCAAGAGGGCAAAACAGAACTATGTGCAAAATCAAACATTTTGGAAAAACTAAATGTGATTATCCCCATGTAAAACTTTAACATAGTCTGTAGGGGGCGCTATTGGGCCAATTTGGGCCGGTTCTGAAGTTTGCATGTTCAGGGGGTCAAATTAAGGGTCTAAGAGAAGAAGAATTTTCCAAAAGTCTCCGAGCAAAAGCAATGGGTTTCAATGGCACATGATACATAATTTTAAAGCGTTTGAGTTTAAGTTTGAGAGAAAAATACTAACAAATCACTACAGGGTCAATAGTTACTGTTTTGGGTATTACCAGTATGGGTATAAGAGCATTCATGATCACCATTAAAATAAAATACATAAAATAACAGGGTTACATATGTAGTTATGTATGTGAAAACGGGTATATGTATGTTGTTGTGTGTGTGTCTGTATAGAGAACATTTAATATTTAATTTGTAGTTATGTATGTGATAATATGTGTATGTCTGCTTGTATGTTTATATTTCTGTATAGAGAACACTTCATATTTTATATATTGGTGTACTAAATGTAGAAATACGTGTGCAGCAGTGATTGGTGTTGCTTTGGTGGGCATCGGCGCAGTCTCTTAGGCTGGTTCTGTGTCTCTGGAGGTGGTTTCTGTGGTGGTGGCTGGTGGTGTGGAGGGGCAGTGGACCCATGTCATGGTGGTGTTCTGTGGACACGCAGTCAGGAATGACCTCACTGTCTAGAATCCATTTGGACATACAAAAGTACAAAAAGTATGAATTGAAAATAAAATATGAAAAAAAAAAAAAAATGTGTAAAAGAACAAAAATTAAAGAAAGTATCTTCTGCCTGAAGGTGGAGCTAGGACAGTCACGGTGGTGATAATCGGCTCTATCCAAGGTAAAGAAACTGTAGAATTAATCAAATGCCTTTTCATTTGAAAGAATAAAACAATGGTATGAATGATCAGTGAGGTGGTTGCTCATGGTGTAGTTGGAGCCTGCTGTGCGTTGGACTATTGTTCTTCTGCATGATTGGTCTACTGCTGTGGACTATTGTTCCTCTGCATGATTGGTCTACTGCTGTGCGTTGGACTATTGTTCCTCTGCATGATTGGTCTACTGCTGTGGACTATTGTTCCTCTGCATGATTGGTCTACTGCTGTGTGGACTATTGTTCCTCTGCATGATTGGTCTACTGCTGTGGACTATTGTTCCTCTGCATGATTGGTCTACTGCTGTGGACTATTGTTCCTCTGCATGATTGGTCTACTGCTGTGGCGGCTGCTTCTTGTGACTGGAGTTGGCCTGAGTTGGGGCGCTGGGCCTTGCTGGGGCACAGTGATCATTGTTACAGATGTAACTTTATAAAAGTATTAAATCGCACTGAACACGAGAAATTATTATTATTAAGGTATTATTTATTCAATGCTAAATAACAACATTCTTGCATGTTTTTGAATTATGTTTATGGGGTGGGAGTCGACAAGTTTTTACTTCCTTCCCACTCCATTTCGAGCTGACAAATTGTAAATAGAGGTTCATTTGTGTATTGATATTGCGATGTATAACACATGGTGTAACTAGGGAAACTATTGTTGCTTGATTGTATAGTTTGTTTATATATTTCTATGTATAAGTATAAACTGTAAGCACAGCAGGCAACATGTATGTATAAAGAATCATCTAAGGAATGTAAATATTGTAAATACTTATGATTGTAAAATTTCTGCTCGAATGAATAAAAAAATCAATCAATCAATCAATCAAGTTTACGCACGCAACCGTCACGTTTTGGTGAGTGACGGGCGCTGACGCGTCCGTCACGCACCGCCACCATTTGCATTCACCATTGTGAAAGCAATAGGCCCTTACTACAGTCGGGGCTCGGGCCTAAAAATTGAGTGCAGTGAAAGGGGGCAGGACCCACAGCTGTGAGATTAATGCTGTGAGGTAGGGCTAATAGAAAATAGCGCCTCTCATGGACAAATTGGAAATGTAAAAATATATATTGACAATACAGTCGATATATATGTTCACTCACACACCAGTGAGTGTGTATGCGTGTGTGTGTGTGTATTCTAACTAGTGAGTGTGTGTGTGTGCGCGTGTATTTTCTAACCAGTGAGTGTGTGTGTGCTGAAGACCGTGGGGGCGGGGATTAGTCCTGGAGCTGACGTTCCTAAAAGATCCGGCAGCGAGGCAGAGACGTTAGAGAGAGATGGCTCTCCTCTCCACTTCAGCACCTCTGGAAACTCATCCTACAGAGACAAACATACACACACACACACAAGCATAGATGCACACAGACACACATAAAGAGAAACACACACACAGAGACACAGAGGCACATACAAATAGACACATATGCACACACAGACACACGCACCCACAAACAGACACACACTCACACACACACACACACACACATAGAGAAACACACACACACAAAGAGAGAGACACACACACAGTTAGTAAGATGGAGTTAGGGCGGCACGGTGGCTGAGTGGATAGCACTCTCGCCTCTCAGCAAGAAGGTTCTGGGTTCGAATCCCGGTCGGAACAGGGCCTTTCTGAGTGGAGTTTGCATGTTCTCCCCGTGTCTGCATAGGTTTCTTCAGGGTACTCCGGTTTCCCCTAACACTAAAAACATGTGAATGAGTGTGTGTTTGTGAGTGCGAATGTGGGACAACAAATGCAAATTAGCCCATGGCTACAATCCAGAGTGATGTGTTCATGAGCATATACTGTCCCAACCAAATAAACAATAAACAAACAGAGTGGGGACACAGATTTTAGCCTTTCTCACTTAACTGAAAAAGACATTGTATGTTTGTTGGAATATTGTATGGTTGTCATACAGTATTCTATGATTTTTGTGGATCCTTTACTGTCTGTCCTCACAACACAGCGCAGACATAGCAGCAGAGAGAGAGTACTCACCATCGAGAGTGAGCTGGGCTCCTCCAGATACTGCTTCAGACTCAGGCTCTTCCCGTTCACCTGTGAATAACATGTCAACCTCAGACACATACGTGACATCGGACCAGTTTGTTAGTTTAGATGTTTGACCTGGAGGTGATTGCAGATCCTTCTGAGCACGTCGTACACACTGTCTCTGGAGAGCAGCGACACAAATACATACTGCAACAACACAACAGTTAGTGACTCATCTTCACATCACATTAAACGTCATTCTCATTCAAACTTAAAAATAAACCCTAATCAGCTTCTAAAGGGGGAGACAATGCAAACTTTACACAGATTTTATGGCACAAATAATATGGCAGATACACAATAATAATGCCAGCTACACAACCATAATGGCAGCTGCACAACCATAATGGCAGCTGCACAACCATAATGGCAGCTGCACAATAATAATAAGGTCACCTTCTGGCCCGTGTCGATGGTGATGGCGAGGCCATTAGGGACCAGTCCTGCAGTCCGGTGCTTCTTCACCAACCGCACAGAGACCACCGGGATGCAAACCTTCAGGACAGGGGTCAGAGGTCAAAGTCATCTTAAAGAACACATATGATCCACTATTTCGTCAATAGAAAAAAATGTGTTCTTTTTGCACAGACCATTTTGAATGCGGAACTTAATTCACGATTTAAAGCTGCACTAACTGACTTTATTTTCGTATTCATTACGAAAATGCTATCCATGTCCATGCAGTGCATTGGGATATACGTCCTTTTGAAGAATAATTAGCGCAGATTTGTGCTGGCGTGACATTATATTTTAGATCGAGTTTTGATGAAACAAGGAAGAGAATGTGTTTCGTGTCGCAGATTGTGACCAATCACAACGGACCAATAGCCCCCACTTTCGTGAGAAATCTACAGGTCTCTGTTAGCATAGACAGCTGAGTTAGCACAACAAGCCGAGGAGCTAACCTGAAGCTTCGTGTGTCTTCGTCACCGGTTACTGCTTACACAGCGAAACAGCCATCCAAAAGAAAGTCCCGTTCCTCCGCGCTTCCCGGTTCTATCGTTCTATGGTCACGCCATCCACTTGCAAATCCATATCCATGTATTATCCATATTGGGAGACACTAGCTCCGTCCCAACACTGAGTGTGTGTGGGGGGCGATAGCTTCGTGGGTGCGGGGAGGGGAGCAGAAAGAGAGAGGCCAGCGAGTCCGCTGCTTCAAAATCCCAAAGTCAGTTAGTGCAGCTTTAAATGCACTTTTCCCAAGATTATATTGTTAGATAAAAGCAAAACATAGATATGAATCTATCATCTAAAGAGATTAACGGCTGATTTTGTGGGGGTTTCTCACTTTTTTCCACTGGGTTTTAGAGATTTTCCTTGCAGATGCAAGAGGGTCTGTTAGACTGTTATAGGGTCTAACAAAAAGTACTGTGGTACTTTTAGGTCAAGTTCAAGGTGTAAGAAGTAAACACAAATGCAGAAACTAAAAAAGCAGTTTCAGGTTAGAGACAGTTCAACTACCATCCATCCATCCATCCATTTTCTTCCCCTTAATCCATTTCTGAGTCGGGGGGGTAGCAGTCAAAGCTGCTCCCAGTTAGGGGTGGGAACCTAAGGGTACCTCACGATACGATACGATACACGATACAAAGCTCACGATAACGATAATATCACAATAACGACATTACAATAACAATTTTTATCACGATACGACGATTATTGATATATTGGTCAGAAATATACAATATGCCAATTTATGGCATAAATAAAAGAAAAAATACTCTTTATTTCATGGTTAATAGAATGGAGATGCGTAATGTAGCCATATATTAAGTATTGATACCAAATCAAAAAAAAAAAAAAAAAATCGATATCGATACTTGGCAAATGCATATCGATAATCGAATTGCGGGAGAAAGTATCGCAATATATCGAAAAATCGATATATCGTCACACCCCTACTCCCGGTACACATAGCACCAGCCCCTCACTGATCCTCCTGCAGGTGGTGAGTCCACAGGAGCTGAGATCTTTCAGTTGGGGCTTTGGGCAAAGTAGGGTTAAGAGTCTTGCCCAAGGACACAACAACAGCAATCATCAGTGGGAATCGTGAAGTAGGTCTTACGGTGGGCTCGAACCCACAACCTTCAGGCCCAAAGGCCAATGCTCTACCAACTGAGCTACTGTCGCCCTAGTTCTACTACCTTTAACCCTTGTATTATGTTAAGGGTCAATTTGACCCATTTCAGTTTTTGTGTTGATCAAATTACTGGTTATCCTTTCTTTTTCTTGCTGAAATTTGGTGACTTTTCCTCATCTAGGGTCATGAACTGGTGTGTAAAATCTGGATACTTTGATGTGTAGTGGAATGTCTGTGCAGAGTTTGTATACAAAGATGATGTTGCGGGTCATTTTGACCCAGACGCTTTAATGTGGGTAAATAGTTGTTCAGATGCAGATACATGTCTCTTTGACATTGTATTTTGATTGCCTCTGAGACCCAGAGCCAGGTGTGTGAAGAGTGGGAACTTTCTCACACTTGTCCTTGTCACTGTTCTCATGTCATCTCTTTTGCCTAGCGTACATCGGACTGGCAACTCGTTTTATCCGTCGCCTGTGAGTTGCTGCCCCGCACACATCGACAATCTGGCGAAAACGGGCAACTCCTAGTAGCAGGCCAGTCTCGGGAATAACAGCGCGTACATCGACAGCAACTGGCCTCAACTACAGAGTGTTTTCTGGCATAAACTGTAGAGGGTAAAATACATGCAATAAACACATGTTGTTGGAGCGCGCCACGGAGCGCGCACATCGGGTGATATCTCCGGATCTGAGGACAACTAGTTGCCGAAAAGTAGAACACGGGCAACTGACTGAATCCGGAGATCGACTGTTTATCTCCAGTTGTAAGAGCGCTCACATCGACCGATTTCAACTGATCATCTCCATCATCTCCTCTCAGTTGCCAAAAGCCGCCTTGCAACTAGTTGTCTCCAGTTACTCTGTCGATGTGCGCTAGACTTTAGACAAACTCACCAAAAATGAGCTCCAGAAGGATGATATCTCAGGAGGCTTTATCACAGATTTTTAATTGGGATAATGATGAAGAGATTTCAGAAAAAGAGGATTTTTCAGAGACAGAGGACAGTGTTATTGCTGATCCAGATTGTCAATTTTCCTACGATAAGGAGGATTCAGAGGACGAATCTTTGGTCAAGGAAGGAGGAAAGAAGGGAGAAAGGAAGGAAGGAAGGAAGAGAAAAGAAGGAAATAGAGGAGGATGAACAGAGAAGGAAAACAGGATGAGAAGACGGAAGGAGAAAGCATGGCAGGAGGAAAGAAGGAGGGAAGAATTGTCATTTTGACCCGAGAGGAGGACAAGAAGATTAGACTAAATATTTCTTAAATATAGCGTTGGAATTAAAAATGTATTGTATGTCACTTTTCTAAATATTTATATAACCTAAAACAAAGTTGTTATTGGTTTAACCTGTTTTCTTGACTGTTTTGAATGCATTTACACAGTACGGGTCAAAATGACCCGCAACATAATCAATGTCATTTTTTTTCAACATAATACAAGGGTTAAACTAAATGCCAGACTTCCTGATGACCTGATGACCTGGAGTCCTGGACTTCCGGATGTACCCAGCACATGCAATACAGTAATTATTTGAATGGCGTGGCCTTTGACCTGTACTCTGGCAAACGTTAAACAAACAGAAGCCGGGACACAACGCAAACTTTTAAACTCTCCATAAAAAGAGCCTTGTCAGTCACTCTTTGATGCTTTGGTCTGAAATCGAGGCCCAAATATGTGGAAACTAGTGACGGAACAATGCTGAAAGCAGTTCAACAGAGTTCAGTGTTTTGAATGTTAACAGATACAGTAAGGATTAGGTTCAGATCAGATCTGCCAGAGTCACAGATAGAACAGATCATACAAACACAGTGTTGTTGCCCTGTACATATTATTTGTTCACAGTAAAATCTCACCTTGATGTCTTTTCCGAACAGATTTGCATAAAAACACAACCAGTGTCTGGAGATGTAGAGCCGTCCCTGAAGGAGGATGTCGCGCAGCAAGGCACAGGAGTACACTGAGACAGACACAAGGTCACATTCAAATGTAAAGGGTCCAACCGGGTCACATTCACATGTAAAGGTTGCAACAGGGTCACAAACACATGTAAAGGTCCCCACAGGGTCACATTCACATGTAAAGGTCCCCACAGGATCATATACACATGTAAAGGTCCCCACAGGGTCACATACACATGTAAAGGTCCCCACAGGGTCACATACACATGTAAAGGTCCCCACAGGGTCACATACACAAGTAAAGGTTCCTGTGTCACATACACATGTAAAGGTCCCCACAGGGTCACATACACATGTAAAGGTCCCCACAGGGTCACATACACATGTAAAGGTTCCTGTGTCACATACACATGTAAAGGTCCCCACAGGGTCACATACACATGTAAAGGTCCCCACAGGGTCACATACACATGTAAAGGTCCCCACAGCGTCGCATACACATGTAAAGGTCCCCACAGGGTCACATTCTGCCACTTTGTCTGGAGTAATTTGTAAAACTAATTAATGATTGCAATGCTTGTATAACAGTCTTATAAATAATAGTAGAAGTAGCAGCAGCAGCACTAGTAGCAGCAGCAGCAGCAGCAGAAGTAGCAGCAATAGTAGCAGTAGTAACAGCAGCAGCAGAAGTAGCAGCAATAGTAGCAGTAGCACTAGCAGCAGATGTAGAAGTAGCAGCAATAGTAGCAGTAGCAGCAGCAGCAGAGCAGTAGCACTAGCAGCAGCAGTAGAAGTAGTAGCAGCAGCAGCGGCAGCAACAGCAGCAGCGGCAGCAGCAGCAGCGGCAGCAGCAGTAGCAGCAGCAGCAGCGGCAGCAACAGCAGCAGCGGCAGCAGCAGCAGCGGCAGCAGCAGTGGCAGTAGCAGTTTACCTTTCATAAGAATCTCCTCTTTGGGAACCGTCTGGAAAAGCTTGTGATACTGAGAGTTGTATTTACTGACGGTCTGAAAGAAAGAAAACAAAACAACTTCAAATGTCGTCAATAAAAACAGCTACAAACAAGAGACTTTTACTGTTCATAAGCAGCTCCTGAGTCAGATTTAAAACTTAGAGCTGTGTGTTTAAGTTAAAGATGGTGGTTCTTACAGTAAGTGCACTTTACTCAGTTTGGATTTGAGGCCAGAGCTTAAGAGGCTTGTGTTAGCATTAGTGACTGCTGAGCTGGAACCGAGGCAGATCCACAAAGTGTGCTGTGGATCTGGACCAATCAGAGAGCAGCATTTGTCGGGTGAGTGCCGTTACTGTGGAAACCAGAATTCTTTCATTTAAGTTGCTGAGTGAAGTAGACAGAGCAGATTGTTACCGATTAGATGTAAAACTGAGAATAAATTAAAGGGGAGGTGTGTAATATGCTCTTAGTGGTCTAATGGAGTCATTACAACCAATCTGTTGTTTCAGGATCTTCCAGTCGTTGACTCGTGCAGCTCCAAAGCACTGATTACTAATGCAGCACTAGCAGTAACAGCAGCAGCAGCAGTAACAGCAGCAGCAGCAGCAGTAATAGTAGTAATAGCAGCAGCAACAGTATTAGCAGCAGTAGCAGTAGAAGCGTGCAGCAGCAGCAACAGTAGTAGCATTAGCAGCAGTAGTAGTAGTAGTATCAGTAGCAGTAGTAGCAGCAGCAGCAGTAGAATCAGTAGTAGTAACAGCAGCAGTAGAATCAGTAGTAGTAACAGCAGCAGAAGAATCAGTAGTAGTAACAGCAGCAGTAGCAGTAGTAGTAGCATCAATAGCAGCAGCAGTAGTAGCATCAATAGCTGTGGCAGCAGCAGCAGTAGTAGCAGCAGCAGCAGCAGCAGTAGTAGCAGCAGCAGCAGCAGTAGTAGCAGCAGCAGCAGCAGTAGTAGCAGCAGTAGCAGCAGCAGCAGCAGCAGCAGCAGTAGCATCAATAGCAGTAGCAGCAGCAGCAGCAGCAGCAGCAGCAGTAGTAGCAGCAGCAGCAACAGCAGCAGCAGTAGCATCAATAGCAGCAGCAGTAGTAGCATCAATAGCTGTGGCAGCAGCAGCAGTAGCAGCAGCAGCAGCAGCAGCAGCAGCAGCAGCAGTAGCACTAGTGGCCTCTCACTTTGATTGTACTTGTATGAACAGTTCCTAAACAGATTTTATCAGAAAAACAAAGTCCTGTCTTCTTCCTGTTGCAGATACAGTGTTACAACTATTTGGGTCAAAACCAATGAGTCCCAGAGGCCCCTGGCCACAGAGGTCCCACAGAGGCCCCTGACCACAGAGGCCCCTGGCCACAGAGGCCCCTGGCCACAGAGGCCCCTGGCCACAGAGGCCCCTGGCCACAGAGGTCCCTGGCCACAGAGGTCCCTGACCAGAGAGGCCCCTGGCCACAGAGGCCCCTGGCCACAGAGGTCCCTGACCAGAGAGGCCCCTGACGCCTGACCTCTGACTGGTCAAAAGTGTTGTATGGAGGTTCCAGCCCTGATCGTTGAGTTGTTTCAGCTCCATCTGCAGTAATAACAGAACGTCCCCCTGCCCTTTCTGCATCAATGTTCTTTTATAAACTGTTGTTTTCCTGCTGCTGAAGTAGGTCAGGGGTCAGAGGGCGTAGAGTGAAAGCAGACTTTAAAGAGCTCACGCTGAGATGTTGTGGTCGTTTGAAGACAGAGGTGTGTGTGAACTCACCGAGCCTCTGTAGCACTTCTTCACATCTTCATAGGAGAGGTCGTCCACAAACTGCAGCCTGAGACACACGGAGCAATATGATCAAACACAAACACGTTACTGTTTAGTGCAAGCAGCAATCTTTAATATCAAATTATATGAAGCAACAAAAAACCTGCAAACAAGTTGTACACATACTGTATATTCACCACAGGTCACATGACACATGTGTGTTTATATCCTCAGAAAACCATCACAGATGCATAATGAGTATTCCATCCACACATTAACAAACATAAACGTCTTAAAGCTGCGGTACCTAACTTTCAAACTACGACTGTCGTTATGTCATGAAACAGCACTAAAACAGTTTCTCACATCATGTTACAACTTTAGATCAGCTCTCAGCCCAAAGAGTCAGAGAGTGACTCTCAGGGCAGAAACTAAGAGTCACTCTCTGAATATAACATCTTTCTAATCAGTTGCACACGTTCTGTTGTGTCGATTAGTCCACCTTCTCCTCTCTCTGATGGAAGAAAGGTTCTCCTCAGACCCTGTTGGAACAATAGCTGCGTTTCCACAGCTGGAATTTCTGGGTAATTTTCCAGGGCCAGCCCCGTCTGTGCGTGTGTCCACTGCAGGAACTTTCCTCACAAGGCCATTTACGGGAACTTTTATGGGGCCCAATGGAGTCCCTCCTCCATGCTAGGTACTCCGTTGGGCCCTGGTGGGACTTGAAGTTAACCCGGCGCTGATTGGCTAAAGCTAGCGCAGGCTCTGACGCCAGCAGAAAGCACCAAAACAACCGGCATTAGCCCAGCGGCATTAGCCTGCGGCATTAGCCCAGCGGCATTAGCCTGCGGCATTAGCCCAGCAGCATTAGCCCAGCGGCATTAGCCCAGCGGCATTAGCCCAGCAGCATTAGCCCAGCAGCATTAGCCCAGCAGCATTAGCCCAGCGGCATTAGCCCAGCGGCATTAGCCCAGCGGCATTAGCCCAGCGGCATTAGCCCAGCAGCATTAGCCCAGCAGCATTAGCCAGCGGCATTAGCCCAGCGGCATTAGCCCAGCAGCATTA
Source organism: Knipowitschia caucasica (assembly GCA_964034765.1). Lineage (NCBI taxonomy): Eukaryota > Metazoa > Chordata > Actinopteri > Gobiiformes > Gobiidae > Knipowitschia > Knipowitschia caucasica. The sequence goes on from OZ035842.1 coordinate 1,995,270, forward strand.
GCCCAGCAGCATTAGCCCAGCAGCATTAGCCCAGCAGCATTAGCCCAGCGGCATTAGCCCAGCAGCATTAGCCCAGCGGCATTAGCCCAGCGGCATTAGCCCAGCAGCATTAGCCCAGCGGCATTAGCCCAGCAGCATTAGCCCAGCAGCATTAGCCCAGCAGCATTAGCCCAGCAGCATTAGCCCAGCGGCATTAGCCCAGCGGCATTAGCCCAGCGGCATTAGCCCAGCGGCATTAGCCCAGCAGCATTAGCCCAGCGGCATTAGCCCAGCAGCATTAGCCCAGCGGCATTAGCCCAGCGGCATTAGCCCAGCGGCATTAGCCCAGCGGCATTAGCCCAGCGGCATTAGCCCAGCGGCATTAGCCCAGCGGCATTAGCCCAGCAGCATTAGCCCAGCGGCATTAGCCCAGCGGCATTAGCCCAGCAGCATTAGCCCAGCAGCATTAGCCCAGCGGCATTAGCCCAGCGGCATTAGCCCAGCGGCATTAGCCCAGCAGCATTAGCCCAGCGGCATTAGCCCAGCGGCATTAGCCCAGCAGCATTAGCCCAGCGGCATTAGCCCAGCGGCATTAGCCCAGCGGCATTAGCCCAGCGGCATTAGCCCAGCAGCATTAGCCAGCGGCATTAGCCCAGCGGCATTAGCCCAGCGGCATTAGCCCAGCGGCATTAGCCCAGCGGCATTAGCCCAGCAGCATTAGCCCAGCAGCATTAGCCCAGCAGCATTAGCCCAGCGGCATTAGCCCAGCGGCATTAGCCCAGCGGCATTAGCCCAGCGGCATTAGCCCAGCGGCATTAGCCCAGCAGCATTAGCCCAGCAGCATTAGCCCAGCAGCATTAGCCCAGCAGCATTAGCCCAGCAGCATTAGCCCAGCAGCATTAGCCCAGCGGCATTAGCCCAGCGGCATTAGCCCAGCGGCATTAGCCCAGCAGCATTAGCCCAGCGGCATTAGCCCAGCGGCATTAGCCCAGCGGCATTAGCCCAGCGGCATTAGCCCAGCGGCATTAGCCCAGCGGCATTAGCCCAGCGGCATTAGCCCAGCAGACACCACTGGAAACACCATACAACTGCACGGCATTGATTCAAACGGGGTTTGAGGCATCGCGGGGAAATGAAAAGATATATTTAGACATATCAGCTTCACTTCGAAGCACTGGGGATTCATCACACTCCAAAACAAGCCGTAAAAAGTTTTAAAAAACTGAAGCAGAACTATTGAAAAACCCAAAGACCACAACAAACGGAGCGGTTACGACCGTAAAATAAACAAATTGGTTTGGCGTAATGAGTTTCGCTTATGCAGCAATCAAAACTCATGACGTCGCCGAGTGCTCCTACTCTGCAGTGGACCCTGAGAGGACCGATGGAGAGGAAGGTTCCTGTAAATATAGTCATATCCCTATAAAATCAGGCTATCAAAGTCTATGACAGGAAACCTTTGAGGTGGCATCATTGTGACATAATTAAATAACACAAACTTTTTACATTTGAACATTTTGTAATGTTCAAATGTGCTTTTGCACAATGAAATTGTTTCTTAAAGGAATAGGCCACCGTTTTTACATACTGACACATGTCCTTACCTTAGACTAGTTGATATGTACCTGTCTGGTCTTTGTCCGTGCTCTCTGTCATGCAAACGGAGCACAAACGCAGCCTCTTCCACAGACTGTATAGTAACAAATCAGCTCCCGTTAGAAGCTACCAAACTCTTCCACTTGTTCCCTATTTAAATACAGTTATGTGACGTGTTACACTACCAAGTACAGTAACACAGAAATGTAACATGTCGATTTTCTCAGTGGATAAAAAGGGGAACTATATTGTGAGGCGTAATAATACGAGGAGCGCTATGTCCGTACACTAACTCCAACAAGTCACACTGCTTCTATTGACGGAAGTGAGCGGGAGTGAAGTCTTTGGGTGTTAGTCATGGATCTATTATAATAACTGGATAGGGTATTACTAGCTTGTAGCTGAATAACTCATGTGCTCAGGGGATTCTCGCGGTACTGCAGACTGAACCAGACTGAACCAGACTAAATTCACGTGGGCTACCCAGAAATTTTCCCCATAGAACTCAGTGCATATTAAAACAGCTCAACCTCAGCTGACAGAGAACGTGACAGAGAACCTGACAGAGAACCTGACAGAGAACCTGACAGAGAACCTACAGCTTTAATAAAGGTCGGATTTTGTGGGGATTTTAGTGTCCCTTGTCATCCTGAACTTTTTTTCTTCCTAAATCCTTCGGTTTTGTTTAAATCCACACTTTAGTGCCACAAACTCTGCTCGTCTGGCTCTCGCTCTAACTCCCGCTCTGATGAACTGCTCTGATTGGTCAGAGCGCGGCCGAGCCCCTCTGTGCACGTGCGTGAGACCCACACACGCGTGTTTGGCGCAACGCATTGTGGGAGATCATCCACTGCACAGAACCGGGAGGACCAGACGATGCCCAAATACAGGCGAGTTTCCCATAGATTTTTGCGAGTTTTCCAAAGTTCTTTGCGAGTTCCAGACGACTTCCGCTAATCTTCCAGCCCCCATGCCGTCACAAAGCGCCACTGAGCACAACCATTCATTTGAATAGGGCGCCATCTTGGATCGCCGGGGCTTGGTGTTAGTGCGTGGACATAGCGCTCCTTGTATTATTACGGCTGCGTTTGTGCTCCATTTGCATGACAGAGCGCATGGACAAAGACCAGACAGGTACATATCAACTAGTCTAAGGTAAGGTAAGAACATATGTCAGTTTGTAAAAATGGTGGCTATTTCTTTAAATGTTTAACTGATCATGTTCCACCGCTGTTCTCTGAACTGGCGCTGTCAGACGTCAAGGCTCTCGAAGGCCTAACACCAGAGCTTCTGTCAACGGGGACTGTCTGGTTCCTAAGTTAAGAACATTGTTGGGAAAGTCCAGCTTTTCCTTCAATGGAGCCAAACTGTGGAACGCTCTTCCCACTGACCTAAAACTACAAACAGACTTAAACATCTTCGTCAGACGTCTGAAACTGTGGATGAAATCGGAGCACTGTTGTTTACATGGTTAATGAACTGTATATTTAACTCATTTTATAGTTGTATATTTTAAATGTGTCCATTTGTGTCCTAAAGGCCTTCTATGGAAAAGCGTTAAAAATTAGCATGGTCTTTTATAACACTAAAGGCAGTGCATCTGGTCTGTCCAATGCAACTGTTGTGTCCATATCAAATAAATAAATAAATAAATAAATAAACAAGCGCCACTGAGCACAAGCCATTCATTTGAATACGGCACCCTCTTGGATCGCCGGGGCTTGAGACGCAGCCACTGAGAGGCCGAGGGAGAGGACGGCTCCTGTAGCTGTCCCGCCCCCTCCTTTTACCAGGAACTCCTGCGGTGGAAACTCGACTAATGGTTCTCCTCAGACTCTGTTGGGAACTGACCCCGCTGTGTTCTGCATTTGTGGATTTAGAGCGAGGCTTTGTCGGCTCCAGTGAATTAAAGCAGTTTTTTCCCATGAGCCTTTGCTCCTCTCTCACATTAAGCAAAGACAAAGAGACAAAGAGCAAATGAGTGAGAGGAAGCAGAGACACAATGATCTGTCACCGACACAGAAGCTCCATGAGACAAATACTGCAAATACTGCTAATACTGTATATACTGCTAATACTGTAAGTACTGCTAATACTGTAAGTACTGCTAATACTCTGGCAACAAAGCGGCGTTGCACTGTCGTAATATCTGTTGATCTGTTTTTACTATAGCCTTTTTTGTATTTGATGTATTATACTGTGCAGCACTTTGGGCAGCGTTTTTTGTTGTAAATGTGCTATAGAAATAAACTTGACATTGACATAATACTGAAAATACTGCTAATACTATGAATACTGCAAATACTGCGAATACTGCTAATACTAAAAATACTGCTAATACTGCTAATACTGCTAATACTGCAAATACTGCGAATACTGCTAATACTAAAAATACTGCTAATACTGCTAATACTGCTAATACTGCAAATACTGCGAATACTGCTACTACTATGAATACTGTAAATACTACAAATTCTGAATTCTGAGTCCTGAATAGTAGACAGGGCTGGAGTGCTTCTTGGACAGATGACTTCTGTTGTGACCTAGGGCTACAGTATACAAGAATAAATTGTATTGTATTAATTTGTATTGGATGTAAACATGAAATAAGGAAAAAAGTAAACTTATGGTGCTCTTCAGTGGAGGGACCAATGTTGAAAGATCAGCCAGAAGACTGAGGCACTCAAAAGTTGCAAAAATCTTTAAAAGCCTTTATTACACATCCCAAAAGAAAGTTTCGCCTACGTGTTTCAGCCTTTTGGCCTTCTTCAGGGCATGACTGAGGCTGAGACTGATGGAGAGAGGTCGAGGGAGAGAGGCTGAAGCTGAGAGACTGAGGCTGAGGCTGAGGCTGAGGGTCTCAATCCAATCCCAGCAGCAGCAGAGCAGGACCACTGCAGGGGAGAGAATATGTACACGTGTGTTGTATTTCCTCACCTTAAAGGCAGGGGGCAGTGCGGGTCATCGTCCCGGAGCGGCTCCACGTCGTGTGACGGAGCCGGAACGCTGAGGTCGTCGCTCGGCTCCAGAGATTCTGTCATTTTCACATCTGCAGGAAAGACATCAACGATTACAGCACATTCACACAGAAGGACAGTAGAGGACAGCAGTGCATCAGAAACATCAATCCAACTACACTCCAGTCTCCATGGAAACGACATCAAAGACCCCTCACAGACGACAACTAAAAATTAACAGTAACAGTCCTCAGACAAATACTGTGGTAAAATGGAATCATGGTTGTATTGTAAACGGCACAAGAGGTTTCCGTTTTAATTTTTGAACAAATAAAAGATAAATAAATGGAGTGAGAGATAACTAGAATGACGGGCCTCTTGTGGAACATTACAGACAGATTCAGAGTGTATGAAAGAGAAGCGTTTTAACAGATGCTGTGTGTACGCTTGCGTTATCGTTTGTGTGTGTTTATAAGGACTTAAGCAACTGCAGACATCAGATTATCAAAACAGGAGTGAAAAATGGTGATCACATTCTACACAGTTGTGATTATTCTGTAATATTATTTACAGTTCCAAAGTTAGAGAGCTACGAGACGCCTTCGAACTCCACAGTGGTCAAACCGGTTTGGCAGCTGCACCAAGTGTTTTTGCCTTCTTTGTATTCTGTAATATACATTTCATGCTTGATGGATGTTGTAAGATGTTTATATGCTGCACTTCTGTCTGTAACGGTGACAGAGGCTCTGCACGAGCCGTAGAGCTGTGTCAATGTTTGTGTTTCGGAGGTGAAGGACTCGTTCAGACACTGACCTCAAAACACATTCAGCTCCTGTTTAGTCCCACTGTGTAAACACTGTCCCAGGCCTGCACAGGAAAGAAGAGGACTCTGTTATGAGTTCAACCTGAGAGGCTGCTGTCACATGCGCAGCCTAAAGCCTGGTTTAAGTGGGCCAGGGCTTTAGATGCCATCTGACCGTGGCAAGTGTTCCTGGGCATGATTGCAGTGCCTTGGCTTGATTGAAGACGTGGGCCTGAGCAGGCTTTAAAGCCCAGATGAGGGGGGCCAGTGTGGCGGGTGGTGGGGAGTGGGGGATGAGGTGTGGTGGGGACTTGATATTGTGCGTCACATTACGTCTTCCGTTGTGACGGGCATTTTCACAAACGTCTCTCCTGCACTTTCGTATTCTCCGCTTGTATTAAACCTTTCATATGAGCCCCAGACCGCGGTCGAGGGGCGCAGGGGGGCGTGCGTCTACAGGGCCAAAGAACAGCGTTTCCTACGGGTATAGCTCTCTTCTGTCCTGACCCTCGCTCTCAGTGTGGTGCTATTGCAATATCACTTCAGACATTCAAGAACCAGTCTTTATTTAATCACCAGAACACACACACACTTGTATCCTCCGGCTCCGGTCGCTCAGCTCGTACGCCAAACTTTTCATTCTTTCATTCTCATTCATTCATCTCTCAGCGGGCTCGGACACGAGTATTGCATCAGAGCAATACGGACAAGTGTGAGAAGTGTCTTTCCCTAAACATCATGATCCGTACTCGAGTTGTTAGCTACAGTAGCAGAGCGTAAACGGAAACTCAACCAGGACAACGAGGTAGTCGCTGGAGTTAGTATTAGCGCCACCAGCAGGACCGAGCGTTTTACTACAGCACAGTTGCTCTGGCACGATTCAGAGAACACGTTCATGTGACCGCGGGCCGTTTTCACACCCCTGTGGCATCAATCCGGGCCACTTGGCCCAGTTCGTTTGCTAAAACCTATGTGACCGTGCCCAGAATTAAAGCTGGGGCACCTAACTTTCACGCCACAATACATTGAACGATGTAATACAATCGAGTTCCTTCTAATTTCTCACAGACAGACAGATAGAGAGACAGACAGACAGACAGACAGACAGATAGAGAGACAGACAGACAGACAGACAGACAGACAGACAGACAGACAGACAGACAGACAGACAGACAGACAGAGACATCACAGGGAAGACACACAGAGATAGTCTCTAACAGGTCCCTGCAGACAGAGACCTTAGAGACACAGATTTAATAACAGAGACCAGAGGAACAAGCTCTATGGAAACTCTATGAGACCACAGGGACTGAATCAGGACTGAATCAGGACTGAACCAGGACTGAACCAGGTCTGAACCAGGTCTGAACCAGGTCTGAACCAGGTCTGAACCAGGTCTGAACTAGGTCTGAACCAGGTCTGAACCAGGTCTACTGTTAACTACTCAGGAATCTAATATTTTTCCCTCCAAAAACTATTTCCTTTGAGATACTTTCTCAGTGATTCATGCAACAATCCATGATGACACTTTTTGAAGGACCCTACAAAAAAACTTTTGGATTGCTTCAAATGTTTGTTATAGACATCATTCGAACCCCACTGTGTATAGATTTAGGAGAACGGAGACTGCAAGATGTGATTACATTTAAACCTGCTCAGTGTTCTGGGCAACGGAAAAATGTATGTGCTGTTTGAAATGATTCATCAGATGAATTAAAGACCTGTTCACACCTGATAACATTTAAAAGTTTAAAAAAGAGGAAAGATTTATTAAAGAAACATGGGTGTGTTCCCATTAAAGTGTAAATAAAAGTATCTGGACTTTAAAAGGTTATAACTCAAAAACTAAAATTACTATCATAGAATAGAAAAGAGGATTTCAAACACAGACAGATCAGAGAGATATTGTGGATACGATCAAGCCTCTGATCATTCTACTGTGACTCCAGTGACATAGAATATAAAAGGTGCTCAGTGACAAAGATGAACTCTAACACAACATCAGGAAATCACTTCATTTATAAAGGAATCACCAGCGAGACGCCGCTCTCCTCTTCTGAAGCGAGGCGCTCATCACTCGCTGCTTTTATGATGTCTACAAGCCGTCGTTTGCTGCTAACAAGCTTCAAAAATGCGAATCAACATTTGTACCACAGCCTCCGTGGTTTGAGTCGGGAAGTGATATGAAAAGGTGATATGAAAAGGCGCAAGATATTGACAAAAACAAGGCAGAAAGTAGAGAAGAAGGCAAAAGCGATTACAAATTACACACGTGCAGATTCACACAATGCACTTATGAAAAGTACGTGGCTCGAAAAGGAGAAAGGATCAGGGGGACAGAGGGACAGGGAGGGGGGAGAGTCAGGGGGGACAGGGAGGGGGGAGAGACAGGGGGGACAGGGAGGGGGGAGAGACAGGGGGGACAGGGAGGGGGGAGAGACAGGGGGGACAGGGGGACAGGGAGGGGAGAGAGTCAGGGGGGACAGGGAGGGGGGAGAGACAGGGGGGACAGGGAGGGGGGAGAGACAGGGGGGACAGGGAGGGGGGAGAGACAGGGGGGACAGGGGGACAGGGAGGGGAGAGAGTCAGGGGGGACAGGGAGGGGGGAGAGACAGGGGGGACAGGGAGGGGGGAGAGACAGGGGGGACAGGGGGACAGGGAGGGGGGAGAGTCAGGGGGGACAGGGGGACAGGGAGGGGAGAGAGTCAGGGGGGACAGGGAGGGGGGAGAGACAGGGGGGACAGGGAGGGGGGAGAGACAGGGGGGACAGGGGGACAGGGAGGGGGGAGAGTCAGGGGGGACAGGGAGGGGGGAGAGACAGGGGGGACAGGGAGGGGGGAGAGACAGGGGGGACAGGGAGGGGGGAGAGACAGGGGGGACAGGGAGGGGGGAGAGACAGGGGGGACAGGGGGACAGGGAGGGGGGAGAGTCAGGGGGGACAGGGAGGGGGGAGAGTCAGGGGGGACAGGGGGACAAGGAGGGGGGAGAGTCAGGGGGGACAGGGGGACAAGGAGGGGGGAGAGTCAGGGGGGACAGGGAGGGGGGAGAGACAGGGGGGACAGGGAGGGGGGAGAGACAGGGGGGACAGGGGGACAGGGAGGGGAGAGAGTCAGGGGGGACAGGGAGGGGGGAGAGTCAGGGGGGACAGGGGGACAAGGAGGGGGGGAGAGTCAGGGGGGACAGGGGGACAAGGAGGGGGGAAAGTCAGGGGGGACAGGGAGGGGAGAGAGTCAGGGGGGACAGGGAGGGGAGAGAGTCAGGGGGGACAGGGAGGGGAGAGAGTCAGGGGGGACAGGGAGGGGGGAGAGACAGGGGGGACAGGGAGGGGGGAGAGACAGGGGGGACAGGGGGACAGGGAGGGGAGAGAGTCAGGGGGGACAGGGAGGGGGGAGAGTCAGGGGGGACAGGGGGACAAGGAGGGGGGAGAGTCAGGGGGGACAGGGGGACAAGGAGGGGGGAGAGTCAGGGGGGACAGGGAGGGGAGAGAGTCAGGGGGGACAGGGAGGGGAGAGAGTCAGGGGGGACAGGGAGGGGAGAGAGTCAGGGGGGACAGGGGGACAAGGAGGGGGGAGAGTCAGGGGGGACAGGGAGGGGGGAGAGTCAGGGGGGACAGGGAGGGGGGAGAGTCAGGGGGGACAGGGGGACAAGGAGGGGGGAGAGTCAGGGGGGACAGGGAGGGGGGAGAGTCAGGGGGGACAGGGAGGGGGGAGAGTCAGGGGGGACAGGGGGACAGGGAGGGGGGAGAGTCAGGGGGGACAGGGGGACAGGGAGGGGAGAGAGTCAGGGGGGACAGGGGGGCAGGGAGGGGGGAGAGTCAGGGGGGACAGGGGGGCAGGGAGGGGGGAGAGGGGCTGTGCTCTGAATGGACCGTTTTGTTTGGGGCCAGGGGCCGAGCCTCACAGAGGGAAAATGCCACAACAGTTTACAGAGTTCAGAGTCTCACACACTACAGCCCACTGTTGAGTGTCCTCCAAGAGACATGTCTTCACTCTGAGTGTCCTCCAGGAGACAGGTCTTCACTCTGAGTGTCCTCCAGGAGACAGGTCTTCACTCTGAATCTCAGTAAAACCTTGTTTGGCTCAATGCTCTGGTTTGAATCTTGTTGCAACATCTTCTTCAGAATCTGTTAGATTTGAGGAAGATGCTAATGATTAAAACCGAGGCACCTGACTTTAAAGCTGAGGTACCTGATTTTCAAACCAAATAATAATAATAATTTCTCACGTTCTGGCTCTAAAACAGTTGCTTCTGTGACTAGTTTCCCATCATGTATTTTTAGATCAAAGAGGACCAGCCTCACTCAGCCAATCAGCTCTCAGCCCAAAGAGGCAGACAGTGACTATAGTGATAAAGAAAAGGACAGCAGCAGGATGGAAATAACTGCTACAAACATGTTACAACTGCGTCACTGCAGACCAGGCCAGTGCAGACCAGGCCAGTGCAGACCAACCAGGCCAGTACAGACCAACCAGGCCAGTACAGACCACTAAGTAAGTCATCTTTATTTATATAGCGCCTTTATAGCGTGACCAGATTCACAAAGTGCTTTACAATTGTTGGGCATTATCTCTCACTCCACAGAGAGGGGGCCGGAGTCACCATTCAGGAGGCGCATGCCAGACCTATTGTGCACGTTTTAGTGGTAGTGGAAACCACTCAGAAAGACCCTATTGCTGAAAAGCGAGAGTGCTATCCACTCAGCCACCGTGCAAACAGTACAGACCATATGTAACGCTATGTGTGTATGTGTGTGTGTGTGTATGTATGTATGCAAATATGTATAGATCTATGCAAATTCATATATGTATAGACATAAATATATAGACATATGCATATACACATACAGATGGTTCCTCCGTGTGAAGTCCATGTCGTGCTGTTGCTTTTATGGCACCGTTAGCTAAGGACCCAGATCAGACGCGGATGAGTCCTGGGGGGTTATTCGGGTCTTACCGGGGTTCACCGGGGGCTTCTGGCGGTTCCGTAGGTCCACAGCGGGTCTTGCTGGAGGTACGGCCCCGGGGGAAGCATGCGAAGCCGGGTATGAAGCGGTCTGCGCCCGTGAGGTCCTTCAGCTGCAGCGGTGGAGGAGAAAGTCAAGTCCGAGTCAAGCAGCGCCGCAAGCGGAAGTAACACGACTCAAGAAAATAAAATACAAGAAGTTCACTTTCAAAATAATGTGTGCGTTTTAACGCTGTAATAGCATCAATCAAACTGTTCCACCGCTGGTTCTTTAGTTCACATCTTCTTCTCCATCACATCTGTAGATACACTCTCAGACTGAAAAGAGTGGACCACCCTCACTCAGCCAATCAGCTCTCAGCCCAAAGATGTAGAGTCTAATTCGTTTATTCACATTTAATAAACTCTTTCTGGACAAATCCACCAGTGCCCAATGGATAAAGTGTAAATAGTCCGAGTATCCGCAGAATGATCCAAATAAAGACGTGTTCCTCCATTAAACCAGTGTTTCCCTCTCGTCCCCTGCAGAGAGGGGACCGGGGGGGACCGGAGGACCTTAGAGGGGTCCCTGCAGCTGCACTGAACTCATGGGACCCCTGTGGGAGTGAAGGATGGGTCAAACGCAGAGCTGGTGCTTTATCAAAGATATAAAGTGAATTTCAGTTCTTTGTATATTTTATTTTAGAAAAGAGTGAAGTCTATCTGTTCAGAGTGATATCATTATAATTAGAGCAGAGTTATCAGAGGCCAAAACTAAAGAGTTCTGAAACAGAAACATAAAAGATCTGTTTTATTGAAAGTATTGCGAAAGATGTTATATTTCCTCTAATGTTCCCTTTGATCTGAACATAAACACAGACACACACAAACCAGTCTGAAGCTGCAGCGCCCTCCTGTGGTAGATACATGTAAATCTAAAGGTAAAGGTGCACTTTATTGATCCCGGTAGGGCAATTCATCCTCTGCATTTGACCCATCAGCATTACTATTGCAACAACACATCAGTAGGGTAAGACTAACCTGTCTCACGTGACGGTCTAATCGCAGCTCACGTTGCCCATTAGTGGGTGAACAATCCAACGCTTGGTGAATTCTGCTTCACAATAATAGGAAGAGCCGACATCGAAGGATCAAATGCACCAGAACATTGACTTTTTTTTTTTTTTTTTACAAACACAGCCCTGGAGATGTCACTCAATCTAAGATAAATGAATGGAAATAAATCCTCACTTATCACTGCTCACACAATTTATGTGAAATGTTTGTATTTGCAAAAGTGATTTCATGTTTCCATCTCTGTTGAATTCACCTCCATTTCAGGAAACGGGCCGATCACTTCAGTGAGAATCTAACTTAGAGATGTTAGATATGTTTCTGTATTTAATGAGCTCAGACTGTGATGAGGGAGCAGACACCAGTGGTTAGCCGTGCTGCTAACAGTCTGTTTCTATATTTTAGTCATGAAGTGTTTCAAAGTTCAAAGGTTTAAAAAGCTTAAAATATATTTTTTGTAAATTATTTAAATTAAAGCTGAGGAACGTAATTTCTGCATCACGTTTGTCCCAACAGCCTTCTTGCATGAGAGGATCAGGAGAGGTAGGTTTAAGGAACCCTGTGAGTCACTATCTGACCCTTTGGGCAGAGAGAGGGTGGTCCTCTGTCACCTTTCTGTTTGATCTGAAGATGTGACAGGGACTGAAAGTCAGGTACCTGAGCTTTACGAGAGAAAGATTTAACTTATCAGATCTTATACTTGTTGCTCGAGTACTTCTCTGGAACCATAATTTTTCACATTCTGTAGAGTCACTAAAATATAGTATCTCCAGAGTATTGATACTCTGGAGATACTATATTGCATGTAACTATATACTGCATGTGGCAGCAGCTCTATCCAGAGCTCCCAGTGCTTCACCATAAACAAACTTTACACGTTTGATTAAATGTAAATAAGACACAGATGGAGGCACCAGCTACAGGTTTAATCAGATCAACAACAGTAGAAAAACAGAAGCTACAGACGAAATCAAAGAGTAGGAAACAGCTCCAACTTAGAATTATCACTGTACATATGTACACGGCGACCACACGGCGACCACACGGCGACAGGAGGCTTGTGATTGGCCAGTCCTCCTCCACAGTGTTTAATTATTTATTTATTCATTTATTTACTTCTGTGTCGCGTGGAGGTCTGAAGGCGGCTGCAGAGTCCAACGCCAGCTTCACTTCTTTCAAGTCTATGTCAGAAACAAAACAAACCAAGATGGCGGATTCAGCACCAGCTCTCGTTGGGACTCGGTCCTTAAATGATCGACCCGGAGTTCAGCAAAGTCTGAGGCCAGTTTTAAAGTGAGACAGAAACCGGAGCACCAGGAGGAAACCAGCGCTGTGTGATCCAGTCACAGGAGGAGCAGCTGATCAGGTGGGCCTGTGGGGGAAGGGACACGTTAGAGACCAGGACCATTACAATACCCCCAATCTCACACTCTACCCTCACCCCTGTCCCAGTGTGCGTCTGTGCCTGTCCCACTGAATGTGTGTGTGTGTGTGCATGCGTGCATTGTAATAATGCAACTCTCCACATGAGGGCGCCACTTTCACACAGAGCTGTTTGTAGAAGTGACATGTTTAACCCTTTAAGCCCCAGAAGGTTTTTTTTTCTTAACTTTTTTTTATCTTAACTTCAAAAGGCTATAACTTAAAAGTAATAAGAGATAAAGGCTTTCTGTAAATTAGAAAAATATTAAGGATGGTCCAAAGTTTATGTAGAGAATAAATCCCCCCATCTAATTTGCATATTATGACGTCATTTGGCGTTACAAATAGTGGATTTTAGAATTTTCAAACAATATTTGTATTTTTCTAACTGACAGACATATATTGATCACTAGGACATGAACACACACTGTAACATTGTAAATGTTCATGAAAATAGTAAAAAATACAAATCATGGTGCTGCTGTGAGCAGTCTGCGCAGACGCGCGCCTCCAGGTGAAGCGCGTCACCACAACCCTCCTGCTGCAGATGTCTCCCCCACTCCCTCTCTCATCTCCCCTGATCTCTCTCTCGTCTGACACACACAAGACAAGGCTTCTCCAACACGTTACTGTCCCTGTGATTACGGGAGGCATGAAAATAAATATGTGGGTAGCACTTTTAGCGGAGACTTTGGCGGAAACTTCAGCGGAGGCTGGAGGTCGCGGCGCCCCGACGAGAGTTCCAGGCTGGTTCTCCGCAAATCTAACCTGTCTCCGAACCTCCCAATGACTGCCCTGACTCTGAGAAACACTGTTCCCACTGCAGTCTCTGTACAAAGTCTAAAGTTAGTGTTTGGTGCGGTATAACACCCCCGCAGCTGCATTCGCTTCACTATGATTTCCGCACTAGTTTAACGCGGTCTTGCTCGAATATTTTGTATGAGAGCATGACGTTTTTTGGGGCCAGGGAGGTAGTCTGACATGTCTGCCAACTAGTGGCAGGGAGTATGAATGAATTTTGATACTCAGTTGGACACACTCGGCCGTTTTAAACAGTACCGCAGCTTGTCGACTTAAGTCGACCGTGGCGCCTAGAGGGTTAAAAGTAATGAACCAGATCCACTCAGACTCCAGACTGAAGCCAGACTTTAGATATGTCCAGGTCTTACCCGGGAGGAGCACTCTGTGTGACTTACCGGTCTCACCTACGGGGAGGGGGATACATGGACGGAGCAGACGCTTGTTGACTGGCAACGATGGCTGAAGACGAGAGGCCTGAAGGAAACACAATCTTTTAGTGTGAAGATAAAGACTAATACCTTTCTATATTTATGCAGAGAGACCAGAGACCAGAGGTGTGAGCTCTAAAGACTAGAATCTGACTATGACAGTTACTATGTTCACTAGTCACTTTACCTGCTGCAATTATACTATTGTTTATTCTGGTCCTATTCTCTGCTGCTAAAGTGCAATATACACATCTGAAATACCTCTGAACCAAGTGCAATTATAGCTTCAACATTTTTTTTTTTTTGGGTGGGCTGCAGGAGGCGCTTATCTACCTATTATTTTCATTTTATTATCTATAATAAAATATATGTATATGATCTATTATTAAATAATAGACCCTGTTGATGTGTGCAATCTGAGTGCTCTTATTTCCTTCTTTTTTCTTTGCTGTAACGATGACACAGAAATGTCCCCACTGTGGGACAAATAAAAGAATATCATATCTTATCTTATCGTTACCAGGGCAGAGGTTACATCTGCGCTCCAAAAGCTAAACTAACGGCTGTTTGGAGTGTTGTGATGTCACATGACACTCAGTGGGGCACTAACCTGAGGCGTAGGGCAGCTCGTACTGTCCAGATATGAGGGGGTACCCCATGTGGTGGGAGGGGAGGATCCTCTGGGAGGGGGAGGACCTGGGCTGCCTCTCCTCCCGGTCTCTGTCGTGGGGGGAGGGCTTGTCAGAGACTGATGGAGACTTGCTCTTGTACTGACTGGCGTGCTGCTGCAGGAGCTCTAGGGCTTTGGCCTCAGGAGGAGGCTTCACGTTCGGGCTGGAGCGAGGAGCCTTCTCCCCCTCCTCCCCCTTTGCTCCATACGGGAAGGAGTAACCAGGAGGCAGGTACGAGCCTGAAGAGCAGGAGGTCAGAGGTTAGAGGCTGATGTAAACCTGGGGGGAGGTGATAGTTGATCTGCTCTTTGATTTCGATGCTTGAGACCATTCATTATAATCTTTTTCGATATAAAAAAATCGTAATCGTGACACCCCCACTAGTTTCATCATGTATTTGTGATGTCACATCTTTAGATCCAAGAGAGGACCACCCTCACTCAACCAATCAGCTCTCATCCCAAAGAGGTAGACAGTGACTCACAGGACTTTCTTACACTAAAGATGTTTCTAACAAGATGAAGAGAGCAGGTTGTGTCTGATTATTTTACTTAAAGTGATTGTCTGGAGTTTGTCAGAAAAAAAGAGAGGTACAGGATTTGAAAAAAACGACCCAAGCTCCTCCCCCTTCCTTTGTGATTGGTCTATGCCTACATTTCCTTAACACTTTTGAATGTTAATCTGAGAACACATTATACTTATACATTATTAACACACAAGCACAGAAGTTTTCAGAATTATCTGTTAACGTTTTCATGACAAAAATAACGTTTTAATGCACGAAAAAAGCGATCGCGGTAAACCCGGAAGTAGCTATTAACATTGATTAAACATTATAGGACACATCTTCAGAGGATTTGATTATGGATATAGGTTCAGTATATAAATGATTATGGATATAGGTTCAGTATATAAATGATTATGGATATAGGTTCAGTATATAAATGATTATGGATATAGGTTCAGTATATAAATGATTATGGATATAGGTTCAGTATATAAATGATTATGGATATAGGTTCAGTATATAAATGAGTAACTCAGCGCGGATGTTCAAAATTCTTTGTTCAGTTTTCACAAAGTTCCAGAGCCTAATGGAGGCTTGATTCGGAGGCTCCGTAAAAACAAACTGAGCATGCGCGCAGCTGCGAGCATGACAGCCGATGATTGACAGCCCTTGGCATCACATGATTGGTTAAAGTGGACGGCATTGTGGATTTTGAGCTATAGCTAAGAGAAGGGAAGGCGGGACTTACCCGTAATATTAGAATTCATAAAATGACTTATTTCATATCAACATTGAAGGCCGGGGCGACAGTAGCTCAGTTGGTAGAGCATTGGCCTTAAGGCCAGAAGGTCGTGGGTTCAATTCCCACCTCTACACCTTCTCCACCGACTCCCAATGATGACTGCTGTCGTTGTGTCCTTGGGCAAGACACTTAACCCCACTTTGCCCAAAGCCCCCACTGAAAGATCAAGGCTATGCTCACACTCAGAGCAGCCGTCCTCCTGTGGACTCACCACCTGCAGAGGGTCAGTGAGGGGCTGGTGCTATGAGACTTGGGTGGCATCTCTGACTGCCACCCCCCTGACCCAGAAATGGATTAAAGGGTAGAAAATGGATGGATGGTTGGATGGAACATTGAAGGCCAGGAGGTCAATTTAATAAAATTCTTAACATTTGTAATTTATTTAGAGTTCCAGACTATCATTTTAAAGACTATTTTGTTGGATGGCAATAATGGAAATAAAAGTTGTGGACTAGAAAATGTCTAGAATAAGATCAATACTAACATTTAGTAATGAAGCTGGGAGTCATGTTTGGATATATACTTTTGTTTTGAGGACAGAAAACAGTCCTATGACATCAGAGTGTGTTACGAAAAGTGCTGAACACGAGTCACATCAAACAAAACCCTGAGAGTCACTGTTTGACTCTTTAGGCCGAGAGTGAGTGTGTTACTTTATCTGAAACGGCTGAACTAGAGCTGTTACTCATGAGCTGCAGCTGAGGCGCCTTCTCCACAGATCTGGCCTTTGCCAGCCCCTTCGTATTCAGGTGAGTTAAAGAAGAGTATAGAGGTCCATCCATCCATCCATTTTCTACCCTTTAATCCATTTCTGGGTCAGGGGGGTGGCAGTCAGAGATGCCACCCAAGTCTCATAGCACCAGCCCCTCACTGACCCTCTGCAGGTGGTGAGTCCACAGGAGGACGGCTGCTCTCTGAGTGTGAGCATAGCCTTGATCTTTCAGTGGGGGCTTTGGGCAAAGTGGGGTTAAGTGTCTTGCCCAAGGACACAACGACAGCAGTCGGTGTGGGAGTTGGTGGAGAAGGTGTAGAGGTGGGAATTGAACCCACGACCTCCAGGCCTGAAGGCCAATGCTCTACCAACTGAGCTACTGTCGCCCCTAAAGAGTATAGAGGTAAAACCTTTAATCTTAGAGATTATAAACATCTAAAATATCCACACTGATGTGTTTTAAAGATAGTTAAACTGGAGATAAACAGGGCTGGAGCTCAGGTACAGTGCTACAGGTACCACATGTTGAAGTTATTACATCATCTTTGAGGTTATTGATGAGAATAATCTAATTTTCAATAGTAGCAGGGAGTAATCATAGTGACCAAGACAATGTTTGATTGGATTATTTCTGTTATTGTGTATAAGACCAGAGAGAGGGACCAGGAACAGACCAGACTTAAACCTTAGAACATCCTGGATCGCTACATGTACTTCCTGTCTCCAGACTCAGATCTGACAGGACAGTGTGCACTCTCACCAGGGTAGTTCTGCATCATGACCTGGGGCATGCCTCTGTAGCCTGGGTGATTGGGGTCGTAGGCCTGGCTGTAGTAGGGTCCGTGCATGTAGGGCATGTACTGGTGCTGGGACAGAGGAGAGGAGAACTGCATGTGAGGGTTTCTCTCCTTTCCAGAGGCTCTCAGCTCCTCAGGGGCCACAGTCCGACTGTCTGCGTCTTTAGGCTCCTCCTTCAGCACCAGGTCTTTCCCTCGCGGACGCTCCTCTTTGGACTTCCTGTCGCGCTCCTCCTTCCAGCGCTCCTCCTCCTGTTTGGAGACGTCGGAGTATTTGTTTGGGTAAACGTAGGGCCACAGGCGCGAGTCTGGCTCCTGCAGGAGTCACAGGTCACAGAGGGAACACTAAAGTTACTGATTCGAGTTCATCAATAAGGAAGACAAACAATACAATGCTGCACCATGTGTATGGTCATTTTCAAACTGAGGCTTCTGCTGCAGATCCACTGTACAGTTTAGGGATGCACTGATTTTAACATTTTGGCCAATATTGATATCCGATAATAATTTTTCTGTTATGGCCGATACCCAATATTTGCAAATATTGATGTTTTTAGAAAAAAAATCTGAGAGATAAAAGTTTGTACATACTGAATTTCTTCCTCTATTTTCAGAATGAATTTTATTTTAGTTAAAATGGACGATGCGGGAAAACACACATAAGAGCTTTTTGTGGTTTAGTATCAGTCTTATTTTGAGAGAAAACTTTTTGACGCAGCATATGTAGAGTAATGGAAAAAATACAGTAAAAATAGACAAGAATAAATAATAATAATTTACAGGGCATTAAAAAGGAGACAAATATAGTTCAAAATAGTATTAAAAGTTCTAAATTTCATGGTATAATAATTATTTTGGTTTTTCATAAAGATGATTTATAGTTCTGTAACTGAGTATCCACTAGCAAGCCTGCACGTGGATTGAGCGATTCTTGGGTTTCATTAGACGTCGGGACAGTGGCGCGAATGACATACGTGGGACAGGACCGGATCGGACCGGACGTACCGTGGCGGTGCAGTCTGCCGGGTATATACTCAGAGATATAGTAGAAGAACTTCCTGTTCCTCGGAGGACTTTGCGCGTTGCGTAACGCTGTACACACTCAGCAATACACATTGGCTGTGCTTATCGGCCCAATTTTACATCGGTCTGATGCCGATAGGTCATTTCGTACTAAGGTCCGGATTTGCTCCACTGAGCTCCGTTAACAGGTGGGAGGGGTTTTGCAGATTGAAACGATAGGATCTGAGTTTTCCGTGACATATGTAATGCTCCCGAGTGAGTCGCTAGCATTTAGCTTAGCTTTAGCCATCTCCTTTGCCACTAACGAAGACTGAGGGGAATAGAGCCCCAACACTTTGCCAGCAATGACATTTTCTAAACATCCCACTTACTCCGGCTTCAATGTCTTGATATCTGGAGCCGAACCAGAACGGATTACTTTATTATCAGATTTGCAGCCATTACCATACGACAACCAGCAAATTCGGCGCTAACTCGCCTCCCCTGCTCGCTGATTGATTGATTGATTGATCAATACCAGCCGTACATGTAGGAAATTAATAATTGACCAGAGTTTACGTATGGCTAAGGCCAGGCTACTGTACAGTAGCCTGCATCTCGCACATTCAGAAGGCTTACAATACACATCAAACAGGATAAAGATCACAGAGATAAAGCATGTGCTCACCTGTCTATACCACAGAGCTGGCTCCACCCCCGTCGTGCGGCCAGGCTCCGCCCCTGACTTCCCCTCCTCTTTCCCATGATGCCCTGCTTCACTCAGCTTCATCTTCAGCCCCTCCTGCTGCTGCGGCTGTTGCGCCTGAGGCTTCTGCTCCTCTGCTTTCACCATGATCACAGACTTACCCTCCCCCTCTTTACCCTTTGTGCCTTTAGATCCCAGGTCAGTCAGACTGGGAGCGCGGGACAGGGTGGGTGGGACAGTAGCCTTCACTTCCTGTTTAATGTCTGGTTTCTTCCCCTCTGGTCTGGACCGATCCTCGTACTGCCTCTGGTACGCAGGGTTAGCGTTAGCATTAGCATTGGGACTCTGAGTGGCTAGTAGGTGGGCGTGGTACTGGTCTGGAGAGTAGGAGTATGGAGGGACGTAGTACTGGTTATAGTACAGAGGCTGAGCGTACATGTTAGACCTCTGCTGGATCACCGACTGCTGCTGCTGACCTTCTGCTTTACGCTCGTCCTGAGGCTCAGTCTTTAACCTGACCTCTTCTGCGTCCACGTCCTCCTCCTTCTTGATCTTTACCGCGACCTCTGGCTGCGTGGGGGCTTGGCCTGGGCTGGGGTTGGGGTAGTTGGGGGAGTAGTACGAGTCATAGTTGGGGTAGTACTGAGGGTCTTTGGGGTTCTGTGGGGGGAACAGAGTCTTTTTAGCTGCTTCTCTGGCGCTCTGATCGGGCTCAGTCTTCACCGTCTTCACGCCGTCCTTCCCCTCACCGTCTTCACCTGCGTCTGAAATGTCCGAGTAGGCAGGACTTCCTGTTTTGACCGAGGCATTGTCTCCGTTCTGATTGGCGTGCGGAGGGTTTGGAGGTGCTCCTGGTTCTCCACGGCTTGCCACACCTATCGATGGGCTGGGGGCGTTGTCTGAGAAGCTATAAACTTTATCAGCCTCAGCTTTGATGCTAGCTAAACGGGTCTGGTGCGGGTCAGAGCCGTTCAGCATGGTGTCCTCTGCGTACGGACTCTTGCCCTCCTCTGGACGCTTGGCTTTGGGACTGTCCCCTTCCTTCCCCTCCCTCTTCTTCTTGTCCTTCTTCTTCTTGTCCTTTGCTAGCGCGGGGCTGGTGGCAGGCTCCACAGGTTTAGGTTGTGCACTTTTGAGCTGAGGACTCTTGGGGATGGACTGTACCACTGTGCCCATAGAAGGAGAGGTGGCCTGCAGGGTATAGTTCACTGGAGCTCCTGCAGGGGGCCCTGTGGAAGCGGTGGAAGCCGGACGTCCTGGTTTAACGCTTTTCATTTTGTCGTTCTTCCCGGCGGCGGCCATCTTCTTTGCCTTTCTGTCGTCCATGCCGTCATTACTGGCGTCGTCCGTGAGACAGCCCGCCTCCTCGCCGCCATCCGTCCCATCTGGTTCCGCCTCCCCGCTCTTCTTTTTGCCCTTCTTAGCAGAGGGGGAGGGGGCATCAAAGCCTCGTCCTTTGGGGGTGTTGGAGCGAGCAGGGGAGATGGCGGCTCCGTTACAGATGTTGTCAGGATGGAGGGAGTCGTCTCCGTACTCGCTGTCTCCGTCCTGGTCCAGACGCACGTCCTGGTCGTTGTGAGCGCGTGCTTGATGGTACTTCAGGCCATTGATGTGCTTATATTTCTTATTGCAGTTTGGATGAGGGCAGTCGATGAGGACGGGGGAGGGGCAAGTCCGCTCTACAGCCTCACATTTACCTACAACGACAAAAACAGTAGTTCAATCACCACGTAATGTGATGCACAATATCACGTCCCCACCCCACCTCATCCCCCACCTGGCACATTGACCATCTCTCCAAATCGTGCCCAAGCCCTGTTGCCGCGGCCACATAGCATCTAAAGCCCAGATCTAGTCAAAATCTTGGACAAGGCCCAACTTAACCAGGCTTTAGGTTGTGCATGTGACTGCAAACTTAAGCCTAGTTTATACTTGCGCGGCGCGGAGCTTACGGAGGTGACGTGACGTCACTTGCGTAACGCGTTGGTCACCGCAAGGCCCTTACGTTGCCTGCCCTGCAGCATCGAAATGTTCTAACTACGTAAGGGTCGCCGCAAGGAAGCTCCGCTGTGATTGGTCCGTGTGTGTATTGGAAGGAAGCACGGAGCGGCTGCAGCAGGAGCATGGACGAGGCACTATGGCTCTAAAGCTTTGTGCTTCGAAGGAAAAGCAGTTTGGGCTCAGAGCCTGATATACAGGAGACTGTGGACTATCGAACATATATATAACTTATATCTAACATATATATAACTTATAAACTGTGCAGTCGTTTGTTTTGCACTGTTCCTGTCTTTTTTGAATCGTAGCTGCGTTTGTTGCTTTCCTCCTGCACTCGTAAATCGTTCATGTTTGTCTCAGATATTTACCACTATTATTGTTTTGCTGGTTGTGCTGAAAACTATTTAATAATAACTATGTTTCCAACAAGAACTGTGTCTTTATTCACAGAATCACAGTTGAAATGACTTATAAAATAATGAATCCATAAAACTATCACATGAATCTGCAGTAGAAACACGTGTAATGAGCTCAAACAGCTTTGTTTGTTATTGTTGTTCTGAAGAGGACAAAGTAGCAGCGTAAATGGGACCGCTCCTGTGTGATCGCCCTCATGTGGTTTGTTGTGGGATTACAACATTCTCCTCAAAACTCCGTAAGGGGAATGCACCAGTATAACATCAATTGTGCTTACGTAGGTCCACCGCAACCGCTAACGTAAGCCACGCCGCGCAAGTATACTCTAGGCTTTAGAGTCTGAACCAAAGCTCTATATGAAAAGCTTTCATCATTATCAAATCTTATAGTGTCCAGATACAACAGTTGACTGTTGCTGTTGGTGAATTGTGACATCACAACATGACCCTGAGACTTATATTTGGGTGAAGCCTGTATGTGGGCCTCTGACCCCTGTGACCTCTGACCTGTGGAGTTGGTCCTCATCCTCTTGGAACCTTTGGTGTCCTCTGAACTGGAGGTTGGTTCCATGTCTGAGGCAGGCTTGGTCTTCCTCTTGGCTGCAGAGGGACTGGCTTTATGGTCCTTAAGGTCCTCTGCTCCTGGTGTCTGGCTCCCTCGCCGGCCCTTGCTGGTGGCTGCGCCCCTGGTTTTACTGTTCCCGCTGGTTTTTCCATCTGAGGAGTTACTGGTGTCGTTCAGAGGAGTGTTCCCACCTGGTCGCATGCGTTTGCCCCGTCCCCGACCAGAACGCATCTCCACATCCGAGCTGGGAGAGTCGCAGAACCTACAGGAGCAGAGGTAAAGCTGAGAGACCTGACAATCCATACAAACATTATAAAACTGTTTGATTCCATCCCTAATATCTGGTCTATGTCTCTCTCTGGTCTATGTCTCTCTCTGGTCTATGTCTCTCTCTGGTCTATGTCTCTCTCTGGTCTATGTCTCTCTCTGGTCTATGTCTCTCTCTGGTCTATGTCTCTCTCTGGTCTATCTCTCTCTCTGGTCTATCTCTCTCTCTGGTCTATCTCTCTCTCAGGTCTATCTCTCTCTCTGGTCTATGTCTCTCTCTGGTCTATGTCTCTCTCTGGTCTATGTCTCTCTCTGGTCTATGTCTCTCTCTGGTCTATGTCTCTCTCTGGTCTATGTCTCTCTCTGGTCTATGTCTCTCTCTGGTCTATGTCTCTCTCTGGTCTATGTCTCTCTCTGGTCTATGTCTCTCTCTGGTCTATCTCTCTCTCTGGTCTATCTCTCTCTCTGGTCTATCTCTCTCTCTGGTCTATCTCTCTCTCAGGTCTCTCTCTCTCTCAGGTCTATCTCTCTCTCTGGTCTATGTCTCTCTCTGGTCTATGTCTCTCTCTGGTCTATGTCTCTCTCTGGTCTATGTCTCTCTCTGGTCTATCTCTCTCTCTGGTCTATCTCTCTCTCTGGTCTATGTCTCTCTCTGGTCTATGTCTCTCTCTGGTCTATGTCTCTCTCAGGTCTATCTCTCTCTCTGGTCTATCTCTCTCTCAGGTCTATCTCTCTCTCAGGTCTATCTCTCTCTCTGGTCTATGTCTCTCTCAGGTCTATGTCTCTCTCAGGTCTATCTCTCTCTCAGGTCTATCTCTCTCTCTGGTCTATCTCTCTCTCAGGTCTATCTCTCTCTCAGGTCTATCTCTCTCTCTGGTCTATGTCTCTCTCAGGTCTATGTCTCTCTCAGGTCTATGTCTCTCTCAGGTTCATACCTGGGAGGAGCCCAGTCGTGCCTGGTGCAGTCCAGCAGAGTTCCCACATAGGTCTTATTTCTCCAGGTGACGTTCACCACCAGCATTCCTGCACAGAGGAACATACACCTTTACAAACACATTTATTACAATGCAAACACTATTACACACAACACTGAAGACACACACCCAAACGGGTGTGACACTGAGGTCCGAGGGCCAGCTCCAACTTGTGGTGCCAAAGATGAGACTTAAAACCCAGGGGGACAGGGCCTTCTCTATGGCTGGACCAAAGCTATGGAACCCTCTGCCTCCTCACGTCAAAGCAGCTCGCCTGTTGGAATTGTCTAAAGTCTTGTCTAAAGACGAATTTTTACTCTTTGGCTTTTAACACAGCATGAGTTGTGTGGTCCTCGGTTTTATCTGTGTTATTTATTTTATTGTTTTACCTTTACAATTTGATAATTGGTAATTTATTGTTTTTATTATTTTTTTGTTTTGTTTTTACTGTATGTTTTAATTGCGTAAAACCTGTCGAACATGTACATTGTAATGTGTTGTTATTGTAAGCACTTTGAAAACTTGATTTATGAAATGTGCTATACAGGTGGATCGAGGCAGTGTGCGCAGTGATGCGCTCACTGTATCGGACCGTTGTGGTAAAGAGAGCTGAGCCTAAAGGCAAAGCTCTCGATTTACCGGTCAATCTTCGTTCCCTCCCTCACCTATGGTCATGAGCTTTGGGGTAATGACCGAAAAGACAAGATCACAGATACAAGCGGTCGAAATGAGCTTCCTCAGGCAGGGCCTTCCCTTAGAGATAGGGTGAGGTGCTCAGTCACACGGGAAGAGCTCAGAGTAGAGCCGCTGCTGCTCCACTTGAAGACACGCTGGAGGGACTATGTCCCTCAGCTGGCCTGGGAACGTCTTGGGGTCCCCCCGGATGAGTTGGGGGAAGTGTGTGTGGATAGGGAAGTCTGGGAGTCTCTGGTTAGACTGCTGCCCCCGCAACCCGGCAACGGATGAAAATGGCATGGAATGGAAAAAAACAAATAAAAGTGGATTGGATTGATACAATGCTGTAGGTCGTGGATCTATTACAATAATAATAACAATAAAAAACAATTCACATTCATTTTTGACAGCCACCTCGACAGTGGTTCCAAGCGTGCCAAAGGTACACCATGACGTGACGTCAGCTGACTGCCTTTCATAAGATAAGATAAACCTTATTGTCCCAAGGGAAATTTGCTTTAGGATACAGTGCTACAAGAATCTTTCACTGATTGGCCAACGAGTGTCGTCACTGGAAGCAACGTCCGACCCTATGGTAAAAGCAACTCAACCCTGTCATCTTTAAAGCCGGCTGCTCTGCTATAACTATCGAACACGTGCCTATCGCAATATATATCGTTATCTTTTTATTGCCCAGCCCTAGTTTCTAGCCTGTTTCATTCTCTTGTAATCAGCAGTCAAAAAGACGGGTGTGACAGAAAGCACCAGTCTTAGAAAAAAAAAGAGAAAATTAGGTGTTTGTGAAAACAGACGAATCTGCAAAAGAGTGATTGTAACACTATTTAGTTTAACTTTAGAATATCCTCAAACATGTCCAGGATCAGCAACAACAAGTTATGAGAAAGTGTTTTTGATGCAAAATGATAGGTTTTATGGCACACACCCACATTTACATATTGAAAGTAGAGCCAATGACAAGTTATGCTAGAAAGAATAGCCAGTGTTCATGCATTAGGTGAGGCTATATTTATGTCAATAACAGTAAATCAGAGAATAGCAAAATTACAATGATAAACACTATAAATGACAATAAATCAGTGAAGTGAACAGACTATATACCTATACTATATGTGCAATAGAATACTGTTGTATGCCTTTGCGTCTGTGTGTGCACATGCATCAACAACAACAACTTATTCTTGTATAGCCCTAAATCAAGACAGAAATAATCTCAGAGGACTTAACAAAACCATTGAAAATCACCAACACAGATCAGAGAATCAACAGTTAAGACACAAAATATAAACATATACACAAATGCATGTGCGTTTATGCGCGTGTTTGTGTGTGTTCGTGTGGTTTCATCTACAGAGTGTTGTTCTGTTTAGTCCAGCAAGCGCTGTGATAACTGGACTTTGCCGCTGGCTCCTGGTACAGTGATAGTATTAGCGATAGCCCACTTTTGTGTGCCATTTTGGAGCGCAATTCTGGTTTGCTGCCCTGATCCTCCACATGGTGTCTGTCGGCTCTAGAGACACATTTACTGCTCAAATTGCCTCAAATTAATGCCTGTCCCTGACTATATTACTCCATGCCTGCTTCTCCTCTATCTCTCCTGCACAGAGTGCTCAGACAGTGATCTTTGACCAAGACACCCACAGAGCTCTGCTGCCACCGGCTGGCTCAATAAAAACATTGTCTACAGCCATCCCCAGACATATATGATACGTGGGACACAGAAGGAGAGGAAAAGAGTGAAAAAACTATGTATTTTTGAATTAACCTATTCTTACGTTTATGACAGTCAATGAGTTAAAGCTGAGGCACTCAAATTTCAAACAATGGAAAATGTAACTACATAATGAAAAATCGTGTGTTTCTGGCCTTTGTCACAAAGGCCATTAGCACTTACCACCCTCATGCAGGCTATCAACTCTAAGCCCAAAGAGTATGAGATAATGATAATGTTTTCAAATCAGATAAAAATGCATGTCTTTCTGGTGAGGTAAACCAAATGTATCATTAATGAGAAGTTATGTCCCCCAGCCTAAACAACCTGATCTTCAGGATATATAAAAATAACAGAATATATAAATAAATGTGTGATAGTGGTCTCTCACCGTCCTCCGTCTCCTGCCACACAATTCCCTCCAGGTTCACACTGGTGCCAGGTTCACATGGTCCTAAACACTCTGGTTCTGTGGCCAGAGCTGCGTCTGCCGTGTTCACCGCCACCGAGCGAGAGCGCACCATGATCTGCTCACACGGAGACGAGATCTCACTGTTCCCCACTGCGGCCAGCAGGTGGAGCTGAGGAGGAGCCGGCGTGGAGGCCGGAGACTCCATCTGCAGAAGAAGCACAGAACTGTGAGGGACACGGTTAACAAGCAGGGCAGCTGGTAAGAGAAATTATTATTGATCCATGATTATTGCTAACACTGTTGTGATGTCACACTGTGGTCATAATAGACTGATGTCACAGTCATAGGCTCTATGGCTCAAACACACGTGTCCAGCTGAAGGTACTTGTTCTATATGTACTTGTTATTTGTCTGTCGTATTGATGTATGTGAAATATACAGAGTGCTAGTTCAGTGGCGATAAAAGTAGCACTAGCAGTGTTAGCAATAATTATGGATCAGGGTATTACTAGCTTTTAGCTTTCCCACCTATGGGCACAGGGGGCGCCCGTGGTAATGCAGACTAAATTAATGTGGGCTACCCATACAAAATTCCCAAAGAACTCAACGTAAACTAAAACAGCTCGACCTCAGCTGACAGAGAACCTACAGCTTTCAGAAAGGTCAGATTTTGTAGAGATTACAGTGTCCTTTGTCATTCTGAACTTTTTTCTTAAATCCACACTTTACTGCCACAAACTCTGGCAGTAAAGAGCTCTAGGTCCGCTCTGATCAGCAGCTTTGATTGGTCAAAACGTGGCCAAGCCCCTCTGTGCACGTGCATGAAAGCCACACACGCGTATTTGGCGCGACGCATCATTGGAGCTCGTCCACTGCGCAGAACTGGGACTGGGAGGACCAGACTATGCCCAAATATGGGCGAGTTCCGTTAATCTTTCGGTGCCCGAATGCATGTCCCACGCGCAACTGAGCACAAGCCATTCATTTGAATAGGGCGCATCTTGGATCACCAGGGCTTGGCCATGATCCAGAAGAATCTGATTTGAATATAACCTGGAGCCTAGGGCTGGAATAAACGAATATTTTTTTAATGATTAAACTAGCAATTATTTTTTTGATGCATCGATTAATCTAACGATTCATTTTATTCAGTCTGATTCGATTAGCTCCCCATTAATTGACTAATATCAATGTATACATGCTGATTTACATATCTGAATGAAAAAAACATGAATTCCTTAACAAAATATATTTATTGCTCTTAAAACACTACTGAAAAAAGTGCATCTTATTATTCTTCTTTCAGTTGAAAACAACACTTGATGTTTAGCATTCAATAAAAAATTAAAAAATAAATTCACCCAAAATACTTGTTTAGAGCAACTGAAAGAATACAGTAACCAATGTAAAAACTTTTTTTTCTCTTCCTTCTTGGAAAAGAACTTTACACAAAAAGCCGCTAGCATCAAAGCACTTGATGGCCTAACCACCCATAGCCTCTGAAATTTAGAGAATGTGCGTCTACTGCGCGTGGAAACTGCGTTCCAGCATCGGCTATCTGAACTCGTGGTGATACTACTGCTACTACTCGCTCTGACAAATTTGCGTGTATATTTTGCGTCAACGTATTTTTTGCGTCAACGTCATGGATTATGGCGACGCGTTGTCCCAGCGCTACTGGAGCCAGTTTCCTTATATGGCCATTTGTTCAGGAGACGGCACACAAATGATTTTGTGTGCGTCGTCTCTGATCAAATACATCGACTCAATCAGAAACTGATGCTGTGAGAAGATTTTACAAACAGCTGTGTGTGAAACGGATCCTGTGGAAAAGACAGGAGCAGAGACTTCCTGATGTATTTTTGTTTTAATTACATCTTTGAAATACACCAACATAACAACTTTCATGATTCCAGTGAGAGAAGTCTGAAAAAACAGACCACAATTCCTCATACCTTTACAAGAAAAATTAATCAGACTCATAACATTCTTGTACAAATACATGCTTTGTAAATCGAGACATCTCATCAATAAGCTTCAGCCAACACCTGTATGTGACTGAGGCTATAGATCCTTTATAATGTTATAGTTACTGTAGAACTCCTGTGTGTATATCATAAATTGTTAGCAGCCCCTACCACCACAGCCCTCTCCCGCTAAAGATTGATAGTAGTTATGGTTTGAAGCACAAATCAAATGACAACATTCATATTTGTGGCCTTTAAAAAGCAGCCTATTTCAACATTGACTGAACCAGGATTCTCACCTTTACTTCTCTTTCCATCTTCATCACCACGGACTTAGCAGCCATAAAAGTGAAGCACATCTGTACCTTGCGTTTCTGCTCTCACCTTCATCCTCTCTCTCGCCCTCACCTACTCTCTCGCTCACCCCCGCTCTAACGCTCTCTCTGAACAAACTCCACATGGTGTTAGTGTGTGTGAGCTGCTTCCTGCTTCTGTGTTGTTGTCGTAGCAACAGGAGAAACAAGGCCCAGCTCCTGAAGCTTCATTCATGCCTCTGTCTGGAATGCTGGGAAACCCCCTCTCATTTGATTAGGTGCTTCTGTAGCAGGAGGCAGGGCTAGTGTGTGAACCCTTCCGATTGGCCGAGGGCAGACACGTTACATGGATCGAAACTAGGAGCTTTCTGCATGCAGCAGAAGTGGGTCACTTTACAAACTCACTGGTTATATCAGGTTCTATCTGACAGATACACTATTCAACATATGTCAGTGTTTTTGTGCAGGGTCAAGGGTCGAGTTTAAACACTAACATTGTAAAGAGCTTTGGGTGACTTTGGTCTGTAAAATGCGCAATATAAATAAACATTACTACCAACAATAAAAGTGAACTCAGCAGAGATTGCCCACCGATCTTTCTCTGCTTTCTTCCTGGTTCACATCTGGGTTGGTCCTGGTTCACTTGTATTGACCAGATGCATCGACGTCATCCAGTCACGTGATTGTGCATGAGCTTACGGCGGAAGTATTGGAAACTAGCATTGCGGCGTGAGCAAAACGGACTACAACTCTTTAAAACGGAGCTTCCTCTCCTAAATCGAGAAGTGGCTGCTTCAAGCACATGTTCGATTACGTTATTGGTGGAAGTAGGACATCTTGTCAGGGCTCACAAAGAGTGGTATTTGGAGAAGTTAAAGAAGCTATACCCAATATTTTTTCTAAGTAGTTCATAAAAATGGTTTTTACTACATACAAGTTGTATCATAATACATCATTTAATTGAAAACTTGAGGTAATTGATTCAGCTGTGTAAGAATTACAAGCAGTGAAAAGTGCTGAGTGGAGTCTTAGCGGGCCGTTTGTTCTCCTCCGCTCACAGAGCGAGCAGTGAACAGCCTGCGTCCTCTAGCCTCTACAGCCTGCGTCCTCTAGCCTCTACAGCCTGCGTCCTCTAGCCTCTACAGCCTGCGTCCTCTAGCCTCTACAGCCTGCGTCCTCTAGCCTCTACAGCCTGCGTCCTCTAGCCTCTACAGCCTGCGTCCTCTAGTCTCTACAGCCTGCGTCCTCTAGCCTCTACAGCCTGCGTCCTCTAGCCTCTACAGCCTGCGTCCTCTAGCCTCTACAGCCTGCGTCCTCTAGCCTCTACAGCCTGCGTCCTCTAGCCTCTACAGCCTGCGTCCTCTAGCCTCTACAGCCTGCGTCCTCTAGTCTCTACAGCCTGCGTCCTCTAGTCTCTACAGCCTGTGTCCTCTAGCCTCTACAGCCTGCGTCCTCTAGTCTCTACAGCCTGCGTCCTCTAGTCTCTACAGCCTGCGTCCTCTAGCCTCTACAGCCTGTGTCCTCTAGCCTCTACAGCCTGCGTCCTCTAGCCTCTACAGCCTGTGTCCTCTAGCCTCTACAGCCTGTGTCCTCTAGCCTCTACAGCCTGTGTCCTCTAGCCTCTACAGCCTGTGTCCTCTAGTCTCTACAGCCTGCGTCCTCTAGCCTCTACAGCCTGTGTCCTCTAGTCTCTACAGCCTGTGTCCTCTAGCCTCTACAGCCTGTGTCCTCTAGTCTCTACAGCCTGCGTCCTCTAGCCTCTACAGCCTGTGTCCTCTAGCCTCTACAGCCTGCGTCCTCTAGCCTCTACAGCCTGCGTCCTCTAGCCTCTACAGCCTGCGTCCTCTAGCCTCTACAGCCTGCGTCCTCTAGCCTCTACAGCCTGCGTCCTCTAGCCTCTACAGCCTGCGTCCTCTAGTCTCTACAGCGCTGCTTAACACCAGGGCTTCGACTTCAAAATTCGAATATAATTCTAAAATAAAAAATGATGAACAAAATAATTGAATAAAAAAATGTGAACAAATATTAGACAACCCTTGTAATTCGAAATGTATTTAATGACTGCAAATAAAATAGTTAGCTCCCAAAGGTTTCACCGGAACGTGCTAGGCAGGTAACAGCTAAGCTAGCTAGTTGTTTCATGGTAACTTCCGGGTTTTTCGCAATCGCTTTTTGTCACATTGAAACAGTATTTTTGTCATGAAAACGTTAACAGCAAATTCTGAAATCATCCGTGCATGTGTGTTAAGGATGTATATGTGTACTGTATTGTCCAATTGACGTTTAATGGTGTTGATTGATAGATATGTAGTTGTTTATTGAGCGTTGCTAGCTCCGCTAGCTTCTCTACACAGACAAGTGTGTAGTGACAGGTACTGATAGCTTGTTCTTGCAGAGTAATGGCAGTATTTTACACACCTGAATTACAAACAGAGGTTGCATTGGGGCTGCGATCTTTATTGGTTTGAGAGTTCTGTTATCAAGAAAAAATGATCGGAAGAATTGCTGCTGCTGCTTTGAGGAGCTCTATAACACATTATAATTAAATATTAGAATATATTCTAAGGTTTTAAATTAATACATCCGGACGCGAAACTAGCGGTATTCTTTTACTTATATATTGTGTTAGCAGTGCGTTGCTTTAGTGCCATTTCATCAGTGATTGTTGCACTGCTTACAAGAAGTTGCGCTAATGCTAATGTTAGCATATGTATCAGATCGCAAATAAAACTAGGTGGCTCTGTGTTATGAGAGCGTAGGGGAAATGAGAAGCCATTGAGCGAGTTGGGGGGCGGTGCTAAACATTCAAACATTGCAGAAACGGGCGCCTTTAAGGATTGCCGAACTGGATGTTGACCCGTACCTTCTCCCCCCAGTATCGATGAAATTAAATGTCTAATTTTGTCCGAATTCACCCCACATGATATTTATCATTATGTTGTTAACAATGCATCCCCTTTCACGGGAGCAGATTTTCTGTGGCTTTTCTGTCCACAGCCAAACCTGGGAAATAGTGAAAAACGCAACTGACTCTTTTTCACTATGTCTAATAAGATCTATCATCTTATTAGACATAAGATGATAGATCTTTATTCGTGCCACAGCGGGGAACATGTTGTAGCGCACATACAGGACATTAGTAAGAGACATGTTTGACTTGTATCATTGTCCTCCAAATAAATTGATGGAAAGAAAATAAATACAACTTGTGATTGATTTATCTTGTAAAAAGTGTGCATTGTATATTAGGGAGTACACGGCTGCCAGTCCTTTTGGTTGATTTCCGTTATCGTCGTCTGATGTCTTCACGACGAGCAGGTATCAGATAAAACCACACATCTGGCTTATGTCCTTGCCTGTTAGTACAACCAACCGCACTGCAAAGTATCACAGTTTTGGCTGTAATTTGCTGAAACAGGTTGTTTTGGTCAGGTTTCCATAGGCTCGCAGTTAGACTTCCGCCGTATGTCACGGAGAGTGGGCGTGGCCGGGACGTCACATGCAAGTGGTCAATTGAAGCGGTGGTTGTTGATCGGTTTGACAGAATAGTTTCTTGTACTTCTTAGCTTGTTTAATTTACCGTATTTTACAGACTATAAGCAGCAGACTCCTAGCCTGACTCTCGCCAGACCCTTGTAGTTCGGCCATGCTCCACAAGAGGCATTTCGCTTCACACACAAGGGTCTGGGATCAAGCGCATTGCAAACTCCTTCCAAGAAATAAAATAATCGGCCAATCAGGATCGCCGGTGTTATGTCGGGTTTGCACCGCCTTCTCGTGCATGTTGCAGGCAGCAGCCAAAGCAATCCAAGATGGCGGATATAAAGTCAGTGAAAAGTTTAAATACAAACGAATTAAGACACAGATATCACTTTTAATGCAATATGAGGCGAGATGTTGATGGTTGTATGTTATGATATATATGTGTGTTTTAAGAGTCAAATGTTTGTGTAAAGTGTGGTTTAAGTACTAGTTTAAGTGTTCCTGTTTACGCAGAAGGGTTGCCAGGTTGGGTGGTTTCCCCGCATACTTTTCTTCCAAGCGACTTGTAGGTAATTCATAAACAGAAAGACAATAAACAGAATCATGATAGCCCAAGTTGATTACATTACGTTTTTAGCCAACAAATCCTTCTGGGTGTTTTTTCTTGGTCATTCTCGCGGGTTTTGGGCTAGAAAATCTTGCCGGCATTAGGCAATCCAATGGGAGTCGTGTGCTGAATCGTGTGCTTTGATGTGAGAGGTTGAAGGAACACGTCATTCAAGATAACAGACAAGTGGTTTATCCAATCACATACAAAGATTTTTTTTTACAAGGCCCCGCCTTCTGAAATGTATCCGCTATGGAAAAGACCCAGACCCATGTGAGAAGCGCAGCGATCTA
Source organism: Knipowitschia caucasica (assembly GCA_964034765.1). Classification (NCBI taxonomy): domain Eukaryota; kingdom Metazoa; phylum Chordata; class Actinopteri; order Gobiiformes; family Gobiidae; genus Knipowitschia; species Knipowitschia caucasica. The sequence goes on from OZ035842.1 coordinate 2,028,168, forward strand.
CAAGGGTCTGACGAGTCAGGCTAGCAGACTCCAATTTTTAGAAAGTAATTGAATTTTGTACTTGTACAAGCCGCACCGGATTATAAGCCGCACCTATCACACGTTGTAGTATTGAAAAATGTAGCGGCACAGCGTCAGTGATGCAGCAGCGTCAGTGACCCGGCACAGCATCAGTGACCCGGCACAGCATCAGTGATGCAGCACAGTTTACCGCCGACGCATGGACGTAGTGGGTTTCCTGAATTTCAGCCGCATGAGTTTAGTAAATCTGACATACTGTTGCAATATGCAGGGTGGCAGTGGTGGGCGGGCTTTGATGCTGACAACACCCGCCTCATTTTGGCTTGTGCACAAAAGTTGGGCATACCCAAATGTCTTTGCTTATTTAAAAACACATCTTACATGCTTGTGTGATGCATCATTTTAAAGCTAGAGCCTTCTAGTTTATGTAAATATATACTAAAATAATGTTTGTCATTCCTATTTCACTCTGCATGCTTTGAAGTTTGGGGAAAAAAAAACTATTTTTTTTAGCCTTGCCTAAAATTTTCAATTTCTAAAGGCCCTAAAAAGACATACTTCATTGTAAGTTCACAATATTCAAACCCTGTGGTCATTGTGTTGTTGACAACAACTGTCTAAAGTTTCAGACTTCTAAGTTTTATAGTTTTTATGCAGTTTCTCCTTTTCATCAAGTTGTGCCATTTGGCACAATTTGGCACCAAATTGCTTTACTCACATTTCATCATCAAAAACCATATTTTTTTTATTTTTGATACTTATAAGTTACTAATCTATGTGATTTTTTTTTTAAATTTCAAAGTAAATTTTTTACAAGTGTAAAATCATTGCTGCTCCGTCAGCGCCTGTCTCCAGGCCATTACCAAGCCCCAGCGATCCAAGATGGCGCCCTATTCAAATGAATGGTTGTGCTCAGTGGCGCTTTGTGACGGCATGGGGGCTGAAAGATTAGCGGAAGTCGCCTGAAACTCGCAAAGATCTATGGGAAACTCGCTTGTATTTGGGCATCGTCTGGTCCTCCCGGTTCTGTGCAGTGGATGATCTCCCATAATGCTTTGCGGCAAACACGCGTGTGTGGGTCTCACGCACGTGCACAGAGGGGCTCGGCCGCGCTCTGACCAATCAGAGCAGTTCATCAGAGCGGGAGTTAGAGCGAGAGCCAGACGAGCAGAGTTTGTGGCACTAAAGTGTGGATTTAAACAAAACCGAAGGATTTAGGAAGAAAAAAAGTTCAGGATGACAAGGGACACTAAAATCCCCACAAAATCCGACCTTTATGAAAGCTGTAGGTTCTCTGTCAGCTGAGGTTGAGCTGTTTTAATATGCATTGAGTTCTATGGGGAAAATTTCTGGGTAGCCCACGTGAATTTAGTCTGGTTCAGTCTGCAGTACCGCGAGAATCCCCTGAGCACGTGAGTTATTCAGCTACAAGCTAGTAATACCCTATCCAGTTATTATAATAGATCCATGGCCATTACGCACACCTACTGAGACAACCTAACACAGTACACATATGTCCCACCCCTTAATAGAAAGCTTTCTTCATTAGCTACACGGACATGTCAATCTTTCGGCCAGGAAGTAGATGCAAATCAGTTGACAACAAATGTGAAGTGACCCCATGCACAAAACGCAGCCGCTTGTCCAACTCACGGGAGATTTTTCGGACCCAAAACACCTTGTAGAGATTCATAGAAGGTGTCATTTGAAAGATAAGGAGTAGCTGAACAAGTGGATACCAGATGTTTGGGTGAAAAACAAAGCTAAAAGTCCGTTTACAGTGAAAGAACAGCCTCTGTGCTCTTTTTTTGTATTTTTCGCTAAAGATAAATGCAAATTTTTGGATTATTTCTCCAGAATGGATTATACTTTGGGAAATACAAGTGGATATTATTTTTAAATGGACTGTTCCAGAGAGAAAGAGCCATAGGAAGCCGGGAGGAGAGCTGATTTATTTATGCAGCACAAGCCCAAAAGGTAAAAAACTTTTTCCGAAGTGACTTATTTTGTGCCCATATTATGTATTATATCTTTTGAATGCAAAGTTTGATGTTGTTTACACTTGTATATAAATGTAGATACAAAAATAAGCTTTAAAGTGATATGCAGCTTTCGGGGTTTGGTGTTCAAAATGCATCTGTTATTGCCAGCAGAACATTTTAAAAAATAAAAATCGCCCGCCGGCGGGCGGGTGGATGTAAAGAGGTTAAGCGAGCAGCTTTTTATATATTTATTTATATTTATATATTTGAATGTGTATCTTGTGGTCCCATTGTTCCTTGTCCTGCAGTCGTTCTGTTCCTGTACTGTCTTGTGACTTTCTTTTGTGTCATTGTTAAATGTTCAATGTGAAGTTTCACATCAGCCTGTCTAGGGACAACAGATGGAAATTAGCCTATGGCTAAAATCTGACATATTTACATATTTTATATGTTCATTAATATGTACTGTCCCTACTTAAATAAATAAATAAAAAAAATATTTTGTATAAAGTTCTCCTCCACAAGTGAAGCTCCGCAGCGTCTCCAGAGACGTCATAAAACAGGGTTATCGGCTCAAGGAGCTGACCATGGATATATTATGTTATTAACCGGTACTTCCTTATTGCAAACACGTTAGAAGCACTTGTTTATAGTCACAGTAGAACAGGGTTCACCAACCCTATATGTGAATTTCAAGGTGCCAAAAAACATATGCATATCAAAACAATTTGCATGAGTGTATTTTGAGGTCATAGTTCACCTGATACCTGCTCATGACAATAATACCCGCCCCGCTTATGCTAGCTAATGCATAAATGGTTATGGGTCTGTTCACAGTAAAGTGTCAATGAAAGTATCTGGACTTTAAAAGATTACAACTAAAAATTGTCATCCAAATCCAATTATCTTTTTTTTTTAACATTCTGTTTATTAAGTTTTCACAAATTTATACAGTTTGGCAATCCAACAGAAAGTACAGATCACTTAAAAGCACTGTATTAGATGTATATATCCCGTTAGATATGTATGTATATATGTTAGGTTATACAGAGAAAAAACAAAAAAAAAACAAATAAACATTCACACAGACTATAGTAAAAAAGAAAACATGCGGACAATTAAAGTGGATTAATGTGGACATTCAATTAAAACCAAAAAAGTGTAGTTCAAGTTCCCATTTTAAACAGACTAATAAAGGATGCCCATGTCCTGGTAAATGTATCTTCATGACCTTGTAAGGAATACCTGATCTTCTCCAGATCTAAGTGCATCATTACATCTCTTAACCAATGCACAAGAGAGGGGGGCTCTGCCTCCTTCCAATTTAATAAAATCAGTCTTCGTGCAAGTAAGCACCCAAATTGTAGAACAGTGCGCTCTGACTGTCTTGTAATTAAATTTCGATCTACAATTCCAAGTACTGCTGTGAGAGGATTCATGCCAATAGTTTTGTGAATAGCTTTTGATAATATAATATTGAGAAAATATTTGACCAAAAAGTGTATAGCTCAGAGCAACCCCAGAACATGTGTGACAGAGAAGCTGGTGCTTGATTACAGCGCGTACACACAGGGTCCACATCAGGAAAGATCTTACTCAATCGAAGTCTTGACCAGTGGATCCTGTGTATGATCTTAAACTGAATTAAACCCTGACGAGCACAGATGGAGGTTGAGTGGGTACAAGCGAGTGCTTGTTCCCAGTGCTCTTCAGTGACAGCAATACCAAGTTCCTCCTCCCAGGCCTGCCTCAGGTGTTGCAAAGTACCAGAACCATCAAACTCAGACAATTTATTATAAAGCTTAGAGATGCCTCCTTTAGAAGAAGGGTTATCTAAAAAAAGTGTATCAATAGGTTTTGGTGTCGGAGCCCTAGGATAGTTAGCATTGTTCTGTTTAACAAAATGACGAACCTGCAAGTATTTAAAAAAGTGACAGTTGCGTAAGCCAAATTTTTCCTTAAGTGTTTCAAATGAAGGAAAAAAACCCTCTATAAAAAAGTCCATAAAATTACATAAACCACGCCTAAACCATTCGGTAAAAGTGTCATTTCCAAAAGAGGGTGCAAACAGGTGATTTTTAATTGTGGGTCCAAGCATCGGGTTGGAATGAAGACCAAAATGCCTTAAAATTTGTTTCCATATTCGAAGTGAATGAGAGACTACCAAATTATCAATACCACCATGAGATATTGATGCTATATCTGCAAAAACAAATGCTCTAAGTGAAGAGGGAGAACAGTAATACTGCTCCATTTGCATCCAGCTTGGAAACTTATTTTGGATCCAAAATGACATACATTTAAGATTGCAAGCCCAATAGTATAATTGAAAATTTGGCAACCCCATTCCACCTGACTGTTTTGGTCTCTGCAGGAATGCTTTTCTAATTCTAGCAGTCTTTTTATTCCACACAAATTCTGAAATTATTGTGTCAAGTTTTCTAAAAAAATGACTTATTCAGATAAAAAGGAATGCACTGGAATAAAAAGAGGAATCTTGGCAGTACTGTCATCTTGATTATATTAATACGGCCTGCTAATGAAAGTGTAAGACCATCTCTCACAATCTACAGAGGTCTGTTCTATCAATTTTGTAAAATTTTCAAGTAGTAACCCATTAAAGGATGAGGTAATGTTAATTCCCAGGTATTTAAATTCATCAGAAATCTTAAAGGGTAAGCGATAAACATGCATGTCATCCAGTGTCCGGTTTATTGGGAAAACAGTACTCTTGCCTATGTTTAATTTGTAGCCAGATATTGAGCTGAATTGTTCCAGTTTTTTCATTATTGCAGGAATAGATATTAAAGGGTTTGAAATATATAGGAGAAGGTCATCAGCATAGAGCGATACCTTGTGCTCATAGTTTGCTCTTGTGATGCCAGAATAGTTCTGCATCATACGAAGTGAAATAGCAAGAGGTTCGATTGCAATTGCAAACAGTAGGGGCGACAACGGACAGCCCTGTCGAGTAGACCTAGTTAGAGGGAAGTACTCTGACCTGATGTTATTGGTTTGTATGGAAGCAACCGGGGAGGCATACAGTAGTTTCAGCCAAGCAACAAACTGAATTCCAAATCCAAACTTCGACAGGGCGAAGAAGAGGTAGGACCACTCCACCCTGTCGAAGGCCTTCTCCGCGTCTAGAGAGATGAGCAATTCAGGTTGAGCTTGTGCATTGCTTGTATAGAGAATATTAAAAAGAAGTCTTAAATTATGGGTTAACTGTCTTTTTTTTATGAAACCATTCTGGTCTTCATGTATGATTGTGGGTAGCACAGTTTCCAGTCGATTACTTAATATTTTTGCCAGGATTTTAACATCTACATTCAAAAGACTAATTGGCCTGTATGCAGACAAACTTTTTGGATCTTTATCTTTTTTATGGATGACAAAAATAGTTGCTTGATAAAATGTTGGTGGGAGTTTACCAAGAGTCATGGATTCGTTATAAACTTGGAGTAACCTGGGAGCCAGCTCATCAACAAAAGATTTATAAAATTCAGTTGTAAAACCGTCAGGACCAGGTGCCTTTGATGTCTGTAAAGCTTTGATTGCCCGTTTAACCTCATCTAGAGAGATAAGACTTTCCAACTCGTCTTTAGATTTCTTAGTTATTAAGGGAATGGGTAGAACATTGAAAAAACTATTTAACAGAGTAGTATCCCCTTCAACTTCAGATGTGTACAAATCTTCATAAAACTTTTTAAATTCCCTGTTTATTTCTTGTTGGTCAGTAGTTAAAGTGCCCAGATGTGTTATTACTTCTAAAATTTGTTTTTTCTCCTCCATAACTTTAATCTGGTGAGCAAGTAGTCGGCCGGGTTTTTCCCCCTGTTCATAGAATTGATGTTTTGTTTCCTTTATTAATTTCACTGCTGAAGCTGAGGATAACAAATTGAATTCAGCCTGCAGAGCAATACGTTTAGCCAAAATATCTGGCTCTGGGTTGGTGGCATGCTGTTGATCCAAGGTTTGAATTTGTTCAGTTATTAACTGTTTCTCCTGTTTTTCCTTCCTATATTTTAATGCACTCTGAGATATAATTTGACCGCGAATAAAAGCTTTCATTGCTTCCCAAAGAGTTTCCCTTGAAATTTCTATGGAATCATTTGTTTCAAAATAGAAAGATATCTGAGATTTTATAAACTGCCTGGATGACTCTTCTGCCAAACACCGGTTATCCATTCTCCAATTTTTTGATCCATTCAGTTTAGGGAATGAAAGATTTAATGTTAATGGTCCATGGTCTGACAGCACTATAGCCTCATATTGTATTGTTTTGATTATGGGTAACAATTTAGAATCTGTCAAAAAAAAAATCAATTCTCGAGTAAGAATGATGCCGCGGGGAGAAAAATGAATATTCACGCTTAGTGGGATTTATGTGCCTCCATGGGTCTACTAAGTCAGCAGATTTGGTCAAACTCTGTTGCTTATTTGATGATCTATCAAGTAACGGGTCAAGCACGAAGTTGAAATCGCCGCCCATAATCAGACTATGACTGTGTATATCCGGAAGGGATGATATTATAGACCGTATAAAGTGTTCGTCGTCATGATTGGGTGCATATATGTTAGCCAGAATAACTGGTACATTACAGAGTTTCCCAGTTACTATCACATATCTACCTTGTGGATCTAAAATGGAGTCGGATAGAGCAAAAGATGTATTCTTCCTAATCAAAATAGCCACACCCCTAGACTTTAGGTTAAAACTTGAGTGGTATATATGCCCAATCCAAGTTTTGCGTAAGTGTGTATGATCACGGTTTTTGAGGTGGGTCTCTTGTAAGAACATAATACTTGCCCCAAGTGCATTGATGTGGTTGAGAATCTTATTCCGTTTCAATGTACCATTCAGGCCTTAATTCCAGGACAAGCATTTCACTAAAGTTTTCTTATCTGCCATAGCATAAATTAAACAAAAAATGTATGGTCCACAACAGCATGTTAAGTGAAAAAAAATGTATCCACCAGAATAAAGTCTGTGCTACTAAAGAAAAAACAAAAACATTCATGAGAACAAATAACCCCTTCCCCCCCTTAGACACTCCCCAAACGAGTGTTAGGGAAAAAAGCTTTGACAGCAAACTACTCATGTTGCTGAATGCAACCCAGCTAAGTGATAAGAAAAAAAAAAGGACAACACTACCACTCCGTTTTTAGAAACTAAATTGTGTTAACAGCATTTAAATTATGAGTTTTTGAACCTGATACCGCCGTGTATCATACATTAAACTAAGAAGAAACCCAACTGTATTTACATCAATCGCTAAACTTGGCTCATATCAGCCCCAAGAAAAAACAAACACCAAAGTCATTCACAAGTCATACCAATCAGGTCCGCGCTCCTCTCCTCGAGTAGCGATGAGCTAGGCGACATTATTCAGTCTTACTTCACATGTTGTTGGTAGAAGGACTCGGCTGCCTGAGGTGAGTCAAATGAATGTCTTTCTCCTTTCACTGTGACAACCAGCTTCGCAGGGAAAAAGAGGCTGTATGACACTCCAGCATCGCGGAGCTTTCTCTTTATGTCGTTGAAGGCTGCGCGCATCTTTCCCACCTCAGGAGTCATGTCAGGGAAGATGTGCACCTGTCGCCCGTCATACACAAGTTTTCCCTTGGCTTTGGCTAGATCTAGTATTTTCTGTCTATCCGAAAAGTAGTGGAAACAAGCCACTACCGAGCGTGGTCTGTCTGTAGAAGCGGGCTTCGGACCGAGACTTCTATGGGCTCTGTCAATTACCAGGGGAGAATCAAAGTTTTCGCGTCCCAGTATCTCACGAATAAACACCGGCAGAAACGTAAGCATATTCCCCTTCTCCGAGTCCTCCACAACCCCAACAAACCTCAGATTACATCTCCGGCTCCTGTTTTCGAAGTCCGCGCATTTTTCTTGGAGAGTCTTGCATTTCTTGGTCATAAGCTGCTGGTTGTGCTCCAATGCGGCGACTCTATCGATCGTGTCGCTTAGCGTATTCCCCATGTCTTCCATCTGCCGCGTAGCCTCTGCTTGTTTGTTGCTAAGTTTAGCTAGCTCCCCAGTTAGCTCCTCACGAAGGGTTTTAATATCTGCTCTGGTATCATTGCGCAGGGACGAAATGTCCTCTTTGAGATCCAAAATCTGCGTTCCAATATCCATCTTTATGTCGTCCTGGTGTGACTGGAGTTCATGGCGGAGAATTGCCAAATCAAGTGTAGAAACAGCAGCGGTTTCAAGACTTTGTGGGGAATCCACGTCCGCCATTTTATCCTTGCCCACGGTGTAGGATGCTATGGACTTTTGCGTCTGAGATAGTTGCTTATTTCCTCCTTTCCGTGAGCTTCGTCTCATATCCCTCAACGCACAAACAGACTTAATAGCCGGAGTTAACTCTTTTGTTGGTTCTATTAGTTTTTAAATGCTGTATTTATCAAGGTCCGATGGGAGCACCGTCTCAGAGATGCTACTCCATTGCTTCCCGGAAGTTGACTCCCAAATCCAATTATCTTGATTGGAAAAAATATATGTTCAAACACAGACATAAAGAGATAGTGTAGTTAAAATCAGAAGGAAAGATTGACAAACACAATTTGCCAAAATTTTAAGAGACCAGATCAGCCTGATTTGATCATTCTACTATGACGCCAGTTATAAAGAAAATAAAAGGTCCTCAGTCTGAAAAAGTGACAGATGAACTCCCACAAGATTAACATGAACATCAGTAAATCACTTGATTTAAAAAGGAATAATAAAAAAATAATTTAAAAAATCCATACAAATTTAAATGACCCTTGAAAATGTGTAACGGATGGTTAGGTTAGGTTTACAACATGAAAGTAATCACTTTGCTTCTACTTAATCAAATGTGAATCTGAAAATATGTAACAAATTTCTGCGTTGCTCATTCCATCTTCTATCAACTTCTAACAAACAGAGGAGGTATTTGGAAAAAATGAAAACATAGTAAATTCTTATTATTAAAATCAAAGGTTTGGCCTTTTGTCGTGCTTTTCGCTTTAGTGCGAAGAAACCCTTATACACGCAAAAAAGAATCATGACTGAGAAAAGAAAGAAATTGTATTTTTTAACGAGGAAGAAGACTTTTTTTACGTCAATACGAGATGTGTCCGTCTCATTTGTGGAGCTGCGGTGGCGATTTCAAAGCGGCACAATGTGGAGCGACACTACCAAACCCGTCATGGCAACTTCCACACACACTTTACCCGCCAAAGTGTGCTTTGGGTGGGAAGGCACATGAGCTAAAAGCCGCGCAGACCAAGGAGCAATCTTTTTTCACAAGGCTGCGAAACAACCCCAACTGGAAACCAAAGCTTCATTCAAAGCTACCCAGTATTTCATTAAAAACAAAACAATAAGACATTTTATGATGGGGACATTGTTAAATGGGCTCTGATGATCATAGCTGAGACTGTTTTTAGAAGATAAAAATGGGGCCAAGGTCATCTCAAGTCTAGCTGATTTAGAACTTGGGGCAAGAAGGGTGTCAGCCATGTCTGAAAACTTGACAGAGCAGCTGGACAAAGGCTTAAGTACATGTCGGTCTGTCGACAGCTGCAGTACAGCTCAACCACTGGTGTTTATTCTGATGGTATTTGATGATTTCTTCACTAAAGAGCTCCTCGCGCTCTACCACTGAGGACAATAATTCACAAAGGGTTGACATCTACTACGACATGGTTAAAACTTCCTTCTTTCCTTTGTAAAAATAACATTTTATCTGCAAATTTGCAAAGAAAACGTGTCAAGTTCTTAATGACAATGTTTCTGCATTTTGGGATTTTGATTAAATTGAGCCATGTGTGTCATTCTTTTCAAATCCCTTTATGTTAGTGGATATTACAGGCACAGCTGAGAACCTAAGTATAACCTCTACCTTGGATACAGGGCAAATGGAAATTGAATGAAAACTTTGCAAAATGACCTGCCCTTTTTCTGAACATTGTAAAGTGCTTTGGGTGCCCTTGGTCTGTAAAAATGCACTACATAAAAGATTACTTACTAACTTAAAGACCTTATGCAGGGTTTGTATCAATTAGAAATACAGTTTTAATACAATTTTATATTATAAGAGAACTACTTAAGGTTTAAAAAACAATTATGCTTTTTTTTTGTCTGATCCCCCCAAATCGAGAAAAGACCATAGAACGTCCTTAGAAACAAAAATAATCATACCGGCGCTTCTCCCTCAGTGAAGTCACGACGGGCACCGGTCTGATCCGGAAGTACATTGTCCTCCATACTATCGTGCTTGTTTACATTTTGTTAGTCTATTTTTCGCACTAAATCGGTGGATATTCGAGATGACAAGCAGATGTGTTGCAATGCACTGCTCACAGACGCACAATAGGCTTCAGACCAAAGGAGAAGAGGAGGCTTTGGACGGTAGAGAAATAAGAGGAAGAAGGAAGAAGAGCAAGAAAGCTAAGCTGGCTAAGCTATATGTGTTAGAGACGAGGATAGATGCACGGGATGAACTTGATCGCAGCCTCGGTGAGAACGGCCAACGAACTTTAATGAGTTGCAGTACTAAGGGACCCTCTGTTTTATTCAAACCATGTTCCTCTCAATGAGACTTTACCTTCAGTGGAACCACTGCAGCGAGCGGCGCTAGGACTGAGACCACGTCTCTTATCAGGAGACGGTGAAATATGCGTGAGTCACTACTACAACTTTATGTGTTCAGCCTTGTAGATTGATAATGAAAATGAAACGCGTCATTTCTAAAAGTTATCACATTTATATTAACAAATGTTTCACTACGTAATGTAATGAGTACGATAGTAGTAGTAGTAAGTAGTAGTAATCTTTGTTTATATACCGCCTTTTCACTGCACATCGGAGTCTCAAAGCGGTTTACAATTGTTATTTTTTGGGAGTGGGGGTGCCAGTACAGGAGGCACATGCCAGACCTATTGTACATATTTTTAGTGGTAGGGGAAACCGGAGCACCCGGAGGAAACCTACGCAGACACGGGGAGAACATGCAAACTCCACTCAGAAAGGCCCTGGTCCAACCGGGATTTGAACCCAGGACCTTCTTGCTGAGAGGCGAGAGTGCTATCCACTCAGCCACCGTGCCGCCCAACGATATGGTAAGACCATTGCCTGTAAATATTAGTAAGACCAGGCTGAATCCCTGTTTTCTCCCGTTTAGGGAACCTGCATGAATCCAGTCTGTCAGGATTATGCTACATAGACATGAAAACCATTGATTTGATTAACGTGAAAACATCGTCGGAGATGTGAGAACTGCTTTTTAGGGGTTGTTATAAAATCATAAATATTATTTTTTTCTGGGGGACGCCCTTAGAGCCCTCTTTACCTCGCGGTCTCACTGAGACGTGTGTGAGTTCTGCTGTCGAGAATTGAATTGAAGTTGTGTCTGTAGTCAGTCTGTTGTTGAAGCTTTTTGCTGTTGATGTAATGGCGTTTGAACGGCACTTTTCACACTCACAGACCCGAACAAATATTTAATTATTTTCCTATTTATTTCCTTGTATAAGAGGCGTGTTTGTGTATTTGTTACGATCTGCGTCAAGTTGCTTTCTAAATGCCTCATCAGGTCCTTTTTCGGGTCTGTCTTTTGTCTCTCCTCTTTATCTGAGGAAGCATCAGGCTCAAATATGTGGCAAAAGGTATAAGACCTTCTTGTAACTGGCTTTGCTCTTCATCCGTTGAGGTTTTTTTTTACATGTTTCTCGTTCTGTCGGAATCACTGTACATTTTGCATGTGCTATGAAGTCACACTTCCGGGTGTGAGGCTGAGACACAAAAATGCATTAAAAACCTATTTTTTCAATAAAATAAAATGATAATTTTTGCTGGTATCTATTTCAGATCGACATGAATTGATTATCTGCCTTGCAATTTTTATATCCACAAATTATTGGACAAACTCTGCATAAGGTCTTTAAAGCGCATATTAGTAATCCAAACTTCTGGACACAGAAAAGTACAAATTTATCTGCACAGCAGAAGGTTGCTTGTCTCTTCAGATCAAATAATCTCTGAGAATCAGCTGTTTCAAATAGGAACTTTATAAGAAAATAAACACTGAACACGCCTAACTGATTCACATCTGCAAGAGTGGACTCCTTCACTGTATCCAACAGATCAGTGAGTGGATGCAATACAATTTTCTCCAGCTAAATGCAGACAAAACCGAAATAATTGTCTTTGGTCCCGAGAAACAAAGAGAGACCGTCATTTATCACCTACAGTCTCTCCCTAAAACCTTCAAACCAGGTCAGAAATCTGGGAGTAATAATGGCCTATGACTTAAACTTCAATAGCCACATTGGATCAGTAACATCAGCAGCTTTTAACCATCTGAAAAATATTGCCAAAATTAAAAATATTGTGTCCAAAGCAGATCTGGAGATTCTTATCCATTCTTTTGTCTCCAGTAGGCTAGATTACTGCAATGGCCTGCACACAGGTATCTCTAAACATGCAGTAAAACAGCTGCAGTGTATTCAAAATGTCCTGACTAGAGTCCTGACTAGAACCAGGAAGTACGACCACATCAGTCCAGTCCTCAGGTCTCTGCACTGGCTTCCTGTGTCCCACCAGAGGATAGACTTTAAAGCAGCTCTGCTTGTGTAAAAGTCTCTCCATGGCCTCGCACCAAAGTACATCCATGACATGCTAGTGCCATATGAACAGGCCCGGACTCTGAGGAGCGCAGGAACGGGACTCCTGTTAGTGCCCAGAGTCAGGACTAGACATGGGGAGGCTGCTTTTCAGATCTATAAAGCTATGGTCTGGAACAGTCTTCCTGAGGATGTGAGACTGGCTGCCTCTCTGTCGATGTTCAAATCCAGGTTAAAGACTTTTCTTTTTTCCTGTGCATACAACTGAAGAATTTTATCTTTTTAACACACCTTGTTATTTATTATTAGGGGTGTGACGATACTTTCTCCCGCGATTCGATTATCGATATGCATTTGCCAAGTATCAACATCGATTTTCAAAAAAAATCGAATTGGTATCAATACTTAATATATGGCTACATTACGCATCTCCATTCCATTTATCATGAAATAAAGAGTATTTTTTCTTTTATTTATGCCATAAATTGGCATATTGTATATTTGTGACCAATATATCAATAAACGTCATATCGTGATAAAATCGTTATCGTAATATCGTTATCGTGATATTATCGTTATTGTGAGCTTTGTATCGTGTATCGTATCGTGAGGTACCCTTAGGTTCCCACCCCTATTTATTATTGTAACTGTGTTTTTAATGGTTTGTAATGACTTGTGTGATTTTAATGTTTTTAATGTTTTCAATTACCTGTGTGTGTTTTAATTGTATTTTTAATAGTGATGATTTGTGCCTTGTGTGGTGCGGACTGTGAGGCGCTTTGTGTTGCCCCGAGTAGGAAAAGCGCTCTATAAATAAAGATTGATTGATTGAATGAAGAGTCCCTAAGTGGCAGTGTCAAACTATACACCAGACTACAGCAAACGAGTGGACAATATGGAATGCCAGGTTTCTCACTAACTGAAGGGTTTTTGTTTTGCATTGCATTTTAATACAATTATTAGCCACTTTTAGAATGATGTATTTATTTGTTTTATTTGTATGGATGGATGTGTTTCTGCAGCTACTGGACACCTGAAATTCTCCTACGGGGAAATCAATGAAGTATCTATAGCACCATTTAACCTCGACGAATGTTCAACTTATCAAAGTTAATGTCAAAATCAATCTCATAAAAAGTTTTTGTTGAATGCAATTGTGACATGTTCATTTGCACAAAATAAATGTCACTTGACAACGAATACATTCATTTACAAAAGGGATGCACAGATGCATCGGCTGAACATCGGTATCCGCCGATGTTTGCCTTGTTAACTGCCATCGGCAAATAAAAATGACATTCACCGAATGTGGACGTGTGCAAAGGGAAACTGGTAGAGGGCGTGTGGCAATATTTCACAGTATCAGAAAAAGATCAGCGTTATTCCATTGAAATGTTTGACCACGGGGCACTTGCTGTTTGCTCTATGTACTTGAACAGGATTCCACATCCTCCGTTGCTGCAGCTTTCTGACCCCGGAGCAACTGCCGGCGCTTTACAATAATAATAATGCATCGGTTTTATGTAGAGCTTTTCTGGACACTCAAAGATGCTTTACATGTCATTATTCATTCACTCCAAAGACAGTGGTGATAAACTACTACTGTAGCCACAGCTGCCCTGGGGCACACTGACAGAAGCGAGGCAACCATTAAGTGCCATCGGCCCCTCCGACCACCACCAACCGTGCACACACACCAGACTCCATCCATCCATCCATTTTCTTCCGCTTCATCCGTTGCCGGGTCGCGGGGGCAGCAGTCTAAGCAGAGACGCCCAGACTTCCCTATCCACACACACTTCCTTCAGCTCGTCCGGGGGGACCCCAAGGCGTTCCCAGGCCAGCTGAGAGACATAGTCCCTCCAGTGTGTCCTGGGTCTTCCCCGGGGCCTCCTCCCAGTGGGACGTGCCCGGAACACCTCCCCAGGGAGGCGTCCAGGAGGCATCCGGAACAGATGCCCGAGCCACTTCAACTGGTTCCTCTCGACGTGGAGTAGCAGCGGCTCTACTCCGAGCTCCTCCCGTGTGACTGAGCTCCTCACCCTATCTCTAAGGGAGCGCCCAGCCACTCTGCGGAGGAAGCTCATTTCGACCGCTTGTATACGCGATCTCGTTCTTTCGGTCATTACCCAAAGCTCATGACTATAGGTGAGGGAGGGAACGAAGATTGACCGGTAAATCGAGAGCTTTGCCTTTCGGCTCAACTCCCTCTTCACCACGACGGTCCGATACAGCGACCGCATCACTGCGCACGCTGCACCGATCCGCCTGTCAATCTCGCGCTCTATCCTTCCCTCACTCGTGAACAAGACCCCGAGATACTTGAACTCCTCCACTTGAGGAAGGACCTCTCCACCCACCCAGAGAGGGCAAGGCACCCTTTTCCGGTCGAGCACCATGGCCTCAGATTTGGAGGTGCTGATTCTCATCCCAGCGGCTTCACACTCGGCTGCAAACCGTCCCAGTGCATGCTGCAGGTCCTGGTTCGTTGGAGCCAACAGGACAACATCGTCCGCAAACAGCAGAGATGAAATCCTGTGGTCGCCAAACCGGACCCCCTCCGGCCCCTGGCTGCGCCTAGAAATTCTGTCCATGAATACAGTGAACAGAACCGGTGACAAAGGGCAGCCCTGGCGGAGGCCAACATGCACCGGGAACAGGTCCGACTTACTGCCGGCAATGCGAACACAGCTCTGACTCCGGTCATACAGGGATCGAACGGCCCTCAATAGAGGACCCCGGACCCCATACTCCCGGAGGACCCCCCAAAGGACACCCCGGGGAACACGGTCGAACGCCATCTCCAAATCCACAAAGCACATGTGGACAGGTTGAGCGAACTCCCATGAACCCTCGAGTATCCGATGGAGAGTATAGAGCTGGTCCAGTGTTCCACGGCCGGGACAAAAACCACACTGCTCCTCCTGAATCCGAGATTCGACCAACGGCCGTAGCCTCCTCTCCAGTACCTTGGAGTAGACCTTACCGGGGAGGCTGAGGAGTGTGATCCCACGATAATTGGAACACACCCTCCGGTCCCCCTTCTTGTAGAGAGGGACCACCACCCCGGTCTGCCACTCCATTGGCACCGCCCCCGATCGCCACGCGATGTTGCAGAGACGTGTCAGCCAAGACAGTCCTACAACATCCAGAGACTTTAGATAGTCAGGACGAATCTCATCCACTCCCGGCGCCTTGCCACCATGGAGGCTGCCAACCACCTTGGTGACCTCTGCCAGGGAGATGGAAGTATCTGCCCCAACATCCTCAGCCTCTGCCCCCGGGGCGGAGGACGTGACTGTAGGATTGAGGAGAACCTCAAAGTATTCCTTCCACCGTCCGACAATATCCCCAGTCGAGGTCAACAGCTCTCCACCCGCACCATACACTGTGTTGGCAAAGAACTGCTTCCCCCTCCTGAGGCGCCGGACGGTTTGCCAGAATCTCTTCGAGGCCGACCGATAGTCATGCTCCATGGACTCTTCGAACTCCTCCCAGTCCCGGGTTTTTGCCTCTGCAACAGCCCGGGCCGCGGCACGCTTGGCCAGCCGATACTGGACAGCTGCCCCAGGAGTCCCACGAACCATCATGGCTTGATAGGACTCCTTCAGCCTGACGGCATCCCTTACTGCCGGTGTCCACCACCGGGTTCGGGAGTTACCACCGGGACCAGCACCAGAGACCTTACGACCACAGCTACGAGCCGCCGCATCGGCGATAGAGGAAGAGAACATGGTCCACTCAGACTCGATATCCCCCTCCTCCGCCGGGACCTGGGAGAAGCTCTCCCGGAGGTGTGAGTTGAAAGTCCGTCTGACAGGGGGTTCAGCGAGACGTTCCCAGCAGACCCTCACTACACGCTTGGGTCTGCCAGGTCTGACCGGCCCCTGCCAGCGGATCCAACTCACGACCAGGTGGTGATCGGTTGACAGCTCCGCCCCTCTCTTCACCCGAGTGTCCGAGACACACGGCCTAAGGTCAGATGATACAACAACAAAGTCGATCATCGACCTCCGGCCTAGGGTGTCCTGGTGCCACGTGCACTGGCGGACACCCTTGTGCTCGAACATGGTGTTCGTGATGGACAAACTGTGACTAGCACAGAAGTCCAACAACTGAACACCACTCGGGTTCAGATCAGGGGGGCCGTTCTTCCCGATCACCCCTCTCCAAGTGTCACTGGCATTTCCCACATGGGCGTTGAAGTCCCCCAGGAGAATAACGGAGTCCCCTGTCGGTGCACCGTCCAGTACCCCTCCCAAGAACTCCAAGAAGGCCGGGTACTCTGCACTGCCGTTGGGCCCGTAGGCCGTCACAACAGTGAGAGACTTGTCCCCCACCCGAAGGCGGAGGGACGCGACCCTCTCATTCACTGGGGAGAACTCCAACACGTGGCGGCTGAGATGGGGGGCAATGAGTATGGCCACCCCCGCTCGCCGCCTCTCCCCGTGAGAAACACCAGAAAAGTGGAGCATCCAACCCCTCTCAAGGAGTTGGGTTCCAGAGCCCAAACTGTGTGTGGAGGTGAGGCAGACTAGTTGGTATCTCTCAACCTCCCCCACGAGCTCGGGCTCCTTCCCCCCCAGTGAGGTGACGCTCCACGTCCCAAGAGCCAGATGTTGCGCGTGCAGACTGGGTCGCCGAGGTCTCTGCTTTCGACCGCTGCCCAGTCCTCTCTGCACCGCTTCGCCACCACGGACCCCTCTGCGGGTGGTGGGCCCACAGGAGGGACTGCCCACGTCGTCCATTCGGGCTGAGCCCGGCCGGGCCCCGTGGGCTAAGGCCCGGCCACCAGGCGCTCGCATACGAGCCCCGACCCCAGGCCTGGCTCCAGGGTGGGGCCCCGGCTGCGCCATGCCGGGCAACGTCACTGTTGTCATATTTGTGCTGCACACCAGACTCATTCTAGGCAATGGGGGTGAAGTGTCTTGCCTAAGAACACAACGGCAGTTTGGCACTTATAATGACAGTGGTTCCCATATCCAGCAGCTGAGAGCCACTTTGACAACAGCTCAGCAAACGCTGTAACGTGGCCATAATCTGACCATAGATTTGCGGGTGTTACCTGCTTTTTGAAAAAGCAAGTTTGCATTTGGGCCACCTCAAGAAACAGACATGGATTATAAGGCTTCAGGATCGGTCCATGTCTCCCCCGTGTGGCCTCACGAAGTGCAAATAAACTCACTAAATTAAAGCTCGGGTAGCTACATTTTTCTAAGCATTGACATTGCGTGTTTGGTTGTGCAAGTAAAATGTTGTGAACAAATCAAAAAGGCTTGTTTTTATTTTAGATACTTAGGAGCCCGGTGAGTCATTATTTGAGAGTAGATTTTTAAATATTGGTTTCCACACAGTTAGTGCCTCTTAATGGCCAACCTCTTGGCCATTAGAAAGAAATATTTGTTATTTTCAAGTTATTTTGGTTGTTTTTTTATCTTTCCTATATGTGGAAGTTGCATATTTGATATTGTCTTATTCTACTGAAGGTTTATAATAATACACTCCTCTGTCAGCTCACAAATTATTTTGGATTTATGTTTCTATCTGCTACAGAAGCTGAGATATCAGACGTTGGATTTTCAAGAAAACTTCAGGTTTTAGGGTGTGGTTCTGAAGTCAGCCATAGGTTTTACAGGGATGTTTTACCAGGCGTTTCAGGCCCAAAGGGTTACCAATGAATCTCATTGGACATTTGAGAAGGTGTACAGCAAACAGAAAACTGAAGCCGCCAAGAAATATAAATATATAAATAACAAAAAGAAAAAAAAACATCGACCAAACATTGGCCATGTTAAACATCGGTATCGGTCCAAAATTTCACAATCGGTGCATCCCTAATTTAAAAATAGTAAATTATTTGTAAAATTAAAATAAGTACGCTTTATTTTCTTCTCCTCTCCCCTACTCTTCTTTCTATCTCTTCCTCTCTCTCACACTTGCTCCCTCTCCCCCTCTCCTCTCCTCTCCCCTCCCAGAGCTTCTCTGAACAGCAGATAGCTTTGCAGTTCTTTCTGAGGCTGTAGCCTAAAAGCTGTTCGCACTTCGTGGAGACATCAAAGAACAGTAGCACTTCTCAAGCCAAGAGTTGTCTGAAGTCCAAAAATCAGATATAATCTGAAAGTCTCAAATCTATAAATACTCATTTCAGAAAGTATTGACACTGAAGAAAACAAACAGGTGTGTGATTATTAGAGAACACGGAGTCATGTTAGAATCCACAGCATGTTGTCCATCTCTACACACCACTCTGACAAATATGAGCTTTAGTAATATCAGGCTCACTTTCTGTTCCATGGCCTGTTACACCTCACTTTAATGTTCTCAGGAACACAACCAGATCCATGGCTAGAATGCATTAGGGAGCTGCATTAGAGGACCGCATGTAGGGAATGCATGTGGGGACTGTATTAGGGGATTGCAAGTGGCGAATGGTCATCTTCAGGGTAGAACTAAAAAACAAACATCTCTTGTTTGTGTTTCAGATCTACAGTGATGAAAGGTTTGTGTTGGGACCAGAACTTAGCAGCAGATAGCACAGCTCATACATAAGGAAAACACATTTTATTCATAAGATTTGCCTGATGAAGGTCTCAGGACCAAAATGTTGACATCTTCCTAACAACAGTGCAGGAACCATTATTCTCATTCATGTGCACTGGGACTCTCTCCTCAACTCCTACGCTCCTGCTCCACGCAATTTATGTGCAAAGTTCTTCTTCTTAATGCATAAGATTATTGCATCTGCCATCTCCCTCATTAGCCCTTACCGTTTATGGAGTCATACCAAAGATGAGTCTGTGGTCTCTTACCTCGCACTTCTTCAGACTCCGACATTCTCCATTGTCGACCTCGTCCTGCTCCGTCGTCATGGATATGGCGGGTCCCATCCCTGACTCCAGAGCCATGTTAGCTAGCTGCTCCTGTCCGGTTAGCTCCACTGTAAGCTGTGCTCCTAAAGACTCCTTGTCAGAGTTCACCAACTCCGTCTTGTCCTTCTTCGCCTTCCCCGAGAGCGCGTCCCGGTCCTTCTTCAGCGGCTGCAGAGTCCTGCTCTTGGACTTGTCCGTTCCTTTAGTGGGGGTGTTGGGGGTAATGGGGGCCTCCCCTGGAGACCGGCCTTGAGCCTCCTTCTTGACTCCATCTGGAACAGGAGCTTTCACCGCCTCCTTAGAGTTCTTACTGCGTTTAGACTTAGATTTACTCTCTTTCCCCTGAGCCGCAGACACAGGACTCACAAACTTAATATTGTCTGGGAGAGCTGCCACTGCGCTGGGGGGCGCCCCCATGGCTCCGTCTTTACTGCTGGACATCTCTAACTTGTCTTTTTCCAGATCTGCGTCTAAGTCGATGATGAGGTTTCCCACGCCGATGTCCCACTCATCCCCGCTGTCGTATGTGTCCACCGTGCTGGAGTCCACTTTGCCGCCTGCAGAGCCTCCGCTGACAGACATCGTCCCACCGGAGGCTCGTGCGGAGGTCGTCCAGCTGCAGGAGGCTTCTCAGGGCAGGTCCCCAGGACACCGCCCTGCTGGCCTCATCTCCACCTGCACACAGAGATGGAATTACAATACAATGGTTTATCTCTGGTTTAGTCTCTGGAGTCGCAGGATGTCTCATAAGTCTGAGATTCACTTTGAAAGTGGGCTGTATGGCAGTTTTTTTTTAAAGTCAACGAGAGTGACAAGTAGGTTGTGTAAGGCAAAACTGTCACGAGGTGGGTCCAAAACAAACACTTAACATCAGAAAATTGATCAAACTCACCACCAAGCAGAGTAATCTTTGCTAAGACAATGGCTCTTATTGTTGACTGTTAAAATAACTGCTAAAATGTTTAATTGTTAAAGCATTTCTTATTATTGAAATGAAAAATAAAACATTTTAATTTCAGCTTTATGAATTCTCAGGGATAACTCAATTCAAATGAATGGTTTGTGCTCAGTGGCACTTTGTGCCGGCACGGGGGTTGAAAGATTAGCGGAACTCCGGCTGGAACTCGCAAAGATCCATGGGAAACTTGGCTGTATTTGGGCATCGTCTGGTCATCCCGGTTCTGTGCAGTGGATGAACTCCCATGATGCGTTGTGCCAAATACGTGTGTGTGGCTCTCATGCACGCGCACAGAGGGGCCCGGCCGCGCTCTGACCAATCAGAACTGCTCATCAGAGTGGGAGCCAGACGGGCAGAGTTTGTGGCACTAAAGTGTGGATTTAAAGAAAACGAAGGATTTAAGAAGAAAAAAAGTTCAGGATGACAAGGGCCACTAAAATCCCCACAAAATCCGACCTTTATGAAAGCTGTAGGTTCTCTGTCAGCTGAGGTCACGCTGTTTTAGTTTACATTGAGTTCTATGGGGAAAATTTCTGGGTGGCCCACGTGAATTTAGGCTTGTCTGCAGTACCGCAAGAATCCCCCGAGCACATGGGTTCTTCAGCTCCAAGCTAGTAATACCCTATCCAGTTAATATAATAGATCCATGGGGATAACACAGTGCAGTACGTGTAGTGGTATTTGGTATCGGCAAGTACTCAAAGTAAAGTACTCGTACCAGTTTTGAAGCTAGTGGTATCGATGCATCCCTAATATATTCATATTCTAAGTAAGTAAGTACACATAATTATATAGCGCCTTTCACAGACCAGAGTCACAAAGTACTTTACAGTGAGGTCGCCATACAGGAGGCGCATGCAAGACCTATTGCGCATGTTTTTAGTGGTAAGGGAAACCGGAGCATGGGGAGAACATACAATCTCTGCTCAGAAAGGCCCTGTTCCGACAGGGATACAAACACAGGACTAGGGCTGGGCAATAAATTGAATTTAGGCAATTAATCGGCTTTTATAATATGAAAATCATGAAATCGAATGAAGGATATTTTGAGAGTTCCAGCAGCACATGAATTATACTTGCAATATCAGCAAAGTCTGTACAAGACTTTTATAATACGTACTGGGGGAAACAAATCAAAAATTATTTTTGAAACTTGAATATTGAGCAAGAAGATCAAACAAATATTTTCAAGGGCAAAGTCTGTCTTCTGTGACTTTAATGAAAATCAATTAAAAATCAAAATCGCCCAAAGCAGGAAAAATTAAAATTAAAAAATAAATAAAAATCGAGATTTTACTTTTTTGCCATATCGCCCAGCCCTACCCAGGAACTTCTTGCTGAGAAGGGAGTGCTCGCCACTCAGCCACCGTGCCGCCCAATTCTATGCACTGACTAAGACCACCAGTCTGTGGAAACATGCTGACGACCCATTTTAAGATAAGGTCTTTCCTTCTAAGCCTCATTCCAAAAGTTATAACCTTTACTCAATAACAACAACATTGTATTTGTGTGTGTTGCTGATGAGTAAAGTTGATTAAGTCTGACAAAGCACCACTAAAGACTCCTTTAGGACACTTATCATATGAATGAAGTGAGCGACCTCTGACCTCTGAGAAAGAGGCCGGGAAGGGGGGTTCTGGTTAACACTGCAGGAAGCCAACAGTACATGAGTTCTACAAGGTCTACTATTAGCATACACATTAGCATTAGCCTAAAAACAGGGGCCCTCTGGGCATGAGCTGAGTGCAAGAACTGGGGTGGACATTTTAGGTCATTTGGAGATCACATGACTAATAAGATCACAGCTTTTGAATTCTCTCCAATAGTATCTCTCGTAGTTGTATTAATATTTCAACAAATACAACTAAATCATTATTGGGTAAAATGGGGCGAGTCGGGGAACAAGGATGTTTAGGACGATTTCACCAAGTGTTGAAAGAAACAGATTATTTACTAACATCACACCTGTAGACAACCCTAACCATATTCTTCAAAGACCCATATTATACTTTTCTCTGGTTTTTAAGCATTATTAAAGGGCTAATTGGCCTCATACACATGCCCAGGGTTAGTTTATTCATTGATTGCCTCAAGCTTTACTTAGAGAGCAATCTTTCTCTATCATTCTTGAGAGGGAAAGAAACTGCTTGTTTCAAATCGTGCCGTGCACCAATCCGTGACATCAGAAGCCCGCCTCCTGAAGGTGATTGACAGCGGGGAGAAACAACCAGCGAATCAGCGCAGTCTATGATCAGTGCATGCAGCCTCTCTCATGCGTGTGGTCCATAGACAGTAAATACACGTCTCTGCTTTTTTGTGCATCATGTCAACTTTGAGAAAATGTGTTTTTGGGTGACGACAGTATTTGGCCTGAAAATAAAGAATGAGGCGAATGGGGATCGACTACGGTTACCATGAAATGGGACTTACTCAACCTGGTGTTATTCCCAACATAAAAGACACAAACAGGCGCACAATGCAACTAACTCGCTGTCCATCACTGTTAAAGGAGCTCTACCAGTTTCTGCAAGGTTTGAATGTTTAGCACCGCCCCTCAACTCGCTCACAGGCTTCTCATTTCCCCTACGCTCTCCTGCCACAGAGCCATCAGTTTTATTTGCGATCTAATATGAAAACATTAGCATGATCGCAACTTCTTGTAAGCTGTACAACAATCACTGATGAAATGGTGCAAAAGCAATGCACTGCTAACAAAATATATTCAACTGAATGATTACCGCTAGTTTCGCGTCCAAATATAGTCCGAGACAGTCCTGCACCCGCAGGTCTCTCCCATAGACAAGTCTCTCCAGAGGATATGATAAAAGTTAGCTATATGTTCACCCGGGCTTGATTTCTTCTCTGATCATTTTTTTGCTTTAGTTCCCTCTTCTCTTCCTCACTGTTGTGTCGTTTGGGCTGTTTTGCTGTGTCTGCAGTTACAGCCAGAGGAGTTACAGCCAATTCTGCTATCATGCTACCGTGTTTAGCAGCGCTGTAGAAGCTAGAGGATGCGGCCTGTTCGCTGCTCGTTCTGTGAGTGGAGAAGAGTGGGAGCCTTGCTAACTCTCTACTTAGCACTTTTTACAGCCTGAATTCATACAAACAATGAGCTCAAGTTTTCAATTCAATTACGGATTATAATACAACTTGTAAGTAGTAATAAGCATTTTTATGAACACATTAAAAAAATATATATATAATCGGTTATAGCTTAACTAAATAATAAGGTTTTGATTCTCGATCGAGGACATAGGGCTATGTGTGATGGATTGCCATTGTTGGTAAAAGTTTATTCTCAGGACAGAAATGACTATGTAACAGCAAAAGCTTAGTGAGAGGCTACATCACTGTGCGGGCGGGAGGAGACGGGCTCACAGGCAAAGGAGCACAGATCCAAGCATTTCTCATTAGGCGACATCACCTCTATACACAAAATGCCTATAATACAAAACGTTTTGAGTGTTGTATGGTGTATCACCAAAATAATTTGATTATTATTACACATGTGCATAGGATGGACTGTGAAAAAATAAAAAATAAAAATATAGCACCTTTTAAAATATAAAACCAAGACTGCCTGTTGTTTGTTCTGTTTGATTTTTCACAACATTTTACTTTTGCACACATGGGTCAATGATGAGACACCCACTTTTATTGGCCATTCTGTTAAAATACATTTTGAAATATATATTTTTGTATAAATAAAAATATATTTAATAAAACATAGTCTAGTTGCCTAGCATGTACTGTTTCTATTTGCATCTTTTTTAGATTAACAATAAGGTTTTTATGCCAAAATGTGGTTAAAAACTTACCCTTTCTTTAAAAAGATTAGATTCTAACAATTTAGTTTGTAAAATAACCTGGCATAATTGTTAACTATTTATATTAATGATGGATACAAATATACTCTTCAACCAACATCCAGTCAGCCATTTTGCTCATATTGCAAAGACAAATCACATGACAGTAAGTGACATCAGACAGCAGGACCCCTGATGAAACACTACCGGCCTCATGTCAAGGCCTCTATGGCTCTTCAAAATATGAAATAATTTGACATATTTTGCACATGAGGATGTATACAATGAATATTAAGCTGAAAATGTATGTACCGTTTGACTCTTGCTCCAAGCGTTACTATTTGAGGTAAACTTCGATGGATTTCACTCATAATTAGACTATATCTATTTATTATATTTAGTTACATATTTATATCTTAAGTCATATAATTACTTGTGAACATTAATATGCAGCTGTAAAATAAATTAAATGACTGATGGACTGATGTAAAGCAACAAAACTCACATGTATGTGTTTGTTCCATAGACTGTATATATTAACGGACAGAGTCTCGCCTATCTCCGCCGTTCTAACCAACAATCCAAAATGGCCGCGAGTGGTCCCGCCCACAAGAAAATTGTGAAAAACGCATCTGCGCATGCAACAGCCGGCGCAGCTCCATTCATTTGAACGAGAGACTTCCAAAATTCACAGCGAGTAAACTAGAGTGGACCAAAAAAATCCACCCCCCTCAGCATTGACACACATGTGGAACGGAGCTTTGGGCCAAGAGCCAACTTTTGGTCCATCCTGTAAAGACGTTTTTGAGAGGTCTGCCAATGCTATATGTTAGCATTGGCTAATTCTCCTTCTGGGTCCACCCCCATCGGCCCGGGGTGGTATTGCAAGCATGTCAGCGCACGTCATTTTGGCCACTTTTGAGCTGGGACCCTCCCCCACTGGTTTGTTCTCATGGTCTCTGTAAGCTGCTGTGTGTGGCTGTGTGCGTGTGTGTGTGTGTGTGTGTGTGTGTGTGTGTGTGTGCGTGTGAACAATGACAGCTAGAAAAATGTTTCCCCTGTGTGTTGTGTGCGCAAAATTAGAAATCCATTCTAATTTTGCCGCAGCCACGCATCAATACGTCCGTCATACGCGCGTATAACACTAGTAGTGTAAATATCACCACAGGTTAAAATGGAAAAATGTTACGTGCATGTGCTGTAACGCCTCCTGTGTAAATTAGCACTTAAGAGTACGTCAGCAAACAACAGCAAGTGTTAAGGAACTTAACAACACAATACATGTGACTATGGGATGTACCGATCCAGATTTTTGGTAATCCAATCCAATTCCGATATTCTTAAATATTGTTTTGCCGATACCGATCCGATACAATTTTTTCTAATATTTTCAAAGCATTAAAGATTTAGAATTTTTACCTGAATAAATACGTTTGTCGCGTCGGCTAACACACGTTAGCAGCCTTGTTTACAGTCACAGGGAATGAGGCTCAAGGAATATGTTCACAAGCAGTCTCCCCCATAGTCCTGGTTTATCTCCTGTTTTGTGTGCCCATGACGGAAAAGGTTCATCACTTGCTTTCGCCGCATGCACCGGGTCTCTGTGTCCACTGCCTCTGCCACACCGCACATGCTATGCCTCGCACGGACGTGCATAACCATTGACACGGCAGTGAAAAACAATCTTTAGATCCATGTCCGCTACGCATTGTGCTGTTGTTGTTTCTGTATTTCCCAAAAAGTTTTGCGGTTCACGCTTGGCTGACAGCCAAGCGTTAACCGTAGACGTGGCAGAAGCCACGGAAGAAAACACACCGCTAATCTGCCTTTACGGACGGCGATGATGATGATGAAGGCAGAGAGGAAGAAAATCCATAAAAGTGGATCAGAAGTGTTGAAGAGCCTGTTGTTTATCGTTGAGACGATCTGACAAGTTCTGAGCCCATTCATTTAATTCTGGAGCCTCATTTCCACTGAGACAAACTGTATGCCACCAGGTCTTTTGAAAGGGTAATATTGAAACCAAACTGCAGATTTCATGACTGGTAAACTATAAGCAGTGCCATCTTGATCATTGAAGGTCTAATACATGATACAATTCCATATGGCTGCTGACCAGTGCTAAAATATTCTATATAAAAATTGGATCAGTGAATTTTTTCCTATCCCACATTGTGTTTTCATACTAAAGATATTTCACGTTGACTGTTGACAGTATTCCCTGATCTCAAAATACACTCTCAAACTACAGCTTTTTGATATCTTTATACAATAAACATTTTCCAAAATGGCCACCACCTTGATGACGTCACAATATGCAAATTAGATGACAAATCAACATCCATCCCAAAGTTTGGTTCATACTGAAGATATTTCTCATTTACAATATGCCTTCATCTCAAACTACTTTAAAGTTATAGCCTTTTGAAATCTTGAAATCAAAATTGTAATTTTTTTTGAAAGAACTGGGCTTAGTGCTGCATGAAAATCCCTCGCCAAAGGCCTGGGCTCCGCACCGTGCTCCTCTTTGCTGTCATCGTTGCAACATGTCCAGAAGTTCAACTTTTTAGCACTAACCAATCAGGACGCAGAACACATTATGCTGGTTCTTCCTTAGCCAATCAGGATGAACATTGCAAGTTCATATACAGTGAAAATAATGCTACAAATAAATCTGCAAGACCGCGAAAAAAGAAACCTCTATTCATCTGAGGAGACTCAGATTCAGAATAAAGAATAAAACATTTTTCCTGTACGGAAGTGTCTGTTTTGGTGTTCGTATGTAATTTTTTTACTATCATCATATTTTAGATTATAGATTAGACAGTGAGCCAGATCAGATATATCCCAATGAAAATAATGTTTTTGCACTTTATGATGTGAGAATTGTATACATGCATGTGTAAGAAAATTGAGGGGGGGATATCCCCCCCTTGGGCCATGGCTAGGGGGGGACTGATCCCCCCCCACCCCCCCCCCCCCCCCCCCCTCTGGAGGAAACCCTGGCTGTGATAGTCGAGAAGCCTATGCCTACATCCCCAAGAATGCAGCACGCCTCTGACTCGGCTTTACTTCCTGTGTTTTCGTCCTGTTTTTTCTCACGGATTGATGTTAAACTAACATTCTATCGACCCCGTTTTCTATTGTCTATCGCAGCCATTCCCAAACTCAGTAACACCGAGGCCCCCTTAAAAATCTGACGGGTCTGCGTGGCCACCCAAAATAATAACCAAGAAGACAACATTAAGAATAGTCTCTTCTGGTTATTTTATTTTGGGGAAATAGCCTCTGCTACAAACATTGTAATACAAAAATGATTACAGTGGATTATTCAAGTCAAATAATGAACACAAATATTTTAATATTACAAACAAAACATTATAAATTTAACATTAAATAATTATATATATATATATATATATAGCTCATAGGATTATAGGAGCTTATAGGAGTCTCAGCTCCTGTGGACTCACCACCTGCAGGAGGATCAGTGAGGGGCTGGTGCTCTGTGACTGGGTGCAGCTCTGACTGCCACCCCCCCGACCCAGAAATGGATTAAGGGGAAGAAAATGGATGAATGGATGGATGGATATATATATATATATTATTTTTTTTTATGACCTCCCGCGGCCCCCCTGCAGTACCCTCGCGGCCCACCAGGGGGCCGCGGACCCCACTTTGGGAGACACGTGTCTATCGCAATATATCTCGTTGTCGTTTTATCGCCCAGCCCTAGTTTTACATTGTATTTAGTTTACGGCAGCCGTAAAGCGCGAGCATGCTGAAAAGTGACGTAAATCGGCTTCATATTTAACAACTCCGATATTATCCAATTCTTACAAAATACCCATATCGGCCCCCGATACCGATACTGAAAAGGAATAACCACTTCTTTAACAACATCCTCCTAAAGCCGCCCACATAGCCGGGAAAGAATACATCATTCTGCATTTAACAGTAGCTGCGACAATGGAAGCTGTAACTACAGCCTCGCGAGGTATCGTTTGGGCGACCAAATGAGTAGAATTGTTTAGATGCAATCACATTGTTGCTGTGTAAACGAAAGGCCAATGCGATATATATATCTTTATTCCGTTGGATATAGCTGTAGCGTCTCCGTGTAAAGAGCAACTTTGCCACAAGGTCAGGACATTGTTGGTATGCATTAGACTGGGACAGTATGAATGAACACATGATAAATTTGTAAACTAGGGCTGGGCGATAAAACAATATATACATATATTGCGATTAGGGGTGGGAACCTCAAGAGTACCTCACTATATGATACGATATATTGGGCAGAAGTATACTGTTATAGAAATCTTTTAGTAAAGCTATCTGAATAAACATGAAATAGTTATAATAATTGTAAGTTATAAACTAATTCTCAACTTTGAATTCAAATACATCACATAGTCTGTTGGCAGCAAGGTCAGCTGATAGATGGAGATGTGTTTCTTTGGCAATATCTGGGTCATAGAACAATATGTTCAGGTCAAAGCACATTATTACAAGTATCAGAGTAAGGAAGCGTACAGAGAAGCCTTGAGCGACACATATTAATACTGACTTTTGTGTAATATCTAGATTAGGGATGTAAATCGGCGACCGTTTAACCGGTGGTTGACCGTCACAGCGTTAACCGGTCAAAGCTGTCGGTTAAAAAAAGAGAAAAAGGGGAGAGGGGAGGTCTCTTAATAACGCTATTTTAAGCCCTATTTGCACGGTGTGACGAGCGGGTCTGTATCTAGCTGTGTGCGCCCATGTATTATAAACTCCGGGACGACTCTCACGCCGCACGAGCCACATATGCACACACACACACGCACGCGCACATGCACACGCACACGCTTTCCCCCTCTCCATACGTAACATCCACACGCATCATCTCTCCCCTCTGTTACCGTCAAAATTGCACACTGGCGCGGGTCAAAACTACATTGGAGCTTACATTTACACACACACACATATTCATACACACACACATACACACACACATACATACCGGTCTGTCGCGCTCCTCTGTGTCACGGAGCCCAAAGGATTCGCGGCTCCAGTCAAACCACATGGACCATGTTTGTGTTTATGGTCCTCGGGATCAGCTCCACACACATCACTTGTATTTAAACTTTTGTGAAGACCTGTGAGACGCGGCTCGTCACTCGCTGCTCTGACCATGTGAACGAGCCGTCGTTTGCTGCTAGAAAGTAGTGGTATTAACCCGCAGCACAGCAGAATGGGAAGATTAAAAAAGCAGTTCTCTGTGCGCAAAGGTGCCGGAGCTGTTGTGGGTTTTGGCGCCGCTGTCTCAACTCTGATCCAGTAGAACGCAGAGCTGCACTTATGAAAAGTACGCGGCTCGAAATGGCTGTTATTTCAAAGAACGTGGACTATTTTAAACTACGCGGTTAACCGGTTTCAACCGGTTAATGAGGCTCGGTGGTCGGTCATGAAAATTCATAGTTTTTTACATCCCTAATCTAGATATGTCTTTGTTTACTCTGGTCATTTCCTCATTCGTGGCAGACTGTTTCAGACGGCTGCCAGGTGGTATCGGTTCTATTATTCATTGTATATGTCACATTTATCAATGAATAAATTAACACTTTGATTGTATTACAGCTCCTGGTTGTTTACATTATTTTTGCTTTCGGTCTTTGCAGAAATTCCACAACAATATCTACAATTATTCATGGCATAAATAAAAGAATTAAAAAAAAAAAATACAATTTATTTTATGATAAATGGAATGGAGATGCGTAATGTAGCCATATATTTAGTATTGATAACAATTTAAAAAAACAAAAAAATCTATACTTGGCAAAAGCAAATCAATTATCGATCGCATGAGAAAGTATCACGATACTGATATATCGTCACACTCCTAATTGCGAGAGACATATGTTTGATATCAATAAAAAATGGGGTCAATAGAATGTTCTATAATAATTTATTTCACATAACTCCGTTAGTAAAAACAGGAAGAAAAGACGAGCCAGAAGCGCACGGCATTCTGGGGGACGTAGGCAGACGTTTCTTGACCTATCATGGCCGAGCATGACCCGCAAGGCATTCTGGGAAATGCAAACATTCCCAAAAAAACAACAACAATGATATCAGTCCTGGTTTAATCCTGGCCCATCTCATTTTTTGGGTGTTTTTGTTGTCTTGCTCTGACTGGCTAGTTAGTGTCCCCGTGACCACTACAGCTCTCTAACTGGTTGCCGCACTTGTGCCTAGTGGAAAACACAAAAAGCAAAGCCCTTTCTTTTAAACGCATAAACTTTCCCCAAAACTGAGAACTGAGACACAGAACAACACAGAGGGGACCCAGAGGGAACCAGAAGGACCGGAGACTCAGGATTTATTCAGTGCCTTTTAAAGTGATAGTCTGTAACTCTAAATGAATTACACATTTTAGGAAATGCGTTAAATTGACCCCCTGGCCTCAAATGTTGATATAAAATAAGTCATTTTATTAATTCTAATATTACGGGTAAGTCCCGCCTTCCCTTCTCTTAGCTATAGCTCAAAATCCACGATGCCGTCCACCTTAACCAATCAAGTGATGCCAAGGGCTGTCAATCATCGGCGCTGATGCTCGCAGCTGCGCGCATGCTCAGTTGTTTGTTTTCACGGAGCCTCCGAATCAAGCCTCCATTAGGCTCTGGAACTTCATGCGAACTGAACAAAGAATTCTGAACATCTGCGCTGAGTTACTCATTTTATTTATATACTGAACTAGGGTTGGGCAATAAATCGAATTTGTGAAAAATGTGAAAATTGATACATCGAATGAAGGATATTGTGAGAGTACCAGAAGCACAAAAATTATACTTGCAATTACAGGACACAGTCTGTACAAGACTTTTATAATATGTATTGGGGGAAACAAATTAAAAATAGTTTTGAAAATATAATATTGAGCGGAAAGATCAAAACATATTTTTACGGGCAAAGTCTGTCTTCAGTGACTTTGGACAATTTTGAATCGATTTTCATTAAAGCTGGAAGTCAAATTGATATTTTACTTTTTTGCCATATCGCCTAGCCATATACTGAAACTATATCCATAATCAGATCCTCTGCAGATGTGTCCTATAATGTGCAATTCATTATAATAGCTTCTTCCGGGTTTGCCGCGATCGTTTTTTTGTGTGCATAAAAACATTTTTTTCATTAAAACGTTAACACATAATTCTGAAAAACTCCATGCATGTGTATTAATAATGTATATGTATAATGTGTTCTCTGATTAACATTTAAAAGTGTTGCAGAAACGTAGGCATAGACCAATCAGAAAGGAAGGGAGAGGGAGCTTGCGTCGTTTTTTTCAAATCAAGTACCTCTCTCTCTTTTTCTGACAAACTCCAGACAATCACTTTAAGGTTGAGTTAAGAGTATAGACTTTTGAACCATGTCCGTACTGTGTGTGATGTTATGTTGTGTCTCCTGTAGAGCACAACAAGCTATACGTCTATGCATGTAAGCTCAGAGGGTTTAATTTTGTATAAATACAACTGGTTTGAAACTAGAGACTAGAGCAGGCAGCACAGTGACACAGTGGTTAGCTGTGCTTTGCGGCAAGAAGTTTCTGGGTTCAATTCCCCCCTACAGGCCTTTCTGTGTGGAGAATGCATGTTACGGTTTCCACTTCCACTAAAAACATGTAAAATAGGCCTGGCATGTGCCTCCTGTCTGGCAACCCCGCTGCCATCTGTGTGTGGAACGAGAAACTAATACCCCCCCCCAAAAAACAAGAAATTGTAAAGTGCTTTGTGAATCTGCTCAGTGAAAGGCACTATATATATATATATATAAAGATTACTTACTGAGAGTTCCATACAACAGGACAGCTTTAGAAGGTTTGATCTGTATCCAAAAACACTGAAGTATTGTCTTGTACTATTATCTAATGTTAAAAACTGCAACTTCTTGTCAAAAAAAGCATGTTTAAAGGGCCCATATCACGGTTTTTGACTTTTCTCTGCTTTAAACATGATTACAATGCTATTTGGCCTTCATACACAAGCCCACAGTAGTTTATTCATTGATTCTGTCAATCTTTAGTAAGAGAGCAATCTGTCTCCTTCCCCAGCGTGAGGCACAGAAACGCTCGGGTCCACTTCAGTGACGAAAACCACACTGATGACGCGCATGACGCGCATGACCCCGTTTGCTTTCTATTTAAAATAGTTTTTAAATACTTTCGTCAAAACGGGGTAAACAATACACAATTAGTATGCTGTTTGTTTTCAAAAATAATAAAAATAAAAATAAATTAAAAGCCGGCGGGAGGTGATTGACGGATCAAAACGGCGAATCAGAGCGCACAGGCTCCGGCTCCCGAGTCCAGCGTCTGTGGTCTGGTCTCGCGGACACCACATAGAGCTGCTGTTTTTATGCTTTTGTCAGAAACTAAAAGTGTTAGGATCACGTCAACTTGAATGAAGTGTGTTATGGGTGTAAACATGTGACACACTATTTGGCCCTAAGAGGAAGAAAGCGGCTCGACTTTTTTCATCTGTTCATCTCATGGATCTATTATAATACCGGTTCATCTGCGACACTTCACTGAGACTGTTCCAGAACTACAGGGACAATGGAACTGGACTTACTCAAAAGCTGATCTGGAAACACGTTATTCCCACGGTAAAAGACGTAACTCGGACCCCCTCGATCTGTAAGTAGTGACGCTAACTCGCTGTATACTTCTGTAAACTAAATAACTAGGGTCTGATTGTGCATCGAGGACATAGGGCTCGATGTGACGGATTGTCATTGGAAAAAGTGTATTCTTATGTATGAAATTACTAAGTACAGGTGATAAACGACAAGAGCGTGATGCTACGTCACCGTGCGGGCGGGGGGAGGCGGGCTCACAGGCAGAGGAGCAGACTCTTCTCTGGATCAGCTCGTTTGAGTCGAGGTGACGTCACCTCTATACAAGAGATGGCTCTAATCTCACAAGCTTTGATTGTTGTGTGGTGTATCACACACATTATTATAACACATGTGCAGAGGATTGAGTGTGAAACATGAAGAAAAACGTGATATAGGACCTTTAAGGCACCCCAATGGTCTCAGAAGGAATGGACCTATTCATCAATAAGTTAGAAATGTCCTCTGCCTTTCACTAGATCACATTCTCCTCTCACATTCCTTCTGACAATAAAAAATATTCTACTCATTTACAAGTTATATTTCATGCAGACGTCAGGTCCATCACCAAAAAGGCATTTATACAAATCAACACACAAGTCAGGTGAATCAGGACAAAGCAAAAAGCAAAACTAACAAAACAATGCCAATATTCAGTTCAGTTCAGTTCAATGTATTTGTGTGAGGACTTTCAGTCATTGTTGGTGAATTCACCAACAATAGATCAGAGGATCAAACAGTTCAAACACAGAAATGCAAAAATAACAAACACATAGGAGCCATTGGTCCATAGGGAGCAGGATGACCACTATCCAAAAATGTTGATAAAAGTAAATAAATGCCTTATATCATTATCAATAGTCATGACCCATTCCAGTGTATGGCCTCATGTTTATTAGAAGAGAATGAGTGTGGTAATTGTTTAAAGATGGCTCTCAGTGGTGCCTCACTGGCTTGAATACACAAGGACACTTTACAACAGTAAATCAGAGACAGCGACCTCTGAGCTCTAAAACAGGACTTCCAGCGTGAATGTGAAACTACCACCTGCTTCGAGAGTGTGGAGGAAGTGAAAGTTCAGCCTCAAAACATTGTCACTAGATCAGGTTCAGCTGAAGAGAAAGACCTCTGATCTCTGTTCAGCTGAACACTAAAACTACTATCTTGTTTGGACAATTCTTGTACTACTACTCATCCTGAGATACCCCTAGGGGTGGGCAATATGGGCAAAAACACACCATCTCGGTATTTTTCCCCATCTCCCGATAACAATGTAACGGTATTTTATTTATTTCATCACAGAGGACAAAAATGACAAAAATTACATTTTAAGTAAATATCTTTTTGAAAATGATCTCCCTGAATAGCTCGTTTGCAATGTTTTGCTTGCCAAGGAATTTATGGATAGACAGTGTAGATCAAAACAGCTGCTCTTTTTATATGTAAAGTGCTACACACATATTTGGCCCCACATGCTCAAACAAATATTAAAGTTACGATAAGGATAAAATTCAAGTAATTCCCAGACTGCACCCAAGACACAACACCTCAAAAAAGGTTTGCTCAATAGATTCTGAAAAGTGTAACAACAACAATTTGGAGGACAAATGTTTGGTCCATATAGTCTATGAAAAAATAAATTAAACAATGTGAAGAAATATTTGTATATTAAAGTATAATAGAGTCCCTTGAATTTCAATTTAAATGAGGTGAGAGGGACTGTTTTAAAGTTTGAAATAGTCCATCTCAACTAATTTAAGTGGCATAACCCGTGTAATGGCATTCGTGACCTTTTGCCAAAGTTTATGCGGTTTTTGGTAAGGTGTGTGTTTACTGAATGACTTGGCAAGGGTTTTTTAGTTGGGTACTACCTGCACATTTTGTTGATGAGCTAGATGCATCACAGTGTTTGATGTAGTCTCTGGAGGATCTTACTGTGGTGTGTATGGCCTTGGATATGATCATGTTATCGCAGCACGTTTTCTGTGTTGTGTCAAAGCGGCTCACGCTCACAACCGCTGGCGGTGGAAACCGCTGTCCAGAGCGGCCGCAGCTTCCCCGGATCAGAACGCTGTGGTCACGGAGGATGCGGAATCCCGTTTGAGTACATACAGCAAGCAACAGCAAGTGCCCAGCGGTCACGTGCATATTCTTTTTAAACTTGAATTCCGCCCGCGTACTCTGTTGCCATCTTACACATTCATGTGTCCGCGGCATTTTAACTGTTATTATGGGATGCGTGGGCGGGTCATTCCGTACATACGTCAAATGTAGAGTTGAAACGATTAATCTAATAACTCAAATAATTAGATCATTAAAAATAGTCGAGGAATTTATTAAGCTGCATCGATGCTTCGTATACAGTAGTTTATTTGCAGCATTTTGCCTTGTTTGCTCCATAGATTTCTCTACGTTTTGCGCAGATTTTTGTGTGTGTTGCGCAACATGCTTACGTCACAGATCTTACGTGCCGTGCGCTACACAGCACCGGCCTACATGGTCCGCATGTATCGCTAGTGTTTGTAAAACTTTTCCGCGGACAAGGCATTGATAATATCAATGGAGGACAACAGAGAAGGCACTGGCAAAGACAGGAGAGTTAATAAGAAGCGTCTAAAGTGTGGGAGCACTTCACTCTGAACACTAAGCTGGAGTAGTTTGCACACATTGCTAAGTGGAGCTAGCATCTCATGATGAACACCAGTTTGATGCTGCAGCACCTGACGAGGAAGCATCTAGGGAAGACCCGAGACGAGGTAAATTAACTTTCATGTTATGGTGTAAGGTACGCGTTGTGAAAGTAAAATGTTGATGATTGATAACACGGAGGGGTTTTCCCGCAAACAGTCAAGCACTCCCAAAGCGGCATGGTTGAAAACTATCATTGTAGCTGCTTGTCGCCTACAGTTAGCCTTTCATTTGTTAACGCAGTGATGAAGCAAAAATGTTTATAAGTACCTACATAAGACATGTGTTATGAATGCTTTACTTCATTTGACATTCACTCCAATCCTAGTGCCGACAGGTATTATACTACTCCACAACAGTTATTTGAACTCCGTACATAATATGCCAGGGGTTAAAGCAAAGAAAAAAGATTTGACTGAAAAATTTCTCATGGAAATGTATCACATGTTGTAAATCACAGTCATATGCAGGACCAAGTTATATTTTTAATTACAATATATTATTGTATAATGAATTACAGATCAAATTAATTCTTCAGAGATATACATTTAAACTGGTGTATTTTGAGGTGAAATTACAACAAATGGATCAAGCAACTTGTCAACTTTTTGAAAGAATATTAGTGAGAGTAGTTGCATCCGCGTTATTGGCTTTTCTTGAGGCAAGATGGAGCGTCAACACTTTGGCTCTGTCCTCGTCAAAATATCGCAATAGGCCATTCAAAATTCTGTCCACATTTTTGTTTGTGAACTTGTCAATGTTTAAAGAAAAAGGCTTCCCTATCAACTTGGTGGCTAGTTCTTCTTTATATCGTTCTGCCATGCCATGTGTGCAGAAGTATGACGCATGTGAATTTGAAATGGTCAACAGCAAATGATTTAATTAAATCTACCAGCGGTAGTCATATTCTGAACGACAGGTTAGTTTCTGCAATAAAGCCACAGACTCTTAGTCTTAGGTCACAGACACGGTCCGCCATCGCAAGCCTAGTCTTAGTTGTCGCTGTAGCACCAGGTAAAGATGTGTGTGGGAAAGTGCACGAACAGCTGCCTCGTGCGCAGTTTTGAGCTGGTGGCGAATCAAAACTTTTTTCCCCATTACTCCCATATACAATTTTTTTATGGCAAAGTACGCACATACAGTACAAGCACCGGCCACCTTCATCTTTTTGCACCATGACCGCAACGGAATCCCATCGTCTCCCACCTCATCAAGCCAAGCCCACCTCCATTTATTTTTCACTCCGTTATCAATTGCAACTTGTGCTCCTTCTTCCATAAACAACGAATCCATGATTGTGATTGTGCGTGCATGCTAAGCTAGCTTTTAATATAAGACGCGCTAACACACTACACTACACTTCAGCCAGTTTCTTCTGTTCGCTCTCGTTGATTGGCTCTTTTTTTAATCACGCATAGTTTTGCATGCGATCGTCCCCATTCCCAGTCCCAGGAAAGTCCGTTTTGTACATTCCGTTAACCAAACGCAATGCTATTTTATTTAACGTTAATTAATTATGTCCTGCCTTTCGTCTATAACGCGCCCAGTTTGTACCGCGGGGCTGCTGGCTGTTATTGCTCCGTTCGGGATTCAATTTTCCTTATCCTCTTGTTCTTTTCAAAAGCTCCGTGTACTTTGCCAGAAACTTTCACCTCCGTGTTACCATTGCTAATTTGGCAGCGTCTTCATTTGTGTGTGAGGTCAGCGTCCCAGTGCCTTTCATTTGCGGAGCACTCAAGTAGCTATGGCCACGGCACATTCAAGTCTCACTCGTGATTATATTTGTATTAATAGATACTTCATTTGACATTCACTTCAATCCTAGTGCCGACAGGTATTATACTACTCCACAAAAGTTATTTGAACTCCGTACATAATATGCCAGGGGTTAAAGCAAAGAAAACAATTTCATTTGACGGAAATCTGTCACCCCGACGGAACTCTTTAAGCCCTGCTGTATGAAAACTGTGGACCAAGATCCATCAGCAGTAACAAAACTGAGGAGCACACGGTACAAGAGATGTGAACAATAACAATATACTAAAATTAAATAAAAGCTCTAACTTTTAATAGAAAAAAGTATAAAATGCTGTGTATTGTATAGTATATAGTCAGACACATGTGGTTCTTTATTGCATATTATAATTATTGCAGAGATGCACGACATTTGAGGGCAGCAGTGTTTATCTAATATAGGACATTGAATCTGGAAGGGGTATGTGATTGATATTTAACGTCCGTTTTCCCCTGTCTTTCAGTAAACCATCACAGCCTGTTTAGGAACAGTTCCTGCTCCCAGCACCAGCAGCTGTTCTGACAGATAGCATTTTGAATATCCTCATCTGATTCTGTTCAATCTGGAAGGACTCAAAAATCAACAGTGGTACAGGTGCAATCGCTGCTGCCATGTCTTCTTTTGATAATATGAAGACAATAAACTGTATACAATTTAAAAACAGCTGTCATTATTAAATGGTTTTCATTTGATATTGTATATTTTTGATTAGGCAATTTTCTCGATTAATCGATCGGTGTATTCGATAGAATAATCGATTACCAAAATATTCAATAGCCACAGCTCTAGTCAAATGCTTTTTTTTTTATCGCAATTAATGAAAATAATTCACGTTGACGCGATAATTTTGACAGCCCTAATTCTAATATTAACCGGTACTTCTGTATCTACGCACATAGCACCACTTGTTTACAGTCATAGGAGAATGTGAACTCAGGCTGGAGGCATATGTTCACAAGAATTGTGTACCCTATTGTCAGTCCTGAGTTAGTCCTGGGTTGTCTTGGAGCACATGCGTGAAGCGAGGAAGTTCATCTCCTGTGTTTTTTGCAGCGCCGAAAAAACTAACTCAAATAATACTCAAGAATATGAAAACGCTTATCGCCAAAGTCACTTTTGCAATATTATCGCCTCCTCGTACTGGGATACTCCTCAAAATTTCTGTGGGGTTTTCCAGCTAAATAAGGTAAACAAACAGGAGAGATAATGTAGGTTTCAGATTAAATAAAAGCAGAGATGATGTCCACATAACTATTTTGTGTAGAGTCACTGTGACAAAGGTCAAAGTCCAGACTTCAGACTCTTTGATCATTGACTTTCCAGAGTGAAATAGCTCTAGAGCACTTTCTCCAAGAACCAGACTCCAGGCTCGATAACAGAAAGTAGCCAAAAACAGAAAGCACATATAACAATAACACAAGGACAATGTACAGAAAACAGAAACGTCCTATACATGGCATTGCAGATACCGAAGTATACTTATTTATAATGTTGTGGTTTTAGCATTTGTTCAAGTACTCATGCCAATAAGACAACACAGGAGGAATGCACCATATATACAACTATATTAATATGATTTCAGGCTCAATACAATCAATGAAGTGGCTAAATGCTGTCAATGTAATGATAATGAAGGTAGGTTTCAGTGCTGTGTCAACTTAAATCACATTACATAAATACTAAAGTGGGGGATTCCCCCTATGAAGTGTTTTTCCCTCACATGCCAATAAGAGAGCAAGGCCCCACCATTCAGCCTGAAGGAAATTAGTGTTTCCCCTTTATAATGCCAGATTCTACATATAACGGATGAAATATTGCAGTTACCGCCTCAAAACTCTAATGTCTGTTTATCCACAAATCCGATTCCATTTTCTGTGAGCGGGTCACTATTAGGCCGGAGCTCTATGACTTAGCTTTGAGCTAGCCTAAGCTAACGCGCCGTTGTTTTCATTGTATATCTATAATGATCAACACACATGAGCATTGAGTAAAGACATATTGGAGAGTGTGTGCCATGTGCCCTATGTGTGATGAAATAGTAGAGATAAATGCAGTTAAAAACGAAAACGGTGCTAAAATAGTCGAGGGGTTCGCTGCTAGCAGTGGTGCTCAGGGCCCAGTGTCCTTTAGCCGAATGCTAACAAACAAGCTACAACCGTGGGGTACACTCAGTATCTGCCCTGTGCTCTGACAGTAACCCCCGGAGACGTGTGTTCCGGTTTAGAAACAACTTCAATTCGTGCATCACGTAGAAACACTTTGGGATATTGGCGTTTTTGTGACATTCTGTGACCAAGACGCAGAGGCCCGCTGTGGCCCGCTTCACAGCTAACTAGTTCCATTATCGGACGCAGCGCTGCTTTCCAGGTTTCACAATCTCTTGCACAAGTTTGTCACTGTCTGAACTGGACACTATACATTCTACACGTGGCTTTGTGACATTATCACGCACTCCAGACTGATATTCGGCTTTTATTACATGACTCACGCTTGATTTACTGCCACCAACTTCACTCTAAAGTATTGACAATATAAATGCATCACGAATGGAGCGCCTTCAGCATCCCAGCAAGGCGTGAATGAGTGAACCCATTATCGGACACGATCGTGTGATACCTGATTTCCCATTGCATTTCCATTACAACCGTGGGAACAAAATGTCAGATACAACATTATTAAGTTTTAAGAGCAGGTAAAATCTAAAACGTCTTCCTGAAAAAGTGAGCCAAGCATCTACTCTGACAGTTATAAATCCAGGTGCTTTTGACAATTGACACACGTTAAAATGTATTATAAAGAGTTAATGTCCTGTCTTGATGTCTCATGTACTAATTGGGCTATACAAATAAACATACCTTGCCTAATGAAAAACGTCTTAAAAGGCCAGCTCATTTAAAATTGCTATACTTATAATGGTACATGATAATAACAGGTGAAAAAAATGTATGTCTAAACTATCCCCACCGCTGTCAGACTGTACAACAAGTCACTTTGAGTCACTGTATTAAGACTGAAAAAACCTGCACTACTATTGACACTGTTTCTGATTGCCACTTTTAAATTGTCACTTTTTATTGTACATAATATATCCTACATTTACCATATTTGCACATTTCCTCTCTCTTTGCCCAATCTTTAGTGTTTCTATCCATGCCAAATGTGACATGTGCATTTCTCCTTTGAGAGATAAATAAAGCATATCTTACAGAAGTCCATGTTGGATCATATTTAGCATCTGATCCAACTGTCAGTTCATCAATGTGATTATGCAGATGTTAGCACCTTTAAGATACACATACATCTCCCAGTTTAAAGTTAGTTTGGTAGTTGGCTATTATTTAACAACTTCAAAACAATACTACCTTCTAAAGTTAAAGGGATATAGTAGGATATTCTACTTCCGGGTGGATCATCAAGACTATTGATCCTCCTAATTGTCATCATTCTGGTGAACCGTCCTCGTCAAACAAGACCAGTCAAAAAGTGGAGTTCTTTCCTAAAATTTGAGAAAACCCTCCATCATATCTTTAAACTCACGTAACTTGTCATTCATTGATATTTTTCACCAAAACAAGACACGACTTTGTAATGATCTATAACTTGAGCTACTGTTTGACCACAAAGACGTTTAAGATTAAGTTGTGGGACTAACATTTCAAAGATCACAAACTGCATCTTGAGCTTAAGTATGTGCATAATGTTTTAATAA
Organism: Knipowitschia caucasica; assembly: GCA_964034765.1. NCBI lineage: Eukaryota > Metazoa > Chordata > Actinopteri > Gobiiformes > Gobiidae > Knipowitschia > Knipowitschia caucasica. The sequence goes on from OZ035842.1 coordinate 2,069,256, forward strand.
TAAAGCCACCGAAAGTACTTCAAAGTCCACTTCAGCTGGAGGCCTGTGTTGTTGTGTTTTGGTAGCTTGTTAAGGGATTTGGCTATTAAGTTACCATTAATGATAGCATGAAGCGATGTTTGCTAATCTGGTTGGTTTGATAGCAACAACAGAGCTGTCAAAGGCATTCCGCTGTGATTAAACCGAATAATTAAAAGCTTTACGGTGAACGTTAGAAGGTAAATGTTGTCAGAGATGCCGTTACTCTGCTGTGTCCGATAATGGAAGCATATGCCTTTAGCTCCCCGGTCTCTGCAGACAAAGGCAGAACTAGCCTGCTAAGCTAACCCGCGGCTGAAAAACATCCAGTCCACAATCCAGCAGTGAGAGCCAGCCTACCTCGTCCACTTACCCCGTTAGATATCCCTATCCGACCAACATTCATGTGCACTCCATACGTAGCAATAATCCGGGGGAAAACGGTGTTAAAACGGGTCCAAACCGGGAGCGTTAGCGTTAGTGTGTGTCTGCAAGAAGTCAACGTGCTCCGGGTTCAGCAGCGCGCAGCCATCACGGACACATCCACGGGGAGAGTGGCGAAAACAAGCGACAAACAGCGGCTTTAACGAGGTCCTTCTCCGGGTTTGGGTCCGGGGGCAGCGCGTCTCAGAGCGGCATGGCTGCAGCAGGAGTCCCGGGGGCTGTTGGAGGAGAGGTATCCGTGTTTGGAGACGCGCAGACGGGGGCAGACGGAAGGGGAGCTCCGTGAAGGCTAAATGGCTGTAGATTCAACCGAGCAAAACCTGGAGAGTGGAGTCTGGACTGGAGCTGGAGCTGCTCCTGTGATGTCACACGTCTGCTCAGAATCAGAATCAGAATCATTTTTATTGCCACGTAAGTAACAGGAGGTCACAGACTAGGAAATTGCTTTGGCTCAGTGCAACAGTCAAAAAGAGATAATATAAATAAGAATAAAAAACACTTCTAAAGAATAAATTTAAATTTAAAATAGAGTTACAGTTACTATTTACAATATACAAGTGCACATGGTGCACACAATGTAAGGTGACAGCAGTACAGTGAAGTAAAGTGACGTATGATGGGCAGTAAAGTGACTTTATAAAGGGCGGGGGGGCAGGTTAAGAAGTGTTCAAGAGTCCAACAGCAGAGGGGAAGAAACTGTTCTTGTGGCGGGAGGTTCTAGTCCTGATGGACCGCAGCCTTCTGCCTGAGGGGAGTGGTTGGAATAGTCCATGTGCAGGTGAGAGGGGAGTGGTTGGAATAGTCCATGTGCAGGTGAGAGGGGAGTGGTTGGAATAGTCCATGTGCAGGTGAGAGGGGTCGGCTGCTATAGATAAACTAAACACAATGGTTTATTATGAAGCATTTTGTCACTAAAATATACCGCTGTTCCCCCATAAATAATCCACGTGGTTGGTCCCAGTCAACATCCTGCATCTTATTAGAAACAAGGTAACTTCTGCTTCTTCTAAGTCAAGAGCCCAGAGAGTCATTATCTGACTCTTTGGGCTGAGAGTTAAAGATGTGACATAGGCTAAAAATACATCATGTGAAAACCAGTGATAGAAGCAACTGTTTTGAAAGCTATTGCCACATATTTTCGTGTAATTACAGGTCTATTTGTTTTATAATCACACATAATGAGATTTGGGAGGACATTGTTAGCTTTTTCAGTTATAACATGATAACCATTTTCAGCTCTAGACAAAACTGTACATATAAGGAACTAGCACAAAGCTGTACATTCTATGAATAATGAATTTGTCATTAAGTCATTTAATGAGAGAGAGAGAGAGAGAGAGAGAGAGAGAGAGAGAGAGAGAGAGAGAGAGAGAGAGAGAGAGAGAGAGAGAGAGAGAGAGAGAGAGAGAGAGAGAGAGAGAGAGAGAGAGAGAGAGAGAGAGAGAGAGAGAGAGAGAGAGAGAGAGAGAGAGCTACACTCAAACTGCAACAGTTTTCAATTTAAAACCTGTCATTCTGCAAACAGCCGCTAGAGAGCAGTCACAGCTAACCTCTAGTGTTAAAGTGTGGGTCTCATTCATAAACTGGAAAATATCATTTATTTTGAACATATTCAAAATCACATGTTTCTATCATATGTTTCATTTAATATTTCAAGTTAAGTAAGAAAATGAACCAATGTTTATGTGTTTATTCTTTTTATCACAGAGTCTCCTCCCAGTCTCTGTCCCACACAGAGGTGTCTCTGTCTCTGTCCCACACAGAGGTCCCACACTTTCTTTTTCAACTTTTTCGAAAAATAAAGCTATAGCCACATATTTTTGTTGAAATTATATGTGTTTTTACAGGTCTGTTTGTTTTAGAATCACACAGAATGAGATTTGTGAGGACATTGTTAACTTTATCAGTTATGTAAGTTATTTAACTATTTTTAGATCTAGAAAAAACTAAATATAAGGAACTAGCACAAAGCTGTACATTCTATGAATAATGAATTTATCAATATTTAATATTACTTATTATGTGCTTTGTGCTCCTCATTCCGTTTGCATCTCAGTGTGTTCCTCGGGGGGGAAAAAGAGAGAGGAGAGGCAGGGTTACACTACCCTGGATCTCAGCAGAAGATTATAAATACACTCAAGCTGATTGTTTTCAATATCAAATGTGTCGTTTTGCAAACAGCCACTCGAGGGCAGTGAGAGCTAACCTCTGATGTTAAAATGTGGGTCTCATTCATAAAGTGGAAAATATCAGTTATTTTGATTAAACATTCAAAGTCACATGTTTCTTTCCATTTAATCTTTGAACAAGTAAAAACAATGAACCAACGTTTATGTGTTTATTTTTTTAATCACAGACTGTCCTCCCCGTCCCACACAGCGGTGTCTCTGTCCCACACAGAGATATCTCTGTACCGCACAGAAGTTTCTCTGTCCCACACAGAGGTGTCTCTGTCTCTGTCCCTCACAGAGGTGTCTCTGTCCCACACAGAGGTGTCTCTGTCCCTCACAGAGGTGTCTCTGTCTCTGTCCCACACAGAGATGTCTCTGTCTCTGTCCCTCACAGAGGTGTCTCTGTCTCTGTCCCTCACAGAGGTGTCTCTGTCCCACACAGAGGTGTCTCTGTCCCTCACAGAGGTGTCTCTGTCTCTGTCCCTCACAGAGGTGTCTCTGTCTCTGTCCCACACAGAGATGTCTCTGTCTCTGTCCCTCACAGAGGTGTCTCTGTCTCTGTCCCTCACAGAGGTGTCTCTGTCTCTGTCCCTCACAGAGGTGTCTCTGTCTCTGTCCCTCACAGAGGTGTCTCTGTCCCACACAGAGGTGTCTCTGTCCCTCACAGAGGTGTCTCTGTCTCTGTCCCTCACAGAGGTGTCTCTGTCCCTCACAGAGGTGTCTCTGTCCCTCACAGAGGTGTCTCTGTCCCACACAGAGGTGTCTCTGTCCCTCACAGAGGTGTCTCTGTCTCTGTCCCACACAGAGATGTCTCTGTCCCACACAGAGGCGTCTCTGTCAGAGACACAGAGGTGCTAGAATATCCTGCTCAGTAATAATTCATGTGAACTTTATCCGTTTGCATTCAAAGACAGAGGGTTTATTGCCATGGAGACAAAACAAGCTTCAGAAATTCTGTCGCCTCAGAGAAGATAAGATCATAGACTTTAGGTTTGCTGCTACAGAGGATCACAGAGGACACAGCTGCACAGAGAGAACATGCATCGTTCGTATCAGCCTCTGAAACCTGTCACGAACAGATATCTACAGCAGAAGTGGGACCAAGCTGACTACGACAACCACAGGAAGAAGGTGAGATGTAGAGAGGAGCAGAACACAAGGAGAAGGTGAGGAAGAGGAGCAGAACATAAGGAGGAGGTGAGGAGCAGAACAACAAGGAGACAGTGAGGAAGAGGGGAGCAGAACACAAGGAGACGGTGAGGAAGAGGGGAGCAGAACACAAGGAGACGGTGAGGAAGAGGGGAGCAGAACACAAGGAGACGGTGAGGAAGAGGGGAGCAGAACACAAGGAGACGGTGAGGAAGAGGGGAGCAGAACATAGGGAGGAGGAGAGGAGGTGAGGAGCAGAATACGAGATTGTGTGGAGGAGAGAAGAGTAGAATGAGATTTTCCTGGAAATTTTCTGAATCCTTCAAAGTGTCATATTTGTTCTTACATTTGTCATTTTATAGTTTCCTCTGGTTGTGTTTCCATAAAGGGATGTGATCAGGAAGTATGGACAGAGATGAAAAGGAGAGGACACTTTTCTCTGCTGCTCTGTCTTTAAGACATTCTGTTTTCTTCACTGATCAGACTTGATTGAAGAAGTTTTGCACTGTTACACACAACTGCACACTCTGTGAAGACATGTCCTCATGTTCTGCTCAGGTGACTCCTGCTCTGCCGGTGGTGGACACTAAAGGCCCCAGGACTCCCTCCCACATGCAGCTCAAGCTCAAGAAGCAGCAGGTGACCCTACATCTGAACACATGGAAATGAGCCAGAGTTTCTCCTCAAATAGATCCTTTTTTAAAGGGGGAGGTGATGTAGATCTCAGATCAGGTCTTTGAGACTTTGTTGTGACTGTTTTTGTACAAAGCTTCAGGAGGAGCGTCTGTCCATCATCGACAAAGACAACCGCCTGCTGTCCTCCAGACTGGTGTCCATCTCCTGCTCCAGGGGCCTGGTGGACCACCTCAACCACTACCACAGCAAGAGGTCTGTCAACCGCTACTACCTCAGCCTGAACCACTACCACCTGAACCTGGACCACTACCACCTGAACTTGGACCACTACCACCTCAACCTGGACCACTACCACCTCAACCTGGACCACTACCACCTCAACCTGGACCACTACCACCTCAACCTGAACCACTACCACTACCAAAAAGTAATCTTTATTTATATACCGCCTTTTCACTGCACATCGGAGTCTCAAAGCGGTTTACAATTGTTATTTTTTTGGGAGCAGGGGTGCCAGTACAGGAGGCACATGCCAGACCTATTGTACATATTTTTAGTGGTAGGGGAAACCGGAGCACCCGGAGGAAACCTACGCAGACACGGGGAGAACATGCAAACTCCACTCAGAAAGGCCCTGGTCCAACCGGGATTCGAACCCAGGACCTTCTTGCTGAGAGGCAAGAGTGCTATCCACTCAGCCACCGTGCCGCCCAGCCTGAGTACCACCTCAACCTGGACCACTACCACCTCAACCTGGACCACTACCACCTCAACCTGAACCACTACCACTACCACCTCAACCTGAACCACTACCACCACCACCTGAACCACTATCACCAGAACCTGGACCACTACCACTACACTGCAAAAGATGATACAATGCAACTCAAAGAAAAGGTTTCTAGAACCGCTAGGAGAAATATTCAAATTTACTTCTTATCATTCCCTATTGGAGCTGTGTACAGTATATACCTGTATTTTTGGTCCTGGGTTCGAATCCTGGTCGGAACAGGGCCTTTCTGAGTGGAGTTTGCATGTTCTCCTTGTGTCTGCGCAGCTTTCCTCCGGGTGCTCCGGTTTCCCCTACCACTAAAAACGTGCACAGTAGGTATGACTGTAAATGAGAGAGTGAATGGATGGTGTTGATTGGGGGCTGATGGTCCAGTGTGTTCTGGACTCGCTTCCGTCATCACCGTGAGTGGAATGATTGGAACAATATCTGACTTTGAATATTTTAATGATCTTTGGGTGACCTTGGTCTGTAAAATGCGCTATATAAATAAACATTACTTGCTTAATATATGTTATATCTTACTACTCATATGAATTTCTGTTAATGTAAATGCATAACACAATGAATTCACTTGTTTAGAAGACATTGTATTTGTGTAAGCTTGGATAAAGTCTAAGTTTAATATTAGATTTAAAAAAGTTATGTAAATAAGTAAAGTACTGTGTTCCCGCAGCCTCAGAGCAGAGCGGAGCAGGGCAGAGCTGCAGCTGCTGCAGGATCAGAACCTGCACATTTACAGACGTCTGTCCTCACAGCAGTCAGAGTACAGGAGGCAGCTGTGGCTACAGGACTGGAACAGGACCAACCGTCTGCGGGACGACATCTCCAGATACCCCCCTCTGTCCCGGGACAAGGAGGTGAGAGAGGAGGCGCTAAGGACGAGGGACTGGGAGGTGAGAGAGGAGGAGCTAAGGACAAGGGACAGGGAGGTGAGAGAGGAGGAGCTAAGGACAAGGGACAGGGAGGTGAGAGAGGAGGAGCTAAGGACAAGGGACAGGGAGGTGAGAAAGGAGGAGCTAAGGACAAGGGACTGGGAGGTGAGAAAGGAGGAGCTAAGGACAAGGGACAGGGAGGTGAGAGAGGAGGCGCTAAGGACAAGGGACAGGGAGGTGAGAGAGGAGGCGCTAAGGACAAGGGACAGGGAGGTGAGAGAGGAGGCGCTAAGGACAAGGGACAGGGAGGTGAGAAAGGAGGAGCTAAGGACAAGGGACAGGGAGGTGAGAAAGGAGGAGCTAAGGACAAGGGACAGGGAGGTGAGAGAGGAGGCGCTAAGGACGAGGGACTGGGAGGGGAGAGAGGAGGCGCTAAGGACAAGGGACAGGGAGGTGAGAGAGGAGGCGCTAAGGACAAGGGACAGGGAGGTGAGAGAGGAGGCGCTAAGGACGAGGGACTGGGAGGGGAGAGAGGAGGCGCTAAGGACAAGGGACAAGGAGGGGAGAGAAGAAGAGCTAAAGACGAGAGACAAGGTGAGGGTCGAGAGCAGGGGCCTCGAGGAGACCAATGTCTCCTTTCTTTTTAACAGTTTGACACAGTTACATACAGTGTAAACATTTACATATATAGCTACATATATACAGTAGTTACATATGTATTCACATATAAGGGTTATAGTGAACCTCTATTATATGTTGTTGTTCTGCAGAGGAGCCAGTGGAAAGTGAAGTTTGCAGCAGGGAACAGACATCAGTCCATCAGCAGCAGAGACACATGAGCAGCAGCAGGAGCAGCAGGAGCAGCAGCAGCAGCAGCAGCTGAGAGACCTGACTCTCTGGTTCAGATCAATAAAACGGAGAGTGTTGAAATGTGGAATCATCAGTGTCTTTGTTTCTGACACAGACGTGAGTCACTCAAAGAGCAGCAGGGGGCAGTACATCCAAACTGTCTGTGCTGAGGACCACACCAGAGAAAAACATCTCTCATACATGGGTTTAACAAGCAGGCACAAACAACACACAATAACAATAATAGATAATAAATATACAGTACATACATTTCTTTCCTTCTACACAACTTTGTTACAGCTCATGATAAGAACACAGATGCTCACAGTGGACCCTCAATTCAAATTCAATTGGATTAAATTAAATTAAATGTATTGTATAATCATCCTAAAACACATAGAGCCATTGGTCCACAGGGGTCCGATGACCAATGTCCTTAGACCCTCAGACCCTTAGACCCTCTGCATCAGAGGAACCACTCTAAGAATCCAGTGGGAGAAAATGAGAAACCTGAGGCTGAGGCTGTAGATCCAGAACTGAGGCGGGAAGACAGTCCAAATGTGCGTATCCTCACAGTAGACCCTCACAGTGGATCCTCCCTGATGGTTCTTGATCAGATAGTTCCTCATTAATGAAGAGAAACGTGGTAAACAGAGACTGCTCCTAATGGTGGTGTCGTTAGCGTCTCTTTCATGTCGAACAAAGACACTTTTTATCATAATTACACTTCATAGACAGAGAGAAGCCCCAGGAGCAGAGGAGCTCTGCAGACAGAGACTAAACACTGCCATGTGTGTCCCCCACATACCCCCCTGTCTCCCCCTCGTCTCTCTCGAGAGAGAAACCAGAAAGAGACCAGAGAGAGAGACCAGAGAGAGAGACCAGAGAGAGACCAGAGAGAGACCAGAGACAGACCAGAGAGCGACCAGAGAGAGAGAAACCAGATAGAGACCATAGAGGGAGAGACCAGAGAGAGAGAGAGACCAGAGAGAGACCAGAGAGGGAGAGACCAGAGAGAGAGACCAGAGAGAGAGAGAAACCAGATAGAGACCAGAGAGGGAGACTAGAGAGAGACCAGAGAGAGAGGAACCAGATAGAGACCAGAGGGAGAGAGACCAGAGAGAGACCAGAGAGAGAAAAACCAGATAGAGACCAGAGAAAGAGACTAGAGAGAGAACAGAGAGAGACCAGAGAGAGACCAGAGAGAGACTATAGAGAGACCAGAAAGAGACCAGAAAGAGACCAGAGAGAGACTAGAGAGAGACCAGAAAGAGACCAGAAAGAAATCAGAGAGAGACTGGAGAGTTTTTGTTTAATATAGTGTTCCTGGGATTACAGAAAAGTTACCCTGACTTTAGACAGTTACCAGGAAATATTTTCCGCTCCCCTCCACAACGTTAACTACATCTGCAGCTCTTTGGAATGATGTGATGTCACACAAACGAGACTTATTATGAAAGTATGTCCATACGATTCCCAGGAGTGTGGACAATCAGAATCCAGATAAATCTGAACTGTCTTCTTATTACCAGTAAGATCCAACCATCTGATTCAGGACCAGGATCCACACTTCGGAATAACACAGGAATGTGTTGTGTTTTATCACAGAGAAAAGTCCAACAGAGTCTGGTCGTCTCAGATAGTTCCCACTTATAACTAGAGTAAATTAGGCATCAGAGGCCAGAGCTACAGAGCCTCAGCTTCTGAAACCAGTTGTTAACAATTTTATTTCAGGCAGTTTGGAGAAAATACATTGATTTGAACCAGATCAATACTAGAAAGTGTTAGTCTGAGTCTGAGGAGGAGCAGAGTGATGTCACATTCTACTGCTGTTTGAACTCATGTTTCTCCTGTTGTCCTGCTGGAGCAGACTGTTCCGTCGTATATTTATTACATAACTCTATAACTTTATATAGACACAACGACCAGAGCACAGGGCAGTAAAGCTGTGGTCTGTAAAGACCACAGTCTGAAACATGAAACATTAATGTGTTTTATTAGAAGGGAGTGACTCTGAGGCGTCTGAACTGTTTCTACACATTCTTCTCTTTGTTTGACGACTGTCCTCTTTCCCCTGACCTAAGGAGCTCCTGCAGATTTTATACTTGATGTTTTGTGTTTTCTTGCATCTGTAGAGTTTCCCCTGAACTGACAAAGATCTCAAGTTTGAGTTTGTGCTTCTCTCCTCTTCACACTTCTCTCCTCTTCACACTTCACTTCTCATCCCTGTTCTGTGGTCCCTCCTCTTCTTCACAGTGACTACAGCTTTGGTTCAGAGCCAGTTCTTTCCTCATAAACCAAGGCAAGGCAAGTTTATTTATATAGCACAACTCATACACAAGGCAATTCAAAGTGCTGAACAAAAAAGCATTAAAATCATAAATAATCACAGAACATTAAAAAGAAAGATAAAAATATAAAATCCCTCAGTTGTATGCACAGCTAAACAGAACTGTTTTTAACCTGGTTTTAAACATTGTCAGAGAGGAGGCCTGTCTCACATCTTCAGGAAGATTGTTCCAGATTTTAGCAGCATGAATCTGAAAAGCAGCCTCCCCATGTTTAGTTCTGACTCTGGGCACTAACAGGAGTCCAGTCCCTGTGCTCCTCAGAGTCCCAGCAGGAGTCCAGTCCCTGTGCTCCTCAGAGTCCGGGCTGGTTCATATGGGACTAACATGTCACTAATATATTTTGGTGCGAGGCCATGGAGAGACTTGTAACAAGCAGAGCTGTTTTAAAGTCTATTCTCTGAGCCACAGGAAGCCAGTGCAGAGACCTGAGGACCGGACTAATGTGGTCGTACTTCCTGGTTCTAGTCAGGACTAATGTGGTCGTACTTCCTGGTTCTAGTCAGGACTCGAGCTGCTGCATTTTGAATGTACTGCAGCTGTTTTACAGCCTGTTTGGACAGACCTGTGAGCAGGCCATTGCAGTAGTCTAACCTACTGGAGACAAATGCATGGATAAGAATCTCCAAGTCTGCTTTAGACACTATGTTTTTGATCCTGGCAATGTTTTTTAGATGGTAAAAAGCTGCTGATGTTACTGTTTTGATGTGGCTATTAAAATTTAAGTCTGAGTCCAGTATTACCCCTAGATTTCTGACCTTGTTTGAAGGTTTTAGGGAGAGAGACTGTAGATGACAGATGACGCTCTCTCTTTGTTTCTGGGGACCAAAGACAATCATTTCAGTTTTGTCTGCGTTTAGCTGAAGGAAGTTGTTTTGCTCTCGACATGTCCTGATAATTATTTTTACATTTTAGTGCAAATTAGATACATTCTCACTTGTGTGGTGCCCTCTCTACGTTTTCGGTGACACTACAGTTGAATTTTGTGAAGTCTGACGTAGATCACTCTTCGCCTGTGGTTTAAAATCATCTCAGTCTCACAGACACCCCGTAGCGAGTTGGAGTGGTCTGACGACATCTAGTGGTTTAAAATTACATTACATCTGTTGACAGCCACTACTATTGAGATAATTCTGTAGTTTAGGTTCAGCAGTCTATAGCTACAATTATCTCTGTGTGTCATGCAAGCTGTCGATCCCAGCCCAGACCACGCCCAACTCTAAGCCCCCCTTCTTGTCCCCTGATCCTCCAGGCAACACCCTTTTTAGAGTGAACTTTCAAATGTTCATGTGGACAGAGAAAGGCTGGGCACAGGTGTTTAGTTTTCCTTCAAAGCTGATTTGAGGGTTCAGAAGGCTTCTGATTGGCCGGTTGTTAGTGGACAAAATTCAGATCATTTCACAAGATACAGCAAAATGGCTTTCAGAGCATTGGTTTGAAAGAGTAAAAAAACAGAACGAGCAGGGAAGTCTGGATTTACAAAGACAATCACAATATATCCCTCCCTCTCTCTCCTCTCTTTCTTCCCTCCTCTCTCTCCCCTCTCTCATCTCCCTCTCCCCTGTCTCTCTCCTCCCCTTCTCTCTCTCTCCTCTCTCTCCCCTCCCCTCTCCCCTGTCTCTCTCCTCTGGTCTCTTCTCTCCTCTCACACTCTTCATGATGGATTGTTTGGGAGCACTTCCCCCTCTGCTGCTGTTGACCTGCAGCCTCTTCACAGGTGAGACACCATATATATATATATATATATATATATATATATATATATATATATATATATATATATATATATACACACACACAAGGAAACACTTGTTTCTATTTAATTATGGATAATATATGAAGTGATATTGAGACAGGAGCGTTTTAAGACAGAGGATTAGAAGTGATTTAGTTCTTTCTCTCTGAGGTCATGACTGTCTGGTTTAGAGGAAGCTGTTGTCATTCGTCACATCAAGGATCTCTGTTTGTTATCATTGCATTATGTGTTTGATTTTCTGATCTGCTGTTGGTGAATCCACAACTGTGTGACGTCCTCAAAGACGGCTGCTGCTGTGGTTTAGTGCGAGACACAAATTGAATTGAATCAAAGAAATTATGAAAGCAGAAGTTTACCACAGCCTTGTTGAGTGCTGCAAAAGCAGGTTATAGAGTCTCTCTGTGCATGTCTGCACAGGTTTCCTCCGTGTGCTCCAGTTCCCTCTGTGTGCTCCGGTTTCCTCTAAACAAATGAAAATATAATAAGTGATAAAGCATGAGTAAAAGGTAAATACATTAAAGCTCGGGTTCCTAACTTTAAATGTAACAGCAAATATACAGTGCTTTGTGACTGGTCTGAGAAAGGTGCTCTGTGAAATATGAAACAACATCACATTCTGTAGAAGCACAAGCAACACAAGGAACCCAAGCTTTAAGACACTTCTCCCCAAACAGGAACAGTTCTGATGCTGACACACACAGAGCTTACACACACAGAGCTGACACACACACACACAGAGCTGACAGACACACACAGAGCTGACACACACACACAGAGCTGACAGACACACACAGAGCTGATACACACAGAGCTGACACAAAGAGCTGACACACAGAGCTGACACACACAGAGCTGACACACAGAGCTGACATACACAGAGCTGACACACAGAGCTGACACACACAGAGCTGACACACAGAGCTGACACACACAGAGCTGACACACAGAGCTGACATACACAGCTGACACACACACGGCTGACACACACAGAGATTACACACACAGAGCTGACACACACTGAGCTGAAACACACACAGAGCTGACACACACTGAGCTGAAACACACACAGAGCTGACACACACACACACACACACAGATCTGACACAGAGAGAAATATACATTTTCTCAAATGCAAATGTTGTTTTCTCCATTGAGCTGCAATTGGTTTCAAGCCCACATGAACCAGAGGCTCTGGCCCTCAGCCCTCACCCCCCACAGCGGACCCCTGTGGACTGGAGCGAGGTCAGAATGCTTGGTCCCCACAGAAGCTGGTCTCAAATAAACAAATACATAAACACTGAGTCCAGGAGCAGCAGAGTCCACATGTTCCAACACCCTCTGGGGAGAGGAGTCTGCCGCACTCAGAACACACTGTTTGTTGTTGGAGGGAGTTTGTGAGCTGCGGTCAAAGATCTGAGGGAGATTCACACACTCAATAGAAAGTCCACATGTTCACGAATGAATTAGACACAACATATTGTCTTCATTTCATTACAAAATATGTGCAAGCCCTGTGAGTCTCTGCCTCTTTGGGCTGAGAGCTGATTGGCCGAGTGAAGGTGGTACTCTTTGGAGATGTGACAAAACAAATACAGTATATGATGTGAAACTAGCTACAGAAGCTGCTGTTTTAGAGGCAGAACTAGATACATGGGTTTAATACTGAGTTACAGACCCCAGGTTTAAAGTTACTGACCCCAGCTTTAACCTTGAGATGGGATAAAAAGAATCAGATGTGATTTATCAGTTCTTTTCTTTCAGGCCTTTGATAAAAACCAGATGATGTCAGTTATGGATCGTAAAGGACAGAGAAACATTTATATTTTGGCAGCAGTCTGTAACATAAATTGTATGAGAGACTTGGATGAAGGAGGCCTGTAATTTTCATCATAGGTAATCCTCAACTATGAGAGACAGAATGAGAAAAAAAATCCAGAAATCTGATTTACCCCTTGCCCCCCTCCACTGATTTTTAAAGAAATGTGCAAAATATGTATTTGGTCACCTGCAAACAAGCAAGGTGTGGCTCTCACAAACTTGTAACTTCTTCTTTAAGAGGCTCCTCTGTCCTCCACCTGTTACCTGTATTAATCTCACTTGTTTGAACTCGTTATCAGTATGAAAGAAACCTGTCCACAACCTCAAACACACTCCAAACTCCACTATACCCAAGACCAAAGAGCTGCTAAAGGACACCAGAAACTAAATTGTAGACCTGCACCAGGCTGGGAAGACAGAATCTCCAAAAGGTAAGCAGCTTGGTTTGAAGAAATCAACTGTGCGAGCAATTAGTAAGAAAATGGAAGACATACTGTACAAGACCACTGATAATCTCCTTCGATCAGGGGCTCCACCCAAGATTTCACCCCGTGGGGTCAAAATGGTCAAGAATGATGAGCATAATCACAGAACCACACGCGGGAACAAAGTAACAAAGGCTACCATCAGTAACACACTATGCCGCCAGGGACTCAAATCCTGCAGTCAGATGAGTCCCCCTGCTTTAGTCAGTGCATGTCCAGGCCAGTCTGAGGTCTGTGTTGCCCAGCGACAACCCCAAGGCATCACCGCTCTAGAGGAGATCTGCATAGAGGAATGGGCCAAAATACCAGCAGGAGTGTGGGAAAACTTTGGCATTTTCAACAAAAGGTACAAAACAAATTGTTGATTGAATACTTTATTTTTAGCCATACAAAATGATAACATTCTGCACAATACAGAAAGCACTGTACCCACTTACATGGGCAACAAATGAAGAACAAAACAAAACAAAGAGGAGGGAGGATCTGTACAACATAATATATGGGTAAAGAAAAAAGAGGCTCAAAAAGGAGTGGGAAGAAGAGATGACATTTTGTTATTGACCAATTACTTATCTTCCACAATGATTTGAGGTATACTTTTTTGCCCCACTATATATTAAGGCCATTGCAAGCTACTCCCTGCCAGTGATCAGATACCCTGGAATAATCGGGGGCCAGATGTTAAAACTCGAAAGCTCCTCACCATGCATGGCGGGTTCCATGCCACATCCAGCACCCTGAGACTGTACGTAAGCCGTAAAGGAGGAGGTCGAGTACTAGTGTGACATCCAAACTCCATAACCACATCATGGAGAAATCCCCAACGAATGATGTACTCAGTGAATGTCTCAGACAGTGGTGAGATGAGGAGGTGCTGGAAGAGAGGACATACATAGCCTACGTGGAACGCCATAACCAAGTCGCTGGAGAGTGTACAGAAATATCTGTGCAGAGTATGGACTGGAAACCCCAAGGTCTAAATGGGAAACTCCTCCAAAGGTGGTGGAGATTGAGCGTGTGAAGATCCAGTGGGACTTCCAGATACAGACCGACCGAATGGTAATGGCACCAACCTGACATCGTGGTGGTAGACAAAGGGCAGAGGACAGCCGTGGTGGTGGACGTGGCAATTCCAAGCGATGGTAACATCAGGAATAAAGAGCATGAAAGAAATACCAAAGGCTCAGAGAAGAGCTGAAGAGGGCCTGGAGGGGAAGGTGACAGTAGTGAAGTGGGACCATAACTACTGTTTGAGAAACCCTCCTGACCCTGACCCCTGACCAATCACATGTCTCTAATCTGACTCCTGGATAAACTTTGCTCCTGTCTCCTCTTTTTTTAACTTTTCCTTCAGCTTCAGAATCTGGTCCAAAAACAACAAACTCACGTCTTCTTCATAAACTTCAGTTTCTGGAAAACTATGATTTCACCTTTTTCTGGACGAGGTCCAACAGTCAGAGCACATTCCTGAAGGAGCAGAACCAAGAGAGGCACATGTGTGGGACCGATCAGGATCAGATCAGATCAGAATCAGATCAGAATTCTTCTATTGCAAGTGTGAGTAAGAGGAAGTCACAAACGGGGAACGTGTTTTGGCTCAAGGTCAAATAAGGTGCAGAGATAAACCAAAGAGAGAGACCAGAGAGAGACCTGAGAGAAACCAAAGAGAGAGACCAGAGAGAGACCTGAGAGAAACCAAAGAGAGAGACCATAAGAGACCCCTGTTATTGACCAATTACTTATCTTCCACAATGATTTGAGGTATACTTTTTTGCCCCACTATATATTAAGGCCATTGCAAGCTACTCCCTGCCAGTGATCAGATACCCTGGAATAATCGGGGGCCAGATGTTAAAACTCGAAAGCTCCTCACCATGCATGGCGGGTTCCATGCCACATCCAGCACCCTGAGACTGTACGTAAGCCGTAAAGGAGGAGGTCGAGTACTAGTGTGACATCCAAACTCCATAACCACATCATGGAGAAATCCCCAACGAATGATGTACTCAGTGAATGTCTCAGACAGTGGTGAGATGAGGAGGTGCTGGAAGAGAGGACATACATAGCCTACGTGGAACGCCATAACCAAGTCGCTGGAGAGTGTACAGAAATATCTGTGCAGAGTATGGACTGGAAACCCCAAGGTCTAAATGGGAAACTCCTCCAAAGGTGGTGGAGATTGAGCGTGTGAAGATCCAGTGGGACTTCCAGATACAGACCGACCGAATGGTAATGGCACCAACCTGACATCGTGGTGGTAGACAAAGGGCAGAGGACAGCCGTGGTGGTGGACGTGGCAATTCCAAGCGATGGTAACATCAGGAATAAAGAGCATGAAAGAAATACCAAAGGCTCAGAGAAGAGCTGAAGAGGGCCTGGAGGGGAAGGTGACAGTAGTGAAGTGGGACCATAACTACTGTTTGAGAAACCCTCCTGACCCTGACCCCTGACCAATCACATGTCTCTAATCTGACTCCTGGATAAACTTTGCTCCTGTCTCCTCTTTTTTTAACTTTTCCTTCAGCTTCAGAATCTGGTCCAAAAACAACAAACTCACGTCTTCTTCATAAACTTCAGTTTCTGGAAAACTATGATTTCACCTTTTTCTGGACGAGGTCCAACAGTCAGAGCACATTCCTGAAGGAGCAGAACCAAGAGAGGCACATGTGTGGGACCGATCAGGATCAGATCAGATCAGAATCAGATCAGAATTCTTCTATTGCAAGTGTGAGTAAGAGGAAGTCACAAACGGGGAACGTGTTTTGGCTCAAGGTCAAATAAGGTGCAGAGATAAACCAAAGAGAGAGACCAGAGAGAGACCTGAGAGAAACCAAAGAGAGAGACCAGAGAGAGACCTGAGAGAAACCAAAGAGAGAGACCATAAGAGACCCCTGAGAGAAACCAGAGAGAGAAACCAGAGAGAGAGAACAGAGAGAGAGACCAAACTGCCGTTGTGTCCTTAGGCAAGACACTTCACCCCCATTGCCCAAAATGAGTCTGGTGTGTGAACGGTTGGTGGTGGTCAGAGGGGCCGATGGCACATACTGGTTGCCTCGCTTCTGTCAGTGTGCCCCAGGGCAGCTGTGGCTACAGTAGTAGTTTATCACCAACATCTATGGAGTGAATGAATAATGAGATGTAAAGCGTCTTTCAGTGTCCAAAAACTGCTATTTAAAACGGTCACTTTTTACAAAACCCACAAACATCCACTTATCTGCCTCAGTGTAAATATTTATTCACATCTGTGTCACAAACAAAACCGGTGGCAGAGAGAGCTCAGAGGCTGAAGAAGCAGGAGGAAGGTGTTTTAAAGCTGATACCTTTTTCATGTTTCAAAAACAGATTAAAATGGAGCGTTTTGAAAGCACCAAACACTTTAAAAACTATGCAGAATCTCTGGGGAAAGTTCAGCCATTATCTGAGCGGTATGTGAGTGAGAGGCAGCTCTGTGCAGACCAATGGAGCCCGCTCAGACTGATGCACCAGAGGGAGCTCCATTAGAGACCAGGAAACATGTGTTCTACAACTAAAGCTTTCACACAGAGACACAAATAATGGGACAAAAATACAGGATCTCTGAACCTTGACTTTACTTACTTCAAAATGTTGTGTGTTTGTGTTTCAGGGCTGAGTGACGGATACAACTTTGACACAAAAAACTTCAAGATCTTCAGAGGATCCAAGGACACACAGTTTGGATATACAGTCCAGCAGCATGAAGCGGGAGGCAGGAGCTGGTGAGAGATTAAGACAGTAAAAACCAGGGGACGAGAGAGACCAGAGAGAGATCATTGAGAGACCAGAGATGGACAAGAGAGAGACGAGAGAGAGACCAGAGAGACTAAAAAGAAAGACGAGAGAGAGACCAGAGAGAGACCAGTGAGAGACCAGAGGGACAAGAGAGAGACGAGAGAGAGACCAAAGAGACTAAAAAGAAAGACCAGAGAGAGACCAGTGAGAGACCAGAGGGACAAGAGAGAGACCAGAGAGAGACCAGAGAGACTAAAAAGAGAGACAAGAGAGAGACTAGAAAGAGACCAGAGAGGGACAAGAGAGAGACCAGACACTAAAAAGAGAGACCAGAGAGAGACTAGAAAGAGACCAGAGTTTAAAATTTTAATGTATAACCACTTTGCATCATGAAACTTAAACTTAAATGTATTTATTCATTCTTTCCACGTCATTATAAAATCTATTTTCCTCTGTTCCAAAGTGAATGAGAAAGCCCTGGGAACAGTTAGAGCAGAGAGAAGTCTGTTGTTACTGCTCAGAGAGAGAGGAGGAGGTTGAGCTAAATCTCTTCTTGCTGTAGATGAAGTTTGTGTTTGATGTGTGGAGCTTTCAGAGCTCAGAGCTCTGAGAGGCAAGCAGACGTTTAGATCTGCACTGTTTTTCTACCTGCGGAGATTGGTGTCAGGGCAGAAGGAGAGATGGAACAAAGTAATGTCCGGCAGAGACCAGAGAGAGACAGGTGACATGTGAGAGACCAGAGAGAGAGACCAGAGTGAGACCGGAGAGAGACAGGTGACATGTGAGAGACCAGAGAGAGAGACAGGTAACGAGTGAGAGACCAGAGAGAGTGAGACCAGAGTGAGACCGGAGAGAGACAGGTGACATGTGAGAGACCAGAGAGAGAGACCAGAGTGAGACCGGAGAGAGACAGGTGACATGTGAGAGACCAGAGAGAGAGATCAGAGAGTGAGACCAGAGAGAGACAGGTGACGCGTGAGAGACCAGAGAGAGAGACCAGAGTGAGACCAGAGAGAGACAGGTGACGAGTGAGAGACCAGAGAGAGTGAGACCAGAGAGAGACCAGAAAGAGACCAGAGAGAGAGACCAGAGAGTGAGACCAGAGATAGACAGGTGACGAGTGAGAGACCAGAGAGAGTGAGACCAGAGAGAGACAGGTGACGAGTGAGAGACCAGAGAGAGAGAACCAGAGTGAGACCAGAGAGAGACAGGTGACGAGTGAGAGACCAGAGAGAGTGAGACCAGAAAGAGACAGGTGACAAGTGAGAGACCAGAGAGTGAGACAAGAGAGAGACCAGAAAGAGACCAGAGAGAGAGACCAGAGAGTGAGACCAGAGAGAGACAGGTGACAGGTGAAAGACCAGAGAGAGACACCAGTGAGAGACCAGAAAGAGACCAGAGAGAGATCCAGATAAAGACCAGATAGAGACCAGGGAGAACCCAGAGAAAGACCAGAGAGAGACCAGGGAGAACCCAGAGAAAGACCAGAGAGAGACCAGAGAAAAACCAGAGGTGAAAGGTGAAAGACCAGTGAGAGAGACCTGTGTTTCTCTGTGATTCAGACGTATATCTGACAGTTTGAACCTCTGCAGTAATTTGTTGTTATGAATGACATTTATTAGACAAAAGTATAAACCTGTGCTCAGGTCCTGTTTCGCTGCAACAGTAAGGCCACAGAGTTGATCGGATTGGCTTTTTGTTCACACGTTGGTGTTTCATGGTTTCGGCCTCTCTTTGTGACTCCTCTCTGACTCTTCTGTCTTCTGCGACTCCTCTGAGGCTCCTCACAGCAACAGGGTCCCGTCTGTGAACTACAGGTGAATCAGTGGAAACTATGTGCTCTGCTCCTGAGGCGGCATCTCCTGGAAACTATGTCTCTGTGGTTTGTTATTGTGCCCCTCCCCCTCTCCCCCTGTCCTCCCCCCTGCCCCCCCCCCCCTGTTCTCCCCACTTGGGTTATCTCTCTGTGCTCAGGCCTGAACAGCAGACAGTAATCAGACTTGGATCTTCACAGTTTGACAGATTGTGGTGAAAAGTGTGAGACAGAAGTTACATCAATATTTACCTTTGGCTTAATGTTGAATAGTTTTGGTTCAATTGAAAGTTATTTTAAAGACATTTTTCATTTCAAATCAAGTTAAAGTCGATATGAAAAACGGATCTAAAGCTACAGTCCAAAACCTTTATTAACCAGTGTCATGTTTGATATTTCTTTGGCAATTTAGTCCTTGTTAAGTTCTGGTTTAGTCCTGGTGCAGGCCTGGTTTAGTCCTGGTTAAGTCCTGGTTTAGACCTGGTTTAGACCATGTTATTCCTGGTTGAGTCCTGGTTTAGTCCCTGTTTAGTCCCGGTTTAGTCCTGGTTTAATCCTGGTTTAGTCCTGGTTTAGTCTTGGTTTAGACCTGGTTTAGACCACGTTTAGTCCTGGTTTAGTCCCTGTTTAGTCCTGGTTTAGTCCTGGTTTATACCACGTTTAGTCCTGGTTTACACCTGGTTTAGTCTTGGTTTAGACCTGGTTTAGACCACGTTTAGTCCTGGTTTAGTTCCTGTTTAGTCCCGGTTTAGTCCTGGTTGAGACCTGGTTTAGTCCCTGTTTAGTCCCGGTTTAGTCCTGGTTTAGTCCTGGTTTAGACCTGGTTTAGACCTGGTTTAGACCTGGTTTAGTTCTGGTTTACCCCAGGTTTAGTCCCGGTTTAGTCCTATTGAGACCTGGTTTAGTCCTGTTTACTCCTGTGGGACCCTGACCTGTGCTGACCTGTGTCTCCCGCTGGAGTTCCTCTGTTTGTGAAGGTGTGAGGCCTCCTGTTTATCACAGCTCTCTTCTCTGCAGATCTAACAAATGTTTTGTGCGACGCACGGATCATAACAGTCGCGTCAGTCAGAGCAGTTTTTTAACCTGTGTCAGTGAAGTGTGTCAGTGAAGTGTGCCTGTGTCAGTGAAGTGTGCCTGTGTCAGTGAAGTGTGCCTGTGTCAGTGAAGTGTACCTGTGTCAGTGAAGTGTACCTGTGTCAGTGAAGTGTACCTGTGTCAGTGAAGTGTGCCTGTGTCAGTGAAGTGTGCCTGTGTCAGTGAAGTGTGCCTGTGTCAGTGAAGTGTGCCTGTGTCAGTGAAGTGTGCCTGTGTCAGTGAAGTGTACCTGTGTCAGTGAAGTGTGCCTGTGTCAGTGAAGTGTGCCTGTGTCAGTGAAGTGTGCCTGTGTCAGTGAAGTGTGCCTGTGTCAGTGAAGTGTGCCTGTGTCAGTGAAGTGTACCTGTGTCAGTGAAGTGTGCCTGTGTCAGTGAAGTGTGCCTGTGTCAGTGAAGTGTGCCTGTGTCAGTGAAGTGTGCCTGTGTCAGTGAAGTGTGCCTGTGTCAGTGAAGTGTACCTGTGTCAGTGAAGTGTGCCTGTGTCAGTGAAGTGTGCCTGTGTCAGTGAAGTGTGCCTGTGTCAGTGAAGTGTGCCTGTGTCAGTGAAGTGTACCTGTGTCAGTGAAGTGTGCCTGTGTCAGTGAAGTGTGCCTGTGTCAGTGAAGTGTGCCTGTGTCAGTGAAGTGTACCTGTGTCAGTGAAGTGTGCCTGTGTCAGTGAAGTGTACCTGTGTCAGTGAAGTGTGCCTGTGTCAGTGAAGTGTGCCTGTGTCAGTGAAGTGTGCCTGTGTCAGTGAAGTGTACCTGTGTCAGTGAAGTGTGCCTGTGTCAGTGAAGTGTGCCTGTGTCAGTGAAGTGTGCCTGTGTCAGTGAAGTGTACCTGTGTCAGTGAAGTGTGCCTGTGTCAGTGAAGTGTACCTGTGTCAGTGAAGTGTGCCTGTGTCAGTGAAGTGTGCCGCTCTAAAGCTAAATAACGATAATCTGTGTGGAAGAGGGAAATGCTGATGTGTGGGGACTCCTCACGTTTGTTTAAACAATATTTATCTATGAAGAATTCAGTGATTTCACAAACGTAACGTAAAGTGATGCCTGAATGATTGAACGATACTTTTGCAATATTTGTGTTGTTGCGTTTCATATTTTCTTGCACATACACACACACACACACACACACACACACACACACACACACACACACACACACACACACACACACTAAATTGTCGGCTTTTGTTCGTTAGTCATTTGATGGTGTGTGTTTCTTGTCATTGATAAAGTTGTTATTCGTCTAATTTATATTTTCTGACACCGGAGACACTGGCTCCGGTGTCAGCCCTCAGGAGAAAATCATTAAAGCTGAAACCACAGCACTTTGCACAGAAGCAGGAAACAATGACTAAGTCCTCACTACAAGAACATCTGCCTAAACATCTGCTGATCGTTAGCTTCAGCATCACGTCCAGCACCTGCTCAGGAGACAAGAGTGATGTCACAGGAAGTGGCTTCATTGGAATCCTCGTTGTGATGTCAGAGGTTCACTCCTGGTTTAAAGGCTGTTTCCCTCTAGATGGTTTTAGTTAGTTCTAATCTCTGCAGAATCTTCAGACTGTAAAGAAGAAGAGCATCACTGCTCTGGAAACACTAAAATATCTGGAAATCTTTTAGAATCAACATTAAACTTAACCTCAACCCAACACTAAACAGTAACTGACCAGTAATTGACCCGTAAGGTTTGATTCCACCTCCAGGACCTTTCCATGTGGAGTTTGCATGTTCTCCCTGTGTCTGCGTAGGTTTCTTCCGGGTGCTTCGGTTTCACCTACCTATCTACAATAAGGTCTGGCAGGCGCCCCCTATAGGTGACCTGCTCCATCTCTGTGTGGAGTGAGGATCCAAGATGGCGGTCTAATCACGTGGCGGCGCATGGGACCACCATGGGTACCAAATGATTAGCGGAACTTTCCCATGATTAGTGGAACGTGCTCCCATGATGCTTTGCTCCCAACACACCTGTGTGGCTCTCATGAACCTGCACAGAGGGCACAGCCGCGATCCGACCAATCATCGGCTGGTGATCTGAGCGGAGCTTGAGCAGGAGGCACACAAGCACAGTTTGCTGCACTAAAGTGTGGATTTATATAAAACTGAAGGATGTAACAAGAAAAAAGTTCAGAATGACAAGGGACACTAAAATCCCCACAAAATCAGACCTTTATGAAATCTGTAGGTTCTCTGTCAGATGAGGTTTTTCTGGGTATGGCCCGCGTGAATTTAGTCTTTAGTACCGCAGTGCCTCCCGCGCCTATGGGTGGGGTAATTATACTCTTTTTATAATAAACACATGGTGCTAACCCGCTAGATCAGTGACGCCCAACAGGGAACTGTTCATGGTTACATTATATACTATACTGTTCACACTCCTGAGTGTCAGTCCTGACCCTCAAACTCACTCAGAGTAATCCTGGACTGTCTCTGGTCAGGAGTGACAGGGACCAGTTCAGTCCTGGTTCAGACCTGGCTTCGACCTGGTTTCGACCTAGTTCCGACATGGGCCAGACGTGGTTCACACCTGGTTCACACCTGGTTCAGACCTCTGGACCTCTGTCTGAGTTAGCGTCACATCAGTGACTCTTCTCTTCCCAGAAGCTCCTCATGTGGAGATGTTTACTCTGAACCAGACTAATGACTGGTTTCTCACTGGAAACAGTGGGACTCCGGCTGCTGACCTTAGACTCCAGT
Source organism: Knipowitschia caucasica (assembly GCA_964034765.1). Lineage (NCBI taxonomy): Eukaryota > Metazoa > Chordata > Actinopteri > Gobiiformes > Gobiidae > Knipowitschia > Knipowitschia caucasica. The sequence goes on from OZ035842.1 coordinate 2,091,930, forward strand.
ATGTGTGTGTGGGTGTGTGTGTGTTTGTGTGTATGTATGCGTGTGTGTAGATGAGACAACAACAATATAAGTCCTCCTCTGTCTGGAGGAGGACATGTTTGTGGTGCTGTAAGTTTAGGAAAACAACCAAATTTGACTGATATATGCGAGTATTGCTTTAAATCAGAATCTAAATCAGAATTCTTTTATTGCCATGTGAGTAGCAAGAAGTCACAAAGTCACGAAATCGCTTTTGCTCTCGGTCCAAACAAGTAAAGCAGAGTAAAATCAAGAAGGCATGCATAAATAAAAATCATTTACATACATTTCTTCAGCCTTAAAGCATATATCATATGTCTGCTGTTGAATAACTGTCATGAGGAGCGCGGAAATAAAGTACACAGCCAGCCTTGATGTTTATTCCTCGAACTGAATTTCTCCATCTGTGATTGATTGATTGATCATGGAACTATGTGATTAATTACAGATTAGACTTTACAAAGTTTGGTTCCATCACCAGTTTGTCCTTCCATCAGTTTCAGGTTCTTCTGAAGTATAGAAAAGGTGAAAGGTTTTCTGATCAGATGAGGACATGGTCTGACTTTACTTTTGCAAGACTTTTTTTGAAGGACAAACTACATTAATTATGGAGAAAAAAGTTAGGTACCCCAGCTTTAATGTGAGTGTATTTACATGTGTAGGATCTACCGTCGTTGCACGTTCTCCATGTTCTGTGAGCAGGAGGTGATGTGCTACATGTGTTTGAATCATTGTTTCTCAGTATGAGGTCTCAGGTCTCTCTGTTAAGTTCCCCTCTGTTCCTCATCATTAAACATTTCCTTTAAAGCCACCGCTGCTAAAACTGCTGCTGAAGTCCTCAATCTGAGCCTGAATCTGATTCACTGAGGCTTTAATGACTCTGGAATGTGGCTCAATCAAAGGCGCCCCCTGCGGAGACCTGAGGAGACCTGCGGAGACCTGAAGAGACCTGAGGAGACCGGCTTCCTGTTTATTGAACCTGAGACTTAAGATAAATCCTTAAATCATGGGTATTATATATGTGTACATATGTGTGTGTCTGTGTGTGTACGTGTGTATGTGTGTGTCTCTCGCTGTGTGTGTGTGTCTCTCTCTGTGTCTGTGTGTGTGTGTACGTGTGTATCTGTGTGTCTCTCTCTGTGTCTGTGTGTGTGTGTCTCTGTGTGTTTGTATGTGTGTGTGTACGTGTGTATGTGTGTGTGTCTGTGTGTGTTTGTATGTGTGTGTGTACGTGTGTATGTGTGTGTGTCTCTCTCTGTGTCTGTGTGTGTGTGTCTCTGTGTGTTTGTATGTGTGTGTGTATGTGTGTGTGTCTCTCTCTCTGTGTCTGTGTGTGTGTGTGTGTGTCTCTCTCTGTGTCTGTGTGTGCGTGTGTCTCTCTCTCTCCGTGTGTGTGCATGTGTGTGTGTCTCTCTGTGTGTGTGCATGTGTGTGTCTCTCTCTCTCTGTGTGTCTGTATGTGTGTGTGCATGTGTGGGTGTGTCTCCCCCTCTGTGTGTGTGTGTCTCTCTCTGTGTGTGTGTATGGACGTGCGTGTCTGTCTCTCTCTCTCTGTGTGTGTGTGCGTGTGTGCGTGTGTGCATGTGTGTGTCTGTGTGTCCAGGTTGCTGGTGGGAGCCCCCTTAGAGTCCACTGGGAGGAGACAGACCGGTGATGTGTTCAGGTGTCCTCTGGATTTCAGGATCGATGCAAACTGCTCGAGACTGAACCTCGGTGAGTCACAGATTAAAGGAGCTCCCGATCTTTGAGACATCTCCCAATTCAAGGCGCTGTGTGCAAGACCAGAATACACGGCCCCTGAAAATGTGTTTCTGTTCTGGTTCCTCAGGGAAACTGTCTCTGGACCATGTGTCCGAACGAAAAGACGGCATGAGGCTGGGGATGAGTCTAACGTCCAACCCCAGAGATAGCAGCTTTGTGGTGAGTGTGACCCATGAGCAACACACTTGGTCTCTCTGGTCTTTCTGGTCCCTCTTTCATCCCTCTGGTCTTTCTGGTCTTTCTCTGATCCCCGGTCTCTTTTTCTGGTCTCTCTGTCTCTGATCTTTCTCTGGTATCTCTCTAGTCTTGTCTCTCTCTGGTCTTTCTGGTCTCTATAGTCTCTCTCTGATCTCCCTCTGGTTTCTCTCTGAGGTCTCTCTGGTGTCCCTTGTCTCTCTGGTGTCTCCTGATGGTGTGTCTTCTTCCACAGACCTGTGGTCCTCTCTGGTCTCATGAGTGTGGGAGTTCTCTCTACAGTACTGGGATCTGCTCTCGTGTTGGACGTAACTTCAGACTGTCCCACACCATGGCCCCCGCCCTGCAGAGTGAGACCTCTTTATCTCTGTCAGGACCAGAGTGAGAGCTCTTTGTCCGTGTCAGGACTGGAGTGAGACCTCTTTATCTCTGTCAGGACCAGAGTGAGACCTCTTTATCTCTGTCAGGACCAGAGTGAGAGCTCTTTGTCCGTGTCAGGACTGGAGTGAGACCTCTTTATCTCTGTCAGGACCAGAGTGAGACCTCTTTTTCTCTGTCAGAACCAGCAGAGTGAGACCTCTATATCCCCGTCAGGACCAGCAGAGTGAGACCTCTATATCCCCGTCAGGACCAGCAGAGTGAGACGTCTTAATCTTTGTCAGCACCAGAGTGAGACCACTTTATCACAATTACAGCTGGATTCTAAAACAAAGAGGATCTCTGAGACCATCCTCACCGAGACACACTTGAGGATCACACTCTCAGGTTCAGACCTGGGTTCCTCTGCAGACCCCACTCTGGTTCAGACCTAGGTTCCTCTGCAGACCTCACTCTGGTTCAGACCTAGATTCCTCTGCAGACCCCACTCTGGTTCAGACCTAGGTTCCTCCACAGACCCCACTCTGGTTCAGACCTAGGTTCCTCCACAGACCTCACTCTGGTTCAGACCTAGGTTCCTCTGCAGACCCCACTCTGGTTCAGACCTAGGTTCCTCCACAGACCTCACTCTGGTTCAGACCTAGGTTCCTCTGCAGACCCCACTCTGGTTCAGACCTAGGTTCCTCTGCAGACCTCACTCTGGTTCAGACCTAGATTCCTCCACAGACCTCACTCTGGTTCAGACCTAGGTTCCTCCACAGACCTCACTCTGGTTCAGACCTAGGTTCCTCTGCAGACCTCACTCTGGTTCAGACCTAGGTTCCTCTGCAGACCCCACTCTGGTTCAGACCTAGGTTCCTCCACAGACCTCACTCTGGTTCAGACCTAGGTTCCTCCACAGACCTCACTCTGGTTCAGACCTAGATTCCTCTGCAGACCCCACTCTGGTTCAGACCTAGGTTCCTCCACAGACCTCACTCTGGTTCAGACCCAGGTTCCTCCACAGACCTCACTCTGGTTCAGACCTAGGTTCCTCTGCAGACCTCACTCTGGTTCAGACCTAGGTTCCTCTGCAGACCCCACTCTGGTTCAGACCTAGGTTCCTCCACAGACCTCACTCTGGTTCAGACCTAGGTTCCTCCACAGACCTCACTCTGGTTCAGACCTAGGTTCCTCTGCAGACCCCACTCTGGTTCAGACCTAGGTTCCTCCACAGACCTCACTCTGGTTCAGACCTAGGTTCCTCTGCAGACCCCACTCTGGTTCAGACCTAGGTTCCTCTGCAGACCTCACTCTGGTTCAGACCTAGGTTCCTCCACAGACCTCACTCTGGTTCAGACCTAGGTTCCTCTGCAGACCTCACTCTGGTTCAGACCTAGGTTCCTCTGCAGACCCCACTCTGGTTCAGACCTAGGTTCCTCCACAGACCTCACTCTGGTTCAGACCTAGGTTCCTCCACAGACCTCACTCTGGTTCAGACCTAGATTCCTCTGCAGACCCCACTCTGGTTCAGACCTAGGTTCCTCCACAGACCCCACTCTGGTTCAGACCCAGGTTCCTCCACAGACCTCATCCTCTGTGTGTTTTCAGGGTGTGAGACGTTCATGGACATCGTGATAGTGTTGGACGGCTCTAATTCCATCTACCCCTGGTCCGAGGTCCAGGACTTCCTCATCAACGTCCTGCAGAAGTTCTACATTGGCCCAGGTCAGACTCAGGTCGGTCCAGCTGGAGTGTTGTGATGTCACATGAACACATATCTATGCCAATAACAATGACCAACATTCTATACTATTATTATTTAGATTTCCTGCTTTTGTAGAAACTTTGCTTAAACCTAAAAATCAATCAAATAAAAGTTATCAAACTGAACCAGAGATTCCTTATTCGGGTAACTGCGCATGGCGGCGTAAAGATGGCGCCGTGGCAAGAGCTCTGGTGTGTGTCTGGTGCACACCGGGGTAGTCTTGCACAGTTTTTCCAATGTGGTTTTACTGCAAATGGCAAATAAATGAATCTGAATCTGAATCTGAACTGCACAGTGCTAGCATGTGTGTACAGTGCTAGCAGGTGTGAGACTTATTCACACTGTTTTGTTGACTATGGATCTATAATAATAACTGGATAGGGTATTACTAGCTTACATCTGTCCCACCCATGGACACAGGGGCCCCCACTGGTACTGCGAACTAATTTCACGAGGGATACCCAGAAAAAAATCTCAATGTAAATTAAAACAGCTCGACCTCAGCTGACAGAGAACCTACAGCTTTCATAAAGATCGGATTTTGTGAGGATTTTAGTGTCCCTTTTTTTCTTCTTCAATCCTTCGATTTTCTTTAAATCCACACTTTAGTGCCACAAACTCTGCTCCCTGCCTTCCCGCTCTTGCTCCGCTCTTCCGCTTCTCTAATGAGCAGCTCTGATCGGTCAGAGCGCGGCCGAGCCCCTCTGTGCGCGTGCATGAGAGCCACACACGCACGTTTGCCGCGACGTATCATGGGAGATAATCCACTGCGCAGAACCGGGAGGAGCAGACGATGCCCAAATATAGACGAGTTCAGCTAATCTCCCGGTCTCCATGAAGTCCCATACACTACTGAGCACAAGCCATTCATTTGAATAGGGCGCCATCTTGGATTACCGGGGCTTGTGTTTGACACACTTCACGGTCGGATAGAGCTCTGGTCTAATCTGCAAAAATGATTTTTATTTCTGCAGAAACTAATTTAGTCTGAAAGTAAAAGCGGAGTTCCAGTGGGAACACTGATTAAAGAGCAGTGAAGGTTGAATCTTCACCTTGTTCACCTAAACTCAGTCACACAGGTGTCATTACAAGGTTTACACAGGGTTTATACAAGTGTTTGTGTCTCCTCTAACAGAACAGTCTCCTCTTCATGTCACTGATGAACCAACAGAAACATGTTTCCATCAGGAAAGTTCTGTAGTCCTCTAACGGCTCGCACACACCACAAGTGCAGCGAGAGACAAGCGTCTCTCGTCATCAGCAGAGCCACAGAGACACAGCTGGCTGCTGATGCTGTCCCTGTGTAGTCTTTGGAGAAGTGTTGAGGACAGTACGGGCAGAGAACTGATGTAGAGCGATAAAACTCATGTTTGTCTTCATGGTCTCAGCGACTGATGTGGCTGGACGCATATCTTTATGATAGAAAAAATACTTCCGAGATGCTGAGAGGAGCTAAGTTCAAACACAGAGCCGACCATCCTGTAAAGACGTTTTCCAGAGGAAAGAAGACGCCATACAAAAGCATTGGGTAATTCTTTTTCTGGGTCCACCCCACCAGCAAAAATATGTGGGGCATCTGCTTTGGGCAGACGAGCACGGCTGTACAGCTGTACGTCTGCTCATGCGGTGGGTACGGTCCTCGCTGATATAGGGGCTACAATTCAAATCAGCCCCGTGGCCCCAGGCGCTTCTACGCGAGTCTCTCTGCTTCACATGACCTGGTTCTTCAGAGAGCCCTGACCTCTGACCTTTGACCCCGCAGGTGGGAGTGGTCCAGTATGGATCTTCTGTGGTGCATGAGTTCTCTTTGGGAGACTACCTCACGGTGGACGATGTGGTGACAGCAGCTCGCATAATCGACCAGAGAGGCGGCGAGGAGACCAGGACGGCACTGGGCATCGCCACGGCCCGGTAACTCCTGACCTGAGACAGGACTGAGGTTGTAGATCCAGGACTGAGGTTGTAGATCCAGGACTAAGGCTGTAGACTCAGGACTGAGGCTGTAGTTCCATTAGTCTCATTATTCTTGTGTTTAGGAGAGAGGCGTTTAAACGTGGCGGTCGTCCTGGAGCAAAGAAGGTGATGATAGTGATCACAGATGGAGAGTCTCACGACAGTCCAGACCTGCAGCAGGCGGTGGAGCAGAGCGAGAGGGAGAACATCACACTCTACGCCATCGCGGTGAGTTTCACACAGAGGACCAGAGGTTCTTCTCACAAAGAGTGAAGAACCTGCAGGTCCTGGGTCTCTCTGATGTTCTTGTCTCCTTGTGTCCTGCAGGTTCTTGGGTACTATAACCGCAGAGGCACAAACCCAGAGTCTTTCCTGAAGGAAATCAGGTTCATTGCCAGTGATCCTGACGAGCAACACTTCTTCAACGTCACAGATGAATCTGCTCTGAAGGACATAGTGGACGCACTGGGAGAGCGGATCTTCACTCTGGAGGGTTAGAGACATACACAAGCTCATCATTTTTATTAAACTACCTCCTGCATATGTCAGGCAGTAAAGGTGCAACGGTTCATCACTGATCCGTGATCCGTTCGGTTCGACGTCTTCGGTTCGGTACAGATGTGATCCGCGGTTTGATTTATGAAAAAAAAGTTGTGCGCACGTTGTTCAGTCCACACACAGCGTGGTCATTGCGAGCGGAGGAACGGAGATGCTTGAAAGCCCTGCGTCATTTAAATCCCCAGTATGAGAGCATTTTGGCTTCACTGTAACTATACTGATGATTAATATTCGACAAAACTGTCACGATGTGTAAGCACTGTGGCACAAGAAAGACATGAGTGAAAAAAGCGTCTCAACGACCGCTTATTGTCGCGGCATTTAAGCAGCTCCTTTACGCACAGTCAGACCGGGCTAAAGTCAACTCTCCCGCGCATCACAGCTGCGCTCACGACTGACGCTTGGACGTCCCGCGGAACCTATAATAGATCCATGAGCGGAACCGCTCACTTCATCACCGCAGACTGGGAGATGAGAAGTCTGGCACTGCAGACACGCCCCCTCTACGACAGTCACACAGTCACACAGCGCAGGTACTGAGACAAGCAGCGGAGGAATGGAAGACAAAGGCCCAGTACTAATATCCCAGTCACAACTGATAATGCCAAAAATTAAATAAATGCAGTGAATGAGGCTGGGCCCAGAATGGAGCGCCTCCTCGGGAGAATCAGGAAGGTGGTTTAATACATGAGGGTAAATATCCTCATAAAGTGCCTTCTTATGTTGCACTTTGTGTTGTTTTTCATTAATTATGTTAAATAGACATAATTGGATGGATGGAATATTCCATCCATCCATCCATCCATTTCCTTCCCCTTAATTCATTTCTAGGTCAGGGGGGGCAGTCAGAGCAGGTGCCGAGTCCACATGAGCTGTGTTTATTAAAAAGACAACACTTTTTTTGAAAAATGAACCGAAAAATGAACCGAACCGTGGCCTCTGAACCGAGGTACGAACCGAACCGTGATTTTTTCAAACCGTTGCACCCCTATCAGGCAGTATTCCTGCCAGGGTCTAATCGCCAATCTTAATGAACATTTTAGTTCAAATGCAAATAATATGTTAGGATTCAAACAATAAGTCTGCTGGTGTCTATGCATGCATGTTAACAAAAATATTCTAATGCAAGCTTTGTCTGGAGTTTTTCCAGATTGAAGTATAGCACAGGGACTGGCCTACTGCTGGACTCTGAGGAGCACAAGGAACTTTTACTGTACTGTGATTATTTATGATGTAATTCCTTGTTGGTGTGTGGCAGGTACCAGCAGTCAGGGCCGTGGGTTCGGTCTGCAGATGGCTCAGGCTGGATTCTCCTCTCATGTTGTCAAAGTGAGTGGAACCATCTCTCAGACTCTGAACACACAGAAATTGTGAGTCTTGGTATTTTAGTTTTAGTCCCGTCTCTCTGAGGTCTTCACAGCAGAAATATGTGACTCTGAGTCCAGAACTGTGCTCCGTCAAAACCTTCTGAAATAACAAAACGGCATCGTGGAAACTTTGTAACTGGCAGCAGATGGTTGAGGAGCCAGGAGCCAACTTCTCGGCTTCTCTCTTTTTGGTCTCTTTCTGGTCTCTTTCGGTCTCTCTCTGCTCTCTCTCATCTCTCTCTGCTCTCTCTCATCTCTCTCTGCTCTCTCTCATCTCTCTTTGGTTTCTCTCTCTGTTCTCTTTCTGGTCTCTTTCGGTCTCTCTCTCTGCTCTCTCTGGACACTCTTTGTGCTCTCTCTCTCTCTGCTCTCTCTTTCTCACCTGTCTTGTTTATGTCCTCTACAGTTGTATCTTGCAATAGTCTAGTTCAGTGGGATGTTGTTTGAGCTGCATGTGGTTCTTCATTTTCAAACGATGAAAGAGAGAAGAAGATAAGTCCATCAGACGTGTTTTTTCTCCTGGGGATTCTCAGTTTTCACATCATAGACTGGAACTCACATGCATGAGACTGAAGAGCAGTGTTCCAGCCTTCTGCACCTGCTCAAACTGATACAGAAACTGAAGCATTTATGAACAACACAGTCATCCTCATCCAAACATATACCACGGACCATCTGTCTCTCCTCTCTCTCCTGGTCTGCTCCCTCTCACTCTATCACAGTGTCAGGCTCTCAGACTGAGGCTCTACCGTCACTGAGGTGGGAGGTTCTTGGACTGAAGTTTTGAAAGTGTAAAATCCATCAGATTAATGTGGAAAAGTTGGGAGCAGGTATTCGACATGAGGCAATAGCAGCAAGAGCCACGTACGGAGTATCTGTGAAACGCTTCATCCACAAATCACAACAAACCTTTCTCTCTCTCTCTCTTTCTCTCTCTCCAGCCCCCCCCCCCCCCCCCCCCTCTCTCTCTACCTCTCTTGGCTCAGGCAGATGTAAAGTCACAACAACAAAATCAAACTGGAAATTATTTTCTCTCTTTTCTTCTCTTTCCTTTATGTTTCTCTCTTCGACTCTTTTAATTTGTGTTTTATTTTAGTTGTCTTCTGCTCCATATGTCTGTATGAACTTAGGGATTCGGTAAATACTTAAATTAAAAATAAATGGAAATGATATATACTACTATAGATTGAGCATAGACCACCATCTTGTTAAGTTTGGGACCATTGTTCTTCTGTGGACATTTCAATTAACCTTATTTGTGTCTCACCCTAAATCACAACAGTAGTTATCTCAGAGGACATTACAAAGATGTCGACTTGCCAACACAGATCAGAGAATCAAACAGTTCAAACACATATATGCAATGAAAAAATACAAAGTGGCGCATTTGTTTCTAGAGTGAGTCGGAACAATGCAAACAAACGTGTTGCTAAGACGGTTGTCAAGGCTAACTGGAGTATTTCCTGTGAATGAAGGCCTCTGATTGGTCACTCGTAATGGCTTATATCTGGATTTAAAAAGATAATATTAAACTATAAACCACAACGTCACAACAAGTCCATCAGCCTCAGAGGAATCTGGTCCATGGCCATGTTCTCACATGTGTTTTCCAAATGCTCTCAGAGACAGACTGAAATATTCTGATATACAGGGAGAGCATCAGCAGCCATTCTGATCTAAAGTTATAACTCATGCTGTTTGTATAAGTCGCCATAGGAACAAATGGCTTTCATTAGGTTTAAATAGACAAAGACAAAGACAAAGACAGAGGCAGAGGCAGAGACAGAGACAGAGACAGAGGCAGAGACAGAGGCAGAGGCAGAGGCAGAGGCAGAGACAGAGGCAGAGGCAGAGACAGAGGCAGAGGGAGGGGCAGAGACAGAGACAGAGACAGAGGCAGAGACAGAGACAGAGGCAGAGGCAGAGGCAGAGGCAGAGACAGAGGCAGAGACAGAGGCAGAGACAGAGACAGAGGCAGAGACAGAGGCAGAGGCAGAGACAGAGGCAGAGACAGAGGCAGAGACAGAGGCAGAGGCAGAGACAGAGACAGAGACAGAGACAGAGGGAGGGGCAGAGACAGAGACAGAGGCAGAGACAGAGGCATAGACAGAGGCAGAGGCAGAGGCAGAGACAGAGGCAGAGACAGAGGCAGAGGCAGAGACAGAGGCAGAGGCAGAGACAGAAGCAGAGGCAGAGACAGAGGCAGAGACAGAGGCAGAGGCAGAGACAGAGGCAGAGGCAGAGACAGAGGCAGAGGCAGAGACAGAGGCAGAGGCAGAGGCAGAGACAGAGACAGAGACAGAGACAGAGGCAGAGACAGAGGCAGAGACAGAGACAGAGGCAGAGACAGAGGCATAGACAGAGGCAGAGGCAGAGACAGAAGCAGAGGCAGAGACAGAGGCAGAGGCAGAGACAGAGGCAGAGACAGAGACAGAGGCAGAGGCAGAGACAGAGGCAGAGACAGAGACAGAGGCAGAGGCAGAGGCAGAGGCAGAGGCAGAGGCAGAGGCAGAGACAGAGGCAGAGACAGAGGCAGAGACAGAGGCAGAGACAGAGGCAGAGACAGAGGCAGAGGCAGAGGCAGAGGCAGAGACAGAGGCAGAGACAGAGACAGAGGCAGAGGCAGAGGCAGAGGCAGAGACAGAGGCAGAGACAGAGGCAGAGGCAGAGACAGAGGCAGAGGCAGAGGCAGAGACAGAGACAGAGGCAGAGGCAGAGACAGAGACAGAGGCAGAGGCAGAGGCAGAGGCAGAGACAGAGGCAGAGGCAGAGACAGAGACAGGGGCAGAGGCAGAGGCAGAGGCAGAGGCAGAGGCAGAGACAGAGACAGAGGCAGAGACAGAGACAGAGGCAGAGGCAGAGACAGAGGCAGAGGCAGAGGCAGAGGCAGAGGCAGAGGCAGAGACAGAGACAGAGGCAGAGGCAGAGGCAGAGGCAGAGACAGAGGCAGAGGCAGAGGCAGAGGCAGAGACAGAGACAGAGGCAGAGGCAGAGGCAGAGGCAGAGGCAGAGGCAGAGACAGAGGCAGAGACAGAGACAGAGGCAGAGGCAGAGGAGGCAGAGGCAGAGGCAGAGGCAGAGGCAGAGGCAGAGGCAGAGGCAGAGGCAGAGGCAGAGACAGAGGCAGAGGCAGAGGCAGAGGCAGAGAGACAGAGGCAGAGGCAGAGGCAGAGGCAGAGGCAGAGACAGAGGCAGAGACAGAGACAGAGGCAGAGGCAGAGGCAGAGGCAGAGGCAGAGGCAGAGGCAGAGACAGAGGCAGAGGCAGAGACAGAGGCAGAGACAGAGACAGAGGCAGAGGCAGAGGCAGAGGCAGAGGCAGAGGCAGAGACAGAGACAGAGGCAGAGACAGAGACAGAGGCAGAGGCAGAGACAGAGGCAGAGACAGAGGCAGAGGCAGAGGCAGAGGCAGAGACAGAGACAGAGGCAGAGGCAGAGGCAGAGGCAGAGGCAGAGACAGAGGCAGAGGCAGAGGCAGAGGCAGAGGCAGAGGCAGAGACAGAGACAGAGGCAGAGGCAGAGGCAGAGGCAGAGGCAGAGGCAGAGACAGAGGCAGAGGCAGAGACAGAGGCAGAGACAGAGGCAGAGGCAGAGGCAGAGACAGAGGCAGAGGCAGAGGCAGAGGCAGAGACAGAGGCAGAGGCAGAGGCAGAGACAGAGACAGAGGCAGAGGCAGAGGCAGAGACAGAGACAGAGGCAGAGGCAGAGGCAGAGACAGAGGCAGAGGCAGAGGCAGAGGCAGAGACAGAGGCAGAGGCAGAGGCAGAGGCAGAGGCAGAGGCAGAGGCAGAGACAGAGACAGAGGCAGAGACAGAGACAGAGGCAGAGGCAGAGGCAGAGGCAGAGGCAGAGGCAGAGGCAGAGGCAGAGGCAGAGACAGAGACAGAGGCAGAGGCAGAGGCAGAGGCAGAGACAGAGGCAGAGGCAGAGGCAGAGGCAGAGACAGAGGCAGGCAGAGGCAGAGGCAGAGGCAGAGGCAGAGACAGAGACAGAGGCAGAGGCAGAGGCAGAGGCAGAGGCAGAGACAGAGACAGAGGCAGAGACAGAGGCAGAGGCAGAGGCAGAGGCAGAGGCAGAGACAGAGGCAGAGGCAGAGGCAGAGGCAGAGGCAGAGGCAGAGGCAGAGACAGAGACAGAGGCAGAGGCAGAGGCAGAGACAGAGGCAGAGACAGAGACAGAGACAGAGGCAGAGGCAGAGACAGAGGCAGAGGCAGAGACAGAGGCAGAGGCAGAGACAGAGACAGAGGCAGAGGCAGAGGCAGAGGCAGAGGCAGAGGCAGAGGCAGAGGCAGAGGCAGAGGCAGAGGCAGAGACAGAGACAGAGGCAGAGGCAGAGACAGAGGCAGAGGCAGAGACAGAGGCAGAGACAGAGACAGAGACAGAGACAGAGACAGAGGCAGAGGCAGAGGCAGAGACAGAGGCAGAGACAGAGACAGAGGCAGACACAGAGACAGAGACAGAGGCAGAGGCAGAGACAGAGGCAGAGGCAGAGACAGAGACAGAGGCAGAGACAGAGGCAGAGACAGAGACAGAGACAGAGACAGAGGCAGAGGCAGAGAGACAGAGGCAGAGGCAGAGACAGAGGCAGAGACAAAGACAGAGGCAGAGACAGAGGCAGAGACAGAGGCAGAGGCAGAGACAGAGACAGAGGCAGAGACAGAGGCAGAGACAGAGGCAGAGGCAGAGACAGAGGCAGAGACAGAGACAGAGACAGAGACAGAGACAGAGGCAGAGGCAGAGGCAGAGACAGAGGCAGAGACAGAGACAGAGGCAGAGGCAGAGACAGAGGCAGAGGCAGAGGCAGAGACAGAGACAGAGGCAGAGACAGAGGCAGAGGCAGAGACAGAGGCAGAGACAGAGACAGAGACAGAGACAGAGGCAGAGGCAGAGACAGAGGCAGAGGCAGAGACAGAGGCAGAGACAAAGACAGAGGCAGAGACAGAGGCAGAGACAGAGGCAGAGGCAGAGACAGAGACAGAGGCAGAGACAGAGGCAGAGACAGAGGCAGAGACAGAGACAGAGACAGAGACAGAGACAGAGGCAGAGGCAGAGGCAGAGACAGAGGCAGAGACAGAGGCAGAGGCAGAGACAGAGGCAGAGACAGAGGCAGAGACAGAGACAGAGGCAGAGACAGAGGCAGAGGCAGAGGCAGAGACAGAGACAGAGACAGAGACAGACACAGAGGCAGACACAGAGACAGACACAGAGGCAGACACAGAGGCAGACACAGAGACAGACACAGAGGCAGACACAGAGACAGACACAGAGACAGACACAGAGGCAGACACAGAGGCAGACACAGAGACAGACACAGAGGCAGAGACAGAGGCAGAGACAGAGACAGAGGCAGAGGCAGAGACAGAGGCAGAGGGAGGGGCAGAGATTCCTGAGAGATGTGTTAGATCTACATTGGTGGTTTTATGTGATGATAAATGATGTGTTTCATTTGAACAACACTTTTTTTATCACAGGGTTGAGGTGGGTGCCCCCATTGTAACCTCTGGTCTGCTCCCTCTGTAACCTCTGGTCTGCTCCCTCTGTAACCTCTGGTCTGCTCCCTCTGTAACCTCTGTTCTGCTCCCTCTGTAACCTCTGTTCTGCTCCCTCTGTAACCTCTGGTCTGCTCCCTCTGTAACCTCTGTTCTGCTCCCTCTGTAACCTCTGGTCTGCTCCCTCTGTAACCTCTGGTCTGCTCCCTCTGTAACCACTGGTGTGCTCCCTCTGTAACCTCTGGTCTGCTCCCTCTGTAACCTCTGCTCTGGTCCGATCCCTCTGGTCCCTTTGCTCCCTCTGTAACCTTTCGGTCTGTTCCCTCTGTAACCTTTCGGTCTGTTCCCTCTGTAACCTCTGGTCTGGTCCTCAGGATGGCATCCTGCTGGGGGCCGTTGGGGCCTATGACTGGACCGGAGCCGTGTTGAAGGAGACCAAACAGGGGAAAGTGGTTCCTCCCAAGTCCTCGTACCAGGACGAGTTTCCAGAAGAACTCAAAAACCATGGAGCATACCTGGGTACGAGCCTTCACCTGGTGCTCTGCTCCAGGAAGCTTCTAATGAACCAGAACTGGATTCATTCTATTATTTCATACACAACATGCAGATGTCCAAGGCTGTTATGTAACATTACACTGATGACACTCTCCAAATGATTGTGTCTCACATGGTGCAGCTGCCACATTATAGTGAGTTATGGTGAATTTCAGTATAACAGGGAACTACATAGACCAAGATCACAATATTAATATATTGTGATATATTTATGATGTTTCTTGTGTATTTTTATGGGTATTTTTGTTGGTTTCACAAAAAAACAGCTCAAAACCGTGTCTGCATCCCTCGAAAGTGTGGACTGCTGGGCTGCTCTCTGTCTGTAGGTACTCTCTGGGTTATCTCTCTCTGTCTGCAGGGTACTCTAGATTCCCTCTCTGTCCCTCTCTCTCTCTGCAGGGTACTCTCTAGTTTCCCTCTCTCTCTCTGCAGGGTATTCTCTGAGTTCTCTGTCTTCTCCTGGAGCTCAGATCTACGTCGCTGGAGCTCCGCGCTTCAACCACACGGGGAAAGTCCTGATCTTCAGCCTGAAGAACTCTGGGAACCTGAGCATCCTGCACTCTCTGCCCGGAGAACAGGTACAGGTACCTGCTCTCTCTGCTGGTTAATACACAGACAGAGATCAGTCAGAATGTATGAAGAACACACTCTGCTTTGTGGTTTGTTGAGATGTGAAAGAAAGGTGCGTCCTGGTTCTCCTACTCACTTAAAGGGAGTGTGTAATAATCTCCTAGTGGTTTAATACAGTTATTACAATCTTCCTTCTGTGACTCGCATGACTACTCCTGCTTTAGACCTGTTTGTCCTGCTTTATTACTGCTTTAGACCTGCTTTGGTCCTGCTTTAGACCTGCTTTAGACCTGCTTTAGTCCTGTTTGTCGTGCTTTATTACTGCTTTAGACCTGCTTAAGACCTGCTTTTGTCCTGCTTTAGACCTGCTTTAGACCTGCTTTAGTCCTGCTTTAGACCTGCTTTAGACCTGCTTTAGTCCTGCTTTAGACCTGCTTTAGTCCTGCTTTAGACCTGCTTTAGTCCTGCTTTAGACTTCCTTTAGACCTGCTTTAGTCCTGGTTCCATGTTTCCACTTCTCTGCTGAGGTGGAAACATATGGCCCACATGGATCTGGGATGATCCAGATTTGTGGAGCGAGGATCAGACTTTCATTAGAACCAGATTCAGGGCAGACTCTCACTTTGTGACGTTCAACTCACTTTCACACCAGACACCAGCAGCGGAAACACCAGCAAAAGAAACAGACAAACAAATGTTTGATCCAGATTCTGAATAAAAATGTTGGAAAATCCGTCAGAGACTCGTCCCACGCTGAGGATTGTGTTGCACTTAATACATCTGACATTTGTTCTAACAACAACACTGAGACTATGAAGCATCTGTGGAAACATTTACTCAGGAGGAGAGGAGCTACCATGTGGATGTGTGTGAGTCCCGGACCATGTGTGTGTGCGTGAGTCCAGGACCATGTGTGTGTGCGTGAGTCCAGGACCATGTGTATGTGTGTGAGTCCAGGACCATGTGTATGTGTGTGAGTCCAGGACCATGTGTGTGCTTGTGTGAGTCCGGGACCATGTGTATGTGTGTGTGAGTCCAGGACCATGTGTGTGTGCGTGAGTCCAGGACCATGTGTGTGTGCGTGAGTCCAGGACCATGTGTGTGTGCGTGAGTCCAGGACCATGTGTATGTGTGTGAGTCCAGGACCATGTGTATGTGTGTGAGTCCAGGACCATGTGTGTGCTTGTGTGAGTCCGGGACCATGTGTATGTGTGTGTGAGTCAAGGACAATGTGTGTGGGTGTGTGTGTGTATGTGTGTGTGTGTGTGTGACTCAAGGACAATGTGTGTATGTGTGTGAGTTGAGGACAATGTGTCTGTATGAGTCCAGGACCATGTGTGTGCGTGTGTGAGTCCAGGACCATGGGTATGTATGTGTGAGTCCAGGACAATGTGTCTGTATGAGTCCAGGACCATGAGTATGTGTTTGAGTCCAGGACCATGTGTGTTTGTGAGTCCAGGACCATGTGAGTCCAGGACCATGTATGTGAGTCCAGGACCATGTGTGTGTGTGTGAGCCCAGGACCATGTGAGTCGCGGACCATGTGTGTGAGTCCAGGATCATGTGTGTGTGAATGTGAGTAGCAGCAGCAGTGCTAAAGTAAAGTGCGTTATATCTGTGTGTTATACCTGTGTGTGTTGTTTCAGATTGGGTCGTACTTCGGGAGTGTGTTGCTGTCGCTGGATGTGGACGATAATGGTCAGACAGATGTGCTGCTGGTGTCTGCTCCCATGTTCTACAGTCAGGGCTGGGAGCGCGGAAAGGTCTACGTCTACAGGGTCCAGGTGTGTGTGTGTGTGTGTGTGTGGGTGTGTGTGTCTCTGTGTATATATCTGTCTCTGTGTGTGTGTGTGTGTGTGTGTGTGTGTCAATCAACTTTATTACAGTTTATTACATACAGTAACAACATACCCAGTGCAACCCAAAGTGCTTTACAATCACACATTCACAAACATTATAAACATGTGACGGAAAACATTCATAACATAAAAACACTCAATTTCAGAATTATAACTCAATAAAAAAACTTCAGGCTGGACTTAAAGAACAGATCGGGCTCCTGTACATTTTCAGGAAGACTGTCCCAGATTCTCGGGGTATACACCTGTTTTGTCCTGACTCATATCCAACACATAAAGCTTTCAAACGATCAGAATGTATCATTGCGGTCCAGAGATTTAAACATTTGAGTAGTGAGAAGCCTGGTATGTCTTCTTTAATATCCTGAATGAGTCTGATGAACAGTGCTGTGTTTGTTGCAGTGGTGGAGCCAGCAGGGGGCGCTGCAGCAGTCGTTCAGCCTGCAGGGGGTGCTGTTGCCCTCTGCTCTCTCTCAGAACTCTCGCTTCGGCTCAGCTCTGTCTGATCTGCCCGACATGAACGCAGACGGCTTCAGGGAGCTGGTGGTGGGAGCACCGCTGGAGGACGACCACCAGGGGGCAGTGTATGTGTTCCACGGACAGGACCAGGCCATCCAGCCACAGTTCAAACAGGTGTGTCTGTGTGTGTGTGTGTGTGTGTGTCAAGTTTTAAGATTGTGTGATGTATGTTAGTGTCTCTCCCTGGTCTCTGGTTTAAGATCACTGTATTGTGTTGTGTTGTCTCTGGTTTAAGTGTTGTGTTGTGTTGCAGAGGATTGCAGCCTCGGACCTGGACTACGGTCTTCAGTACTTTGGGCAGAGTCTTCACGGAGTCCTGGACCTGAACGCAGACGGACTGGTCGATCTGTCGGTGGGTGCTCGAGGGGCTGCGGTCGTCATCTGGTGAGATCACAACAAAAAAACAGATTTCACATGTTTCTGGTTCTGACTCTTCTGGTTTCGGTGCAGGTCTCGCGGCGTGGTGAGGGTCCAGGCCCGGCTCCTGTTTGAACCAGAGAAAGTGAATCTGTTTAATAAAGACTGTGACCGCGGAGGAAGGGCGGTCACCTGTATGTCTGCCACAGTGTGTCTGAGTCTGGAGGCACGCACACATGGTCCTGCACGCACCGATGTGGGTGAGTCTTAAAGCACAGGTACCCAACTTTCAAACCACAGAACTCGCACTATAATGCAGAGAGAGAGGCCACAGAGAGATGAGAGAGAGACCAGAGAGAGACTAGAGAGAGACTAGAGAGAGACCAGAGAGAGGCCAGAGAGAGAGACTAGAGAGACTAGAGAGAGACTAGAGAGAGACTAGAGAGAGGCCAGAGAGAGGCCAGAGAGAGGCCAGAGAGAGAGACTAGAGAGAGAGACTAGAGAGAGAGACTAGAGAGAGAGACCAGAGAGAGAAGCCAGAGAGAGACTAGAGAGACTAGAGAGAGACTAGAGAGTGACTAGAGAGAGACCAGAGAGAGGCCAGAGAGAGAGGCCAGAGAGAGAGACGAGAGAGACTAGAGAGAGAGACTAGAGAGAGAGACTAGAGAGAGAGACTAGAGAGAGAGACTAGAGAGAGAGACTAGAGAGAGAGACCAGAGAGAGAAGCCAGAGAGAGAGGCCAGAGAGAGAGGCCAGAGAGAGAGGCCAGAGAGAGAGACTAGAGAGACTAGAGAGACCAGAGAGAGACCAGAGAGAGACCAGAGAGAGACCAGAGATAGACCAGAGAGAGACCAGAGAGAGACCAGAGAGAG
The DNA here is from genome assembly GCA_964034765.1 of Knipowitschia caucasica. Lineage (NCBI taxonomy): Eukaryota > Metazoa > Chordata > Actinopteri > Gobiiformes > Gobiidae > Knipowitschia > Knipowitschia caucasica. Next base: position 2,110,127 of record OZ035842.1, read on the forward strand.
ACCAGAGAGAGAGGCCAGAGAGAGACCAGAGAGAGAAACTGGAGAGACCAGAGAGAGAGAGACCAGAGAGAGAAACCAGAGAGAGAGACCAGAGAGAGAGACCAGAGAGAGAGACCAGAGAGAGAGACCAGAGAGAGAGACCAGAGAGAGACCAGAGAGAGAGACCAGAGAGAGAGACCAGAGAGAGAGACCAGAGAGAGAGACCAGAGAGAGAGACCAGAGAGAGAGACCAGATAGAGAGACTAGAGAGAGAGACTAGAGGGACCAGAGAGAGAGGTCAGAGAGAGAGGCAGAGAGAGAGACTAGAGAGAGAGACTAGAGAGAGAGACCAGAGAGAGAGACCAGAGAGAGAGACCAGAGAGAGACCAGAGAGAGAGACCAGAGAGAGAGACCAGAGAGAGAGACCAGAGAGAGAGACCAGAGAGAGAGACCAGATAGAGAGACTAGAGAGAGAGACTAGAGGGACCAGAGAGAGAGGTCAGAGAGAGAGGCAGAGAGACCAGAGAGAGAGACCCCAGATAGAGGTCCTGCACGCACCGATGTGGGTGAGTCTTAAAGCACAGGTACCCAACTTTCAAACCACAGAACTCGCACTATAATGCAGAGAGAGAGGCCACAGAGAGATGAGAGAGAGACCAGAGAGAGACTAGAGAGAGACTAGAGAGAGACCAGAGAGAGACCAGAGAGAGAGACCAGAGAGAGACTAGAGAGAGACCAGAGAGAGACCAGAGAGAGACCAGAGAGAGACCAGAGAGAGACCAGAGAGAGACTAGAGAGAGACCAGAGAGAGGAGAGAGAGAGACTAGAGAGACTAGAGAGAGACTAGAGAGAGACTAGAGAGAGGCCAGAGAGAGGCCAGAGAGAGAGGCCAGAGAGAGAGACTAGAGAGAGAGACTAGAGAGAGAGACTAGAGAGAGAGACCAGAGAGAGAGACTAGAGAGACTAGAGAGACTAGAGAGACTAGAGAGACCAGAGAGAGACCAGAGAGAGACCAGAGAGAGACCAGAGAGAGACCAGAGAGAGAGAGGCCAGAGAGAGACCAGAGAGAGAAACTGGAGAGACCAGAGAGAGAGAGACCAGAGAGAGACCAGAGAGAGAGACCAGAGAGAGAGACCAGAGAGAGAGACCAGAGAGAGACCAGAGAGAGAGACCAGAGAGAGGCCAGAGAGAGACCAGAGAGAGACCAGAGAGAGACCCAGAGAGAGACCAGAGAGAGACCAGAGAGAGACCAGAGAGAGACCAGAGAGAGACCAGAGAGAGACCAGAGAGAGACCAGAGAGAGAGACCAGAGAGAGACCAGAGAGAGAGACCAGAGAGAGAGACCAGAGAGAGAGACCAGAGAGAGAGACCAGAGAGAGAGATCAGATAGAGAGACTAGAGAGAGAGACTAGAGGGACCAGAGAGAGAGGTCAGAGAGAGAGAGGCAGAGAGACCAGAGAGAGAGACCCCAGATAGAGGCCAGAGAGAGAGAGACTAGAGAGAGACTAGAGAGACAAGAGGGACCAGAGAGAGAGGCCAGAGAGAGAGACCACAGAGAGGCCAGAGAGAGAGACCAGAGAGAGAGACCAGAGAGAGAGGCCAGAGAGAGAGGCCAGAGAGAGAGACTAGAGAGACTAGAGAGACTAGAGAGACTAGAGAGACCAGAGAGAGACCAGAGAGAGACCAGAGAGAGACCAGAGAGAGACCAGAGAGAGACCAGAGAGAGAGAGGCCAGAGAGAGACCAGAGAGAGAAACTGGAGAGACCAGAGAGAGAGAGACCAGAGAGAGACCAGAGAGAGAGACCAGAGAGAGAGACCAGAGAGAGAGACCAGAGAGAGACCAGAGAGAGAGACCAGAGAGAGGCCAGAGAGAGACCAGAGAGAGACCAGAGAGAGACCAGAGAGAGACCAGAGAGAGACCAGAGAGAGACCAGAGAGAGACCAGAGAGAGACCAGAGAGAGACCAGAGAGAGAGACCAGAGAGAGACCAGAGAGAGAGACCAGAGAGAGAGACCAGAGAGAGAGACCAGAGAGAGAGATCAGATAGAGAGACTAGAGAGAGAGACTAGAGGGACCAGAGAGAGAGGTCAGAGAGAGAGAGGCAGAGAGACCAGAGAGAGAGACCCCAGATAGAGGCCAGAGAGAGAGAGACTAGAGAGAGACTAGAGAGACAAGAGGGACCAGAGAGAGAGGCCAGAGAGAGAGACCACAGAGAGGCCAGAGAGAGAGACCAGAGAGAGAGACCAGAGAGAGAGGCAGAGAGACCAGAGACAGAGACCCCAGATAGAGAGGCCAGAGAGAGAGACTAGAGAGAGACTAGAGAGACTAGAGGGACCAGAGAGAGAGACCAGAGAGAGAGACCAGAGAGAGAGACCAGAGAGAGAGGCCAGAGAGAGAGACCAGAGAGAGAGGCCAGAGAGAGAGGCCAGAGAGAGAGGCCAGAGAGAGAGGACATAAATCACAGATTTAAGCCCAAAATGAGGAGTGTGATCCAAACTGAGCTAGAGGAGTTTACTTTTACATGTAAGTCAAAAGAGCCAGAGAGAGGAGTCAAACTTCACCATGAGCACTTCTCTATTGGGCTTCGTTGAGCTAGCAGGTTAGCATCATTATAGCAACAATATTCAAGATCAAGTTTAAGATTTGATTCTGGTCACATGGTTGTGAGCCAAGATGCATGTATACATTGTACTTTACATTTATTATATATTTATTGTACATTTATTATACATTTAACCGCAAACACAACAACACTACATTATAAACATTATGATAACTACACAACCTCTGACCTCCCTGTTGCTGCAGCCGCCTGGTACTCTCTGGTTCTGGACGAGAAGAGGTTTCCGCCTAGAGCCGTTCTGGACGAATCGTATCGAAATCAGCCACGGAACTTAACTTTGACCACTGGGGGGCAGCGCTGCCAGAGACTGGGCTTCTTTGTGCAGGTGAGAGCCAATAAGAACTGTTCAGGTGGATCTGTTAAGTCTATAAACAATACATGTGTGTGATTGAGCAGGAAACAGCAGATTACGGACGCCCCATCGCTGTGGTGCTGGAGACTGGACTCAGAAACAAAGAAGAAGGTGCCATTTTGGATCCGGACTCTCCCACCACTCTGAGGGCCGAGGTAGGAGACAACCAAGGTTACTCCCAGTAAAGGTTTAGGGATTGTCACAATACAAACAATTCAAACACAACTCAAATATTTATGTAATTAAACCCATGTCTCTTTTTCTCTCTGGTTTCACTCTGGTCCCACTCTAGTCTCTCACTGGTCATTTTCTGGTTTGTAGAGAGAGAGAGAGACACACACACACACACACACACACACACACACACACACACACACACAGTAAAAACCCTGCCCTTGTGTTTGTAGCTTCCCTTCTGGAACGGCTGTGAGCAGGAGGACAGCTGTGTCCCAAACCTGGTTCTGACGAGTCGCACGGACCTGCCCACGATCCAGTCAGTCTCAACTTCTACTGAATCAGAATAATATTTATAACAATGACAATAATAACATACTTAAAAGAGCAATACTAGTATAAACTGATGTACCACAGTATTGACCATATAACCAACACAGTCTTTACTCCATTTACTTGTTTTTGTATGTTAATGTGATTATTAGTATTTTTATTACATGTATTTGATGGTTTTAGGGTGCTTCAGTTTGACACTGTGTTGTTTTCCCCTCAGAGAGTTCTGCAGCTCCGCAGAGGGCGCGCAGTGGTCCGTGTGTCTCCACAAGGAGGCGTCACAGCAGCAGTACGTGATGGGGTCCAGCCGCAGGAAGGTGGTGGTCACGGCCCGAGTGGAGAACCAGGGAGAGAACGCTTACGGAGCCATGGTGCACATCCGCCACTCACCAAACCTGCTCTTCAACAGCCTCATGGTCAAGGTATGTGTTCCTCAGAGTCCCAGCAGGAGGCCAGTCCCTGTGCTCCTCAGAGTCCCAGCAGGAGGCCAGTCCCTGTGCTCCTCAGAGTCCCAGCAGGAGGCCAGTCCCTGTGCTCCTCACAGTCCCAGCAGGAGGCCAGTCCCTGTGCTCCTCAGAGTCCCAGCAGGAGGCCAGTCCCTGTGCTCCTCAGAGTCCCAGCAGGAGGCCAGTCCCTGTGCTCCTGAGTCCGAGTTGGTTCATATGACACTAACAAGTGCGAGGCCATGGAGAGACTTGTACACATGCAGAGCTGCTTTAAAGTCTATTCTCTGAACCACAGGAAGCAGAGACCTGAACCAGGACTAGTGTGGGAGGACTTCAGGACAGAGACCTGAGACCAGGACTAATGATTTGTCTTTATCTGCTCCTCTTCAGGATCAGGCAGACGTCCAGATCGAGTGCTCCTCCGAGGACAGACCCACAAGGAGTTGTAACATCAGCGCTCCCTTCATGAAGTCACAGTCTCAGGTATGAGCGGTCTACAGCCTCAGACCTGGGTCTACAGCCTCAGTCCTGGGTCTACAGTCTCAGTCCTGGATCTACAGCCTAAGTCCTGGATCTACAGCCTAAGTCCTGGATCTACAGCCTCAGTCCTGGGTCTACAGCCTCAGTCCTGGATCTGCAGCCTCAGTCCTGGATCTACAGCCTCAGTCCTGGGTCTACAGCCTCAGTCCTGGGTCCACAGCCTCAGTCCTGGATCTACAGCCTCAGTCCTGGATCTACAGCCTAAGTCCTGGATCTACAGCCTAAGTCCTGGATCTACAGCCTCAGTCCTGGATCTGCAGCCTCAGTCCTGGATCTACAGCCTCAGTCCTGGATCTACAGCCTCAGTCCTGGATCTACAGCCTAAGTCCTGGATCTACAGCCTAAGTCCTGGATCTACAGCCTCAGTCCTGGATCTGCAGCCTCAGTCCTGGATCTACAGCCTCAGTCCTGGATCTACAGCCTAAGTCCTGGATCTACAGCCTAAGTCCTGGATCTACAGCCTCAGTCCTGGATCTACAGCCTCAGTCCTGGATCTACAGCCTCAGTCCTGGATCTACAGCCTCAGTCCTGGATCTACAGCCTCAGTTCTGGATCTACAGCCTCTGTCCTGGTTCACCTATATGTTTCATGTGTTGAACTGTTTGACTCTCTGATGTATACCTAAGAAACTAAAGTCTCATTCCCACATAACCTGGGAAAATACAGAGTGGCTGAGTGGTTAGCCTTCTTGCTTCTCAGCCACAAAACAGGGTCTTTCTGAGTGGCGTTTGCATGTTCTCCCTGTCAAAAAGTCTAAAATAGGCCTTTCTTTATTAGAGGTAAACAGGATTGAACTGTTTCTATAGTGATTATAAATGAAAACAGACAACAACAAAAATCGATAGAACGACATTGAAACATGTTTGTGTCCAGGTCTCGTTCACTGTAGAGTTCGAGCTGAATCGCTCTGTGTTCATGGACCACATCCGAATCGTCATGACGACCACAAGGTGAAGCACTGACCGTTTTAAACCCATGTAGTGACGATGTTATGGTGATGTCATGATGATGTCATTGTGATGTCGTTATGATGTCATGGTTTTTCTGAGTTTTAAAGAGCGACTAAACACCTGTGCACAGCCTTACTCCGCCCACATGAACATTTGAAAAGTTTCTTTTAAAAGGGCGTTGCCTGGAGGACCAAGGGACAAGAAGGGGGGCTTAGAGTTGGGCGTGGTCTGGGCTGTGATTGACAGCTCACTTGTCTCACTAAAAAAAACGGACAGTTGTCATTGCAACTGTTTAAAGCAATAGTTTACAGACCAGAACGTCTCATTCCACCCTTGTTTACACACTAAGATAATTGTAAAGCTACACACCTGAACCTAATCACACTCAATACTCTCAGAATCACTCATGTAACTTCAGAGTCAATGGAGAGGCCAGAACCAAATTCAAATGTAGTACCACCAAAAAGGTTGAGAGGGCGCCACACAGACGTTTTTTGGCTCAAAAGTGATATTTTATCTAATTTGAACTAAAATGTCAAAAAAATGACCAGGATATGTAGAAAGCACTACAATAAACATACTTATGCAGTTTATGAGTTGAAAAAAGTTGATTTGGTGTTTAGTCGCTCTTTAAAGAATGTTTAATGTTTAGTGATGGAGACGAGGAATTTCCAGACGACAACATCAACGACTTGGACCTTCCTCTGAGATACCAGACAGAACTGCTCTTCACCAGGTCCATCACATTTGTATTTATGTATACGTAAATATGTATATATATATCCTTCTAATGAATGCATTCACTAACGCTGTATGTCGTCACGCAGAGACACTAATCCTCCACGGTTCGACATCAAAACATCGTCATCTTTGAACAGAACTGACCACAACTTTAACCTCACGTATTATGTAAGAATCAGACCTGAGAGAGTCCAGCGGGAGTCCAGATAGAGACCAGAGAGAGACCAGATAGAGTCCAGAGAGAGACCAGAGAGAGGCCAGAGAGAGGCCAGAGAGAGACCAGAGAGAGACCAGAGAGAGACCAGAGAGAGTCCAGAGGGAGTCCAGAGAGAGACCAGAGAGAGACCAGAGAGAGTCCAGTGAGAAAGACCAGAGAGAAACTAGAGATAGACCAGAGAGAAAGTTCAGAGAGGAACAGAGGGAGACCAGAGGGAGACCAGAGGGAGACCAGAGAGAGACCAGAGAGAGACCAGAGAGAGACCAGAGAGAGACCAGAGAGAGACCAGAGACAAACAGAGGGAGAGACCAGAGAGAGACCAGAGAGAGACCAGAGAGAGACCAGTGAGATAGACCAGAGAGAGACGAGAGAGGAACCTCTATGACATCACACTCAGAGCATTTTTGTCCTTAAAACAAAAGTTATGGCCTTACAGTTTTATAAAGTCAGTCTTGTGATTATTTGAATGTCTAAAAGAAGCCTAACATTTCTTGCATTCACTTCATGCTTATAATTATTATACAGTATTTGTGTCCCATGGTCCAGCTGGACTCTTGGTCAGCATCACTCCTCTGTTGTGTACCAGGTGCAGAACCTAGGTCTGGTCCCGGTGGAGGATCTTCTGTTCGGGGCAGAGATCTGGTCTGTGACGCCTCAGAGGAACCAGATCGTCCACATCACAGACTACAGTATACACCAGGTACCAGACATACAACAGATACCAGCCTAGAAAGAAACTTCTGGGTCTCACCAGAGACAGAGAGCAGAGAGAGAGCAGAGAGAGAGCAGAGAAAGAGACCAGAGAGAAACAGAGATCAGAGAGAGACCAGAGAGAAAGAAGAGAGAGACCAGAGAGAGACCAGAGAGAGAGACCAGAGAGAGAGACCAGAGAGAGAGACCAGAGAGAGACCAGAGAGAGACCAGAGAGAGAGACCAGAGAGAGAGACCAGAGAGAGACCAGAGAGAGAGACCAGAGAGAAACAGAGATCAGAGAGAGACCAGAGAGAAAGAAGAGAGAGACCAGAGAGAGACCAGAGAGAGAGACCAGAGAGAGAGACCAGAGAGAGAGAGACCAGAGAGAGACCAGAGAGAGACCAGAGAGAGAGACCAGAGAGAGAGACCAGAGAGAGACCAGAGAGAGAGACCAGAGAGAAACAGAGATCAGAGAGAGACCAGAGAGAAAGAAGAGAGAGACCAGAGAGAGACCAGAGAGAGAGACCAGAGAGAGAGACCAGAGAGAGAGACCAGAGAGAGACCAGAGAGAGACCAGAGAGAGAGACCAGAGAGAGAGACCAGAGAGAGACCAGAGAGAGAGACCAGAGAGACCAGAGAGAGAGACCAGAGAGAAACAGAGATCAGAGAGAGACCAGAGAGAAAGAAGAGAGAGACCAGAGAGAGAGACCAGAGAGAGAGACCAGAGAGAGAGACCAGAGAGAGACCAGAGAGAGACCAGAGAGAGAGACCAGAGAGAGACCAGAGAGAGAGACCAGAGAGAGAGACCAGAGAGAGACCAGAGAGAGAGACCAGAGAGACCAGAGAGAGAGACCAGAGAGAGACCAGAGAGAGACCAGAAAGAGACCAGAGAGAGACCAGAGAGAGAGAGAGAGCAGAGAGAGAGAGCAGAAAGAGCAGAGACCAGAGAGAGACCAGATGATCTAAAGATGTGACAGAGACCAAAAACCAATGTGTGAGGAACCAGTGATAGAACTGAAGAAGAGGAACCAGAGACATGGGTTTATGACAGAGTTCCATTATTTGTGGTTTGAAAGTTACATAGCTCCCGAGTGGGTTTTATTTACAGCAAGACCTAAGGCTATTGTGGTCTGTAACTGAAACACACTTGGGATCTTCATAGCTCTGCAGATTTTTTTTGATATTTTCGTATAGTGCACCTTTGCTGAATCTCGCACGCTAGTTCAGGCCACTGGGATGTGCGGCCTTATTTGAAACTTACGTGCCTCAGCTTTAATGTGCTTCTGTGTCTTGGTCCAGACGTCCGGGTCGTGCTTGCTGCCTCAGATCACACTCAACAATCACATCAAAGAAGAGGATCTGTCCAGACTGTCACAGCTGGTGAGGAGGTCGATGGTCACTGTGGGAGATGGAACAGAAACCAGAGAGTTTTAAATGTGTTTGTTCAGAACGGCAGCAACAGCGAGAGTCTGAGGGTCCAGTGCAGGGTCTCAGCGCCAGTGTCCAAACAGGTCCAGGTCACGATCACAGGAAGACTCAACTCTACCACTCTGTCCAAGGTACGAGGTCTCTCCCTGGTCTTTCTCCCTGAATTCTCTCTCTGATCTCTCTCTGGTCTCTCTCTGGTCTTTCTGGTCTGTCTCTCTGGTCCCTCTTTCTGGTCTCTCTCTGGTCTTTCTGGTCTTTCTCCCTGGTCTCTCTCTGGTCTTTCTGGTCTGTCTCTCTGGTCTCTCTCTGGTCTTTCTGGTCTGTCTCTCTGGTCTCTCTCTGGTCTTTCTGGTCTGTCTCTCTGGTCTCTCTTTCTGGTCTCTCTCTGGTCTTTCTGGTCTGTCTTTCTGGTCTCTCTCTGGTCTTTCTGGTCTGTCTCTCTGGTCTTTCTGGTCTTTCTTTCTGGTCTCTCTCTGGTCTTTCTGGTCTGTCTCTCTGGTCTCTCTCTGGTCTCTCTCTGGTCTCTCTCTGGTCTCTCTCTAGTCTTTCTAGTCAGTCTCTCTGGTCTCTCTTTCTGGTCTCTCTCTGGTCTTTCTGGTCTGTCTCTCTGGTCTCTCTTTCTGGTCTCTCTCTGGTCTTTCTGGTCTGTCTCTCTGGTCTCTCTCTGGTCTCTCTCTGGTCTTTCTGGTCTGTCTCTCTGGTCTCTCTCTGGTCTCTCTCTGGTCTTTCTGGTCTGTCTCTCTGGTCTCTCTTTCTGGTCTCTCTCGGGTCTTTCTCCCTGGTCTCTCTCTGGTCTTTCTGGTCTGTCTTTCTGGTCTCTCTCTGGTCTTTCTGGTCTGTCTCTCTGGTCTCTCTCTGGTCTCTCTGGTCTTTCTGGTCTTTCTTTCTGGTCTCTCTCTGGTCTTTCTGGTCTGTCTCTCTGGTCTCTCTCTGGTCTCTCTCTAGTCTTTCTAGTCTGTCTCTCTGGTCTCTCTTTCTGGTCTCTCTCTGGTCTTTCTGGTCTTTCTCCCTGGTCTCTCTCAGGTCTCTCTGGTCTCTCTCTCATATGGGTAGAAGAGCTTTCAAGATCAAAGCCGAAATATGCCTCATGTTTAAAATGATAAAATTATATCTTCAGTTGAAAATATATAGAGAAACAAGTATGAAGCGTGAAAAATACTGTGTGTCTGTAACTCCCTTTGCTGCCACTAGAGAGAGCAGCATCTGTAGTCAGAGATCCCTGTATCACGTGTTTAGATATATGTTTATTTTGATAATTCACATTTCCAGGAGTTTGATGGTTGTTTAAAATCCAGACACAGTCCTAGCACACGAGTTTTCCTCCACATGAATAAAAAAACAAAAACAAATTATAATGTCCTTTCCCCTCTGTCTCCTGTCTCTCTATCTCCCCTCTCCCGTCTCTCTGTCTCCCGTCTTTTTGTCTCTCTGCCTCTCTGTCTCTCGCTCAGATCGGCTTCAAGTCCCTGAAGATCTTGACTTCGTCCTGGATCGAGCTGGAGTCGAGCAGCTCCCTGTTCCTGCAGGAGGAGCGGCCGCTGCGACAGGTTCTGATCCGTCGTTCGCTGCTTAAAGATAAAACCAGACGTTTCTGAGTCAGATTTGTAGATTTCTTTTTTATAATTGGAGCTGACTGAGCAGAGGCTTACAAAAGTGTACTGCAGGATCTGTTTCTGGAGGAAACATCTGCACTTCTAAAGTTATTTAAACTTAGACTGCTGCCCCCACCACCCGGCAATGGATAAAGCAGAAGAAAATGCATGCCCTCCTCTTGTCCTTCATTTGTTCTTACTTTGAACAACTGAAACAGCCTGTTCCTATATTTGTATTTATTCATGTTTGAAACATTCTGCTTTATGTCAAAGACTTAAGAACCATCCAAAACACTTGATCAACAGTTTTCATAAGTGTAAAAGTATAAAACTATAGCAGCTGATTGAACTCAGTCCAATAATCACAAACGGTTGTAATAATAGTTGTGTGGATGGTGTTGGAAAGAGTTTGTTTTCTCAGACTCTTCTCAAAATACACTTTATTGATGAAAGGGGAGTTTAATATGTGTTTCTGTCTGAGGAACACTGAGTGTCTGCTGCCACCTGCTGGTGAAGACTGCAGCCTACAGACACAAACAGACTTTAGTCCAGTGTCAAAAAGAAGAGACTGAGGCAGAGATCCCAAACCCACAGATCTGACCCGGTCTCGACACCACTGAGGTCGACCTGATCCTTGAATAGAATATCCTGTGTTTGTCCCACGTCTAAACTTAAAAGTCACCATCCACAACAATCCATATTGTTATTATACATTACTGTATATTATAAGACACTTAACAGAAATGTCTAATGGTCTAAAGTCTAAAGTAGAAAGTATAAAGTAGATCCTACACTATGATGATGGGACCTGAGGACACTGTGGCTCTGACCTCTGTTCAGATTGTGCTGGAGCTGAGGAGGGAGGAGGAGCCGGTGGTCTCTGTGTGGATCATCCTGAGCAGCTCTGTGGGGGGTCTGCTGCTGCTGGCTCTGCTGGTGCTGGCTCTGTGGAAGGTACTCAACACACAACAGAAAAAGTGCTCATGGATGAAGTTTGGCTCCTATAGACTTCTATATAAAATGTAACTCAGTGACCGTAACAATCACCATTTTCGGCAAACATCTGTGGTTTATGGTCTCTGTGATCCTGCTGTTTTTATGGTGATATTGTCCTTATAAATACTTTAAAGTCCAGCTTTCCTTAGCAACACGCCATAAGGAAATAAGCTCCAGTTCATGTTTAAATCAACCCATTCTGTATTAAGGCTAATAACATGGGGGTGATGTCACACTCGGCGGCACGGTGGCTGAGTGGATAGCACTCTCGCCTCTCAGCAAGAAGGTCCTGGGTTCGAATCCCGGTCGGACCAGGGCCTTTCTGAGTGGAGTTTGCATGTTCTCCCCGTGTCTGCGTAGGTTTGGTTTCCTCCGGGTACTCCGGTTTCCCCTACCACTAAAAATATGTCCAATAGTTCTAGCATGCGCTTCCTGTACTGGCCCCGCTCCCATCTCTGTGTGGAGTGAGAGACAAATGCCCAAAAAAATTAACAATTGTAAACCGCTTTGAGACTCAGATCTGCAGTGAAAAGGCGGTATATAAATAAAAGATTACTTACTTACTTACTTACTCGGTCAGTTCACTATACAGTCTATGGCACAGACTACAAGTAACAACACTCAGAATGCTGCCTCTGCAACTCAGCCTGGATAAAGTGGAAGAAACTGCTTGTGTTTTTCTCTTAGTAACTTCAAAATGTCTTCTTTTCCAGCTGGGCTTCTTTAACAGACGGAGGCGCAAGGAGGAGGAGCCAGGGTCCAGTGAGAAGTCCCCAGAGGGGCTGTGACATGGAACAGGCCTGACCTCTGACCTCCAGGACCACTGTGTGTCACTTTATATAGAGCCACCTGTCACTCAGGGATATGCCCCGCCCCTCATTAAGCCAGCCAATCACAGGAGCCGTTTATACAGGGGTTATGGGTTCCTGTCATTTCAGAGAGACTAAAGGAGATCTATGAAGTGATGAAGAGGTGATGAAGGAATGAAGTGATGAAGAGGTGATGAAGGAATGAAGTGATGAAGAGGTGATGAAGGAATGAAGTGATGAAGAGGTGATGAAGGAATGAAGTGATGAAGAGGTGATGAAGGAATGAAGTGATGAGGGAGGTGATAGTGATGAAGAGGTGATAGTGATGAAGGGATGAAGTGATGAAGAGGTGATGAAGGAATGAAGTGATGAAGAGGTGATGAAGGAATGAAGTGATGAGGGAGGTGATAGTGATGAAGAGGTGATAGTGATGAAGGGATGAAGAGGTGATGGTGACAGTTGTTTGGATAAAAGAGTTTGAATCTTTTCATGTTTAAAGGATGAAGGTTTTTAGACAAAAGACTGACTTTGATGTTTCCAGAGTTTGGAGATTCTCTTCTGAACACAACTTAATTTCCTTTTTGTTTGGACTAAACCAAAACTGGGTCTAAGGATTTATAATACATAATTATGTTTTGGGTCAAACTCTGAATCAAAATAAAGGATGTGGTTTTTATAGAATCAAAATTTCATTTGATTCAACAACAAATTTACAATGTGAAACACATGTGCGACAGCACTGCCCTCTGCTGGTGGGAGTGCTCCATCACATCTAACGTTACCGTTAAAGAGTCCCATGTGTTGCAATAGAAACCTGGAGATTTGACTCCGTTTCTCTTTAGTCTGATAAACTGCATTGGTGTCTGGAGGAGTGTGGGTGAAGCGAGCACGACCTGAAACGCTGTAAATATTATATTATGATTTGAAACTGTACAGGATTTGTATCTGATGCACTTTTGTTTTGTATAAACTTGAACTTTTGTAAATCCACAAGAAGAGAATAATGTGAGACGATGGATGAACTTTTATATTTGTACAAATAAAACATGAAAGAAACATGTAATGTTTTGATCTGGCTTCCTGTTCTGGTCCTGAGCAACTCTGTAGGTGAAAGTCAGATCCTGCCAGACCTCTTGAAACTAAGCAGGGCAGGGCCTGATTAGTACTGTGATGGGAGACCTCTGTGAACACCGCTTTCTACAGTGAGGCAGCTGTAAAGAACCAAACTGTAGTTGTGTCCTTAGGCAAGACATTTCTCCCACATTGCACGTGCATGGAGTGAATAATAATGAAGAGATTTTAAGAGTCCAGAAAAATGCTGCAGAAAATAAATCCATTAAAAAAATAATCAATGTGAGACTAAATATTCAGCTGTGACGGAAATAAGTAGAATAATTTGTAATCTGGTTCTTTGGCCTCAGGGTTCAGGACACCTCACACATGTTCAGATTAAGATGTCTTTCTCCACACCAAATAGTTTTGCGAATAATGTTTATGACTCCCTCCACAGTGTTTTCACAGCAGAGAAAGGTCAAAAAGGTTTGGTCTAAATAACTTTACTCAGCATTATAATGACTTTATGGTTCCTCTCTTCTTCTCCTGAAGTCTCTGATCTCTGTGCAGCTTTAGTTTGAGGCTCAAAAATAATTTAAAGTTTCATAAAAATAACAAAAGATGAAAAAAAAAATGATTTCCTCATAAAAGAAACATTGCCTTCAGCTTCAGCAGGTGACAAATCCATTCGACTTCAGTCTGAGAGAACGACTCTAGGACAAACAAGAATATTGATGTGACGTCAGACTAAAGATTCTCATTCTCAGATCATTAACATTAAACTAAACTACAAACAACCATTAAACCTCTGACTCCACTTTTCACTAAAACGCCTCAAAACTCTGCTTCAAACTGACGTCTGTGAAGAACACACAGAGGACTCGAGTCTTGGTGAAGCTGAGGCTCTGTAGTTCTGGCCTTGGAGGAGTCATTTTGTACTGATTATGAATGTTTCAGTTTGTATCTGCTCGCGCTCAGTGGGACTGATGTCATCACAGATGGCTCTGATCCCTCACCTCTCAACGCTTTTACAAACAACAAATGTAAGACCTAAAGACCTAAAGAAGGCGGCCAAATAATCACAAATGCATCACAATCACACCCTGCGGGATAAGTATTAAGACTGAAAATATTACACATGGTAAACACAACACAATCGTCCAAAACGTTTCATTTCAGTTTTAGTTTTCTCAGTTTTTCTGACAGAATCCAAAGTTACAGAACCTTTTATTGAGATAATGATGTTCAAACATGAGGTCAGAGTCCTTGGATTCTTTTTACTTTTACTTTAGGTCAGAAATCTATGAACAATGAAGACTCAATACTGACGGGATCAGGTCTTTGGGGCTCGGTGTGATACTAATGACCTTTGAATTTCCAAAACCAATCAAATCCCAAATCTTCATGGCCTGAAAGGTGCCCTCCATTATCTTTTGCTTCATACAGTAGATACTTTATTGATCCCTGTAGGAGAAAGACATCCATCCAAACAAATAAATACATCATTCTAAAAATAGCTAACAATAGTAGCACTTTAGGCGGAGTAGCTGCTTGGTTTGGACCATTTTTATTACTCTGTTCCCAAGAAAAAAATGCATTTGTCCAGTGGATTTCTGCTTGATTAGGACCATGAATGCTCTCTGCTCTGGTCTGGAGAGGCTGTTCTTGTGTATGAACTGTGCCATACAAATAAACTTTCATGGATGAACCCACTGTCATCAGTTTCTAAAACCATAAGAAAAAAACAAAGTAAGAAACAGTCGTACTCAAGAGTTCTTCTTCTGCAGCTGTATTTTAATACACTTGAGGCAGCGTTCACATTAGTGATGTCAGAGCAGCTCCATTATTGTTTAGTGTCCTGTCCTGTGATTGGCCTGTTCAGATCACATGGTTTACAGAAAGAGTGCAAAGTTCATTACAAACACAAGGCGATTATATCATAAAAATAAATTAACTATAAATTCTATAGCGGCCGTAACTTTGACATTTTTACCTTTTCAACTGCATCAGTAAAAATCAGGCGTCACAATCAGAGAAACAGTTCAAATAAAAACAGTTAAAGTAAAACCTGGTGAACAGTGATGAGGCACGGTCAGAACTGAAGGCAAAACAACAGCAAAAACACTGGGCATAAAAAGATTATTTTCTCTTTTATAAAAGTTTAAAATGTTGAATACTTAAATCTCTTCTCACTGTTTATAAAAATTAAAGTCTTCTTCAGTGGAACTCCACGAACTCCTCGAGCGTCTTGGGGATCTGGTTGCGGTACGTGATGTGGTGCAGCCGAACGGCGCGCGCCGCCAGACACTTGAGGCTCATCTTGATCTGCGTCTTTAGGAGGATCTCCGACACTCCGGTCGTGCTCTTGTCCAGTGGCGTCTTCTTCTGCTTGTTGGCCATGTCTGTGTGAGCGCCCGCCTCTACCAGGCTGATGATGATGGCGTGCAGCGTCAGGAAGTCGCTGATTGGTCTGTTGTACTGGACAATGACGTGCAACGGCGTGTTGCCCTCGTGGTCCACGGCGTTCACTGCAGCGCCGCAGTCCAGCAGCAGCTTGGTGACCTGCGCGTTGGGGAAGCTGCACACGTCGTTGGTGTGGAAGTCGTCGACCGGAGTGGACGAGCTGATGGCGAGGTGCAGCAGCGTGGATCCGTCACGAGAGCGTGGGTCGAGCTGGATCAGGTCGTAGATGTGTTTGTTCATGCGGGCGCGCTGCGGCTCGCTGCAGCTGCATTTGGTGGAGATACAGGACAGATACAAGAAGGTGAAGATGTTAGACTCATAATTGTCCTGCGCCTGCGGCAGCTCCGCTTCTGGCGCCACCTCCAGGCGGCTCACGCTGCGCTGTATCTCCAGCAGCGCGCAGCTCATCACCTGCTCCACGGCGGCAGCGCTCAGAGAGACACGCAGATGCACCATCTGAGAGAAGACCTGGGCGAAGCGCAACAGGTCCTTGTGAGTGTTTCTGTGGCCGCGCTGGCGCAGCTGCAGCGCATGCAGCCACAGCTGGATGCAGCGCTCGAACTCCATGCTGTCGGCGTACACGGCGCCTCTGTAGATGATGGGGTGAGACACGTCCATGTTGTCGGAGCCCAGCACACGCTCACGGATCATCAGGCCCTCCATGTGCAGCGCGTCTCGGTCTGTGCGGATGTTCTCCAGCTCCTCCAGAGTCTCACACTCCCTGCGCCTGCCGTAGGCCTCCACCGGGGGCAGGCTCTGCTTGAGGACATGGTCTCTGTGGCGCTGGCTCATGGCGGCGTGCAGGTAGTGGTAGGTCTTATGGATGTCGTAGTTCTCTCGGTCATTAGCAAAGGAGGCTCCGAGAAGCTCTAAGGCCTGGATCCTGCTGTGAGGGTCACAGTCTGCATGCTCAAGCAGCAGCTCCACCACCTCCGCCTTACAGCTCTCTGCTGCCACCTTCAGGGGAGTCATGCCGTGGCCGTTCTCCACGATGGCGGCCTGCTGCGTCACCAGCTCCTTCACAATGTCCAGATGCCCCGCCTCTGCAGCAAAGTGCAGTGCGGTGGCTCCGCAGTGCGCCGTGGCGTTGGGCTGAGCGCCGCGCTGCAGCAGGAAGCGCACCACGTCAGCGTGGCCTTTGTAGGCGGCGATCATCAGACACGTGTTGTTGTACTTGTTGGTGATGCTGATGTCGGCCGCGTGCTCCACCAAGAAGCGCACAATGTCCAGGCGCCCGTCAAAGCATGCGGCGCGCAGCGGCGTTGAGTTGGTGACCGTCGTGTGGTTCACGTTAGCATCATGCTCCACCAGCAGCCGCACCACCTCCAGGTGTCCAGCTCCAGCAGCACACCACAGAGCAGTGGCTCCGTCTATCACATACCTGCACACACAGAGAAGCACAGAGCAACTCAGTGAGACACAGGCTCAGGTCCAAACAGCTCAAGAGGAAACATACAACTAGAAGGTGAGTTGTCAAAGACAAAGTACTTTGATATATATATATATATATATATATATATCATACATACAGTACCGACCAAAAGTTTGGACACCTTGACTTTCTAAGAGTTTTTTATTTTCATGATTATGAAAATTGTAGATTCCCACTGAAGGCATCAAAACTATGAATTCACTCATGTGGAATTATGTAGATACAAAAAAGCTACTGAATAAATGTGTTATATTCTAGGTTCTTCAAAGTAGCACCTTTTGCTCTGATTACTGCCTCACACTCTTGGCATTCTCTTGAGCTTCAAGAGGATCTGAGATGGTCTGAGTTCCCACAGATGCTTAGCACTTGTTGGCCCCCTTCACTCTGTGGTCCAGCCCCAAAACCATCTAGATTTGGTTCAAAATGTCTGCTCTTTGAATTACAAGATTAATAATGCGTTTTGTGACGAATTAAACATTTAGGGTTTGTTTTGAGTAGTCACTTCAATGGATATGTTCCTTTGGGGATCAATCAGATCAATATGTTTCCATCTCTCTGAAAATTGTTTCCATGGAGTTTGTGTTCTGTCAAAGTAACACTTAGTGAACAAATCCAACCACAACTTCTGGGCTCAGCGCTGATGGCTGCGTGTTGTTGCTTTTCTAAAACAAGCATGATACTTTATTGATTTCTGTAGGAGAAATTCAGGTGTCCAGTAGCAGAAGACTCATACAGGTTTGCTGTGCAGTCTGACAGCCGAAGAAACTAAAGATCTCTTGACGCATTCCGCTCGGCAGCGCAGTGATATAAGCCTGTTGCCCCGATTAGATAGATAAGATACTTTATTGATTCCCTCTGAGTGGACTTAATGTCATGCAGAGAATGTCCCAGGATGCCCTGCATTAGAGCCCTCATCCCTTCTTCAGGACAGCTCCCACAGAGTCCACACTTCTCCCCATCACAGAGACACTTTCTGATCAGCCTGTTGAATTGGTTACTGTCTCTCAAGGTCAAACTGCCACCAACACGCAACCCCAAAGAACACGCACTAGCTACAACAGACTGGTAAAATATGTGCAACATCTGACTGCTCACATCAAGTCTTCTCAGGAAGAAGAGTGTGCTTTAACCTTTTTTATAGACATCATTGGCCTGAGCTGACCAGTCAGCCAAAACCGTACCACTTAAATGTCCTGTCCGTTTAGGGAAGGGCTCCTGTGAAAGTCAATGATCATCTCCTTGGTCTTTGACGCATTGAAAATCAGACCATTTCTCTCACTCTTCGATCGAAAACCTGTAGTGTGTAATATTAGTCCCGGAGACAAATCCAAGTCATCATTGTGAGAATATTGAAGTTGTCTCCTGTGGAGATCAGACTGCACTGCAGAAGCACATCTCTACAGGAGAAAAACTGACCACCTTTCTTTAATTGACAAGTTAAATCACTTCTAACTTGTAAAATAAAATAAGTGGTCACTCGATCACATGTATTGGAATTCTTCAGTAAAGTGATACAAAGATTTGTTTGAGATCCAGACGGAGAGCCACAGGTTCCTGCCCTCTGACCTACAGGCATTACAGAATGAGTCAAATACAGAGGACAACTTTCCCAACAGGGGCAATAAAGTCTTGCATAGCTTACGAAACTTGGTGCTTTTGTCTAAAACACCTCGTAATCATAATAATGGATAATAATAAAAACTGACCCATCGAAGCGCACGGTCCCGGTCTGCTCGGTGGCCACGCGGTAGTGGTCCAGCAGCAGACGAACCACCTTCTCGTGTCCGTTTCTGGCAGCGATGATCAGTGGGGTGGACCTCTGCCCGGACAGCTGGGTCACATACCCGAGCAGGTACCGAGTCTCTGCCTCCGAGTGATTGAGCAGCAGGGCGGCCAGGGTCAGCACTCTACCCTCGCTGGCTGCCTTGTACACGTAACCAGCCAGAGACTCCATCCGAGCCGCGGCTTCCCTTCTCTTCTCAAACTACTCCTGCAATGTCCACCCCGCAGCGACCCGCCTCCCATTAAAACATCAGGGCGAGCACCAAACCCAGCATAGGAAAAGGAACACACGTGGTTTATCCGAAACGGCGGCAACAGCGTCGTCCAAAGGCAAAGAACCGGGAGGTTTACAAGTGGAAGTGTGCCCAAAATAGTCGCTCAGTTTCGGTGTCAGTGGTGGAGCTAGCCCCGTTAGCTACAGAGACTAGCCACTTCAAAAATAACTGCAAAAGAAATCCACAAAACGAAAGCTTCTAAATGGGGAGGGAATAAAATCCGGATATAACTTCACGTCGTTTTAAAAATAACCAGATCAAAAAGATGATTGGCCAAGAGGGTTAAAAGTAGAAAAAGAAAAACACTTTCGCTGGCTTGTGGCTGGATGGTGACTTGCCGGAAGTCCCTGTCCACCGAAAAAATACCTCCTCCCGGGACTAGCAGCAGACGTGAAAGGTTCCATCTCCTTAATATAAGGCGGGCTGGGTATAGTAAACAAAACATAGACAACTTATGTGTGAATGTATTTTTTATTTTTTTTTTATCACCAAAACAAAGATTAATTATGTTAGTACAAATATGTATGTAGTTACATACTCAAATTTGACATCTGGTGTTGTGGAGAAACGTAACACATGTACCTAGAATACTGTTGTATACATTGATTATATTACTTCTTTCTTTTGGTGGTATTCAGAATGCTATCTAAAAGTCTAAGGAAAACGTTGTAATCTTATCTTTAGAAACAATTAAGGACAATACATGGACATATGGGACTCTCAAGTAAAACAAAGTTCATATAAGAATAATACAAGTATGTTATGAATCTATATCCACTCCCACCAGAACCTGACGCAGGAGTTGCATTGAATTTTAGTACAAAATGTATAATGATTGATCACATCCTCTGGGACTGAGCCGAAAAAGAAAATATTTTTGGACGCGCAATTAAACCCGATGCCAACTGAAATTTTGGCAGAAAGTCAAATATTGAATCTGAAACATGAGAAGGAAAGGTTCAGTCTACAATCTGTGCTACACAACACTCACATCAAAGTGAAGTGTGGTATAAGGATCAAAGACAGTGATGTCCTCTCTCTCAGTCGCTGCCTGTTCCTCCATGTCCTCTCTCTCAGTCGCAGCCTGTTCCTCCATGTCCTCTCTCTCAGTCGCAGCCTGTTCCTCCATGTCCTCTCTCTCAGTCGCAGCCTGTTCCTCCATGTCCTCTCTCTCAGTCGCAGCCTGTTCCTCCATGTCCTCTCTCTCAGTCGCAGCCTGTTCCTCCATGTCCTCTCTCTCAGTCGCTGCCTGTTCCTCCATGTCCTCTCTCTCAGTCGCTGCCTGTTCCTCCATGTCCTCTCTCTCAGTCGCTGCCTGTTCCTCCATGTCCTCTCTCTCAGTCGCTGCCTCTTCCTCCATGTCCTCTCTCTCAGTCGCAGCCTGTTCCTCCATGTCCTCTCTCTCAGTCGCAGCCTGTTCCTCCATGTCCTCTCTCTCAGTCGCAGCCTGTTCCTCCATGTCCTCTCTCTCAGTCGCTGCCTGTTCCTCCATGTCCTCTCTCTCAGTCGCTGCCTGTTCCTCCATGTCCTCTCTCTCAGTCGCAGCCTGTTCCTCCATGTCCTCTCTCTCAGTCGCAGCCTGTTCCTCCATGTCCTCTCTCTCAGTCGCTGCCTGTTCCTCCATGTCCTCTCTCTCAGTCGCTGCCTGTTCCTCCATGTCCTCTCTCTCAGTCGCAGCCTGTTCCTCCATGTCCTCTCTCTCAGTCGCAGCCTGTTCCTCCATGTCCTCTCTCTCAGTCGCTGCCTGTTCCTCCATGTCCTCTCTCTCAGTCGCTGCTCACTTGGTTTGGTGTGAGATAAGATCCTACTTATCGTCTCCCACAGGAGAAAAGTGTCTGTGACAGGGGTTCACATGCTGTACAGATACCACACACATTTACATACTGCACAGCAGACAAAAAAGACTCAGGTAAGAGCACCATCAGAGACCATAGGACCATCCGAGCACATCAGTGTCTGTCTGTGTGTCTATCAGAGCACAGACAGAGGGGTATGCTGTAGGGCCTGTCTGTGTCTGTCTGTTAATCCCTCTGTGTTTTCATAAAGTCAGATTATGGCTAATGTAAGAGTATTGTGGCAGATTGCACAGATTAGAGGATTAAAGAATGACACACAAACCGCAGGATCCACTTTATCTCATTTCTCTGACTCTTCTTTGAGCATTAACAACGATCAACTCTCTCAGTGAGGACAGAGACACAGAGGCAGAGTGACAGGGAAACTAAATCTCTGGTCCCTGGTTTTGGAGAAATGCAAGTGTCGTACAGGAAGAGGCTGCAGGCCAGGTGGGTGCTGGGTGTGGGTCTGTTAAAGCTTGTGTACTCTACTTTTAAATCCCATGGAATAGAACTATGCAGAAGAAAACTAGATCCTTGCTCGCAAAACAGTTGATTCTATCACTAGTTTTCACATGATTTTTACCTCACCTGTACCTTTTTCTGGTCTCTCTTTGGTCTCTCTGGTCTCTTTCTACTCTTTCGCTGGTCTCTCTCTTTCTGGTCTCACTCTCCTGTGTCTCTCGCTAGTCTCTCTCTGGTATTTCGCTGGTCTCTCTCTCCGTCAGGCCTATTGTCTTTCTCTGGTGTCTCTCTGGTATCTCTCTCTGGTCTCTCTCTGGTCTCTCTCTAGTCTCTCTCTGGTATCTCTCTCTGGTCTCTCTCTGGTCTCTCTCTAGTCTCTCTCTGGTATCTCTCTCTGGTCTCTCTCTGGTCTCTCTCTAGTCTCTCTCTGGTATCTCTCTTGTCTTTCGTTCTCTCACACACATGTACTGTATGTTTGGCCTCTGTTACATCTTCAGATCAACTTTTTCAGACAGAAAATTGAAAAGGGAAGACCACCCTCACTCAGTCAATCAGCTTTCAGCCCAAAGAGTCAAATAGTGACTCACATGGGCCCCGTGTACAAAAGAGGAAGACCTGTTGTGGCCTGAAAAACACAAAAACCCTGCTCTTTATGTCCCTCGTGATTTTGGAGAAACACAGTATCAGAGGGAGTTGGTTTAAGTGATTCAGAATTATGGAGGTGTTAAATTGTTAATACTGTTGTTCATTAACTGGACACATGCAGCTCTGTGTGACTCTGCGTGACTCTGCGTGACTCTGCGTGACTCTGCGTGACTCTGCGTGACTCTGCGTGACTCTGTGACTCTGTGTGACTCTGGTTATTTTCTTGTTGCTGAAAACAAAAGCTGACTCTACACTTTCTGTCTTCGAGAATCACTTTCCAATCCGCCTCAAGGCTTCAATCCATAATTTATGAGCCAAGTTTGATCTCACACAACAGAAGCAACAAGAGGGGAGAAGAACAGGGCATGGAGAGAGGGTGAGAGAGAGAGCGAGACACACACCCACACAGCCATAGAGAGAGGGAGGAAAAGAGAAAGAGAGAGAGAGAGATAGAGCGAGACACACACACACACACAGCCATAAAAAGAAGGAGAGAGAGAGAGAGAGAGAGAGAGAGCGAGAGAGAGAGAGAAAGCGCGATGGAGAGCGCGAGAGAGCGCGAGACACAAACACACACTCACAGCCACAGAGAGAGAGGGAGGAAGAGAGAGAGAGAGAGGGAAAGAACGAACAGGACAAAGAGAAAGAGCAAAACAGAAGAGCGTAATCCAATTTCAACGATATGGTCTCTCTCCGATCTCTCTGGTCTCTCTTTGGTCTTTCACTGGTCCCTCCCTCTGGTCTCTCAATGATCTCTCTTCTACTGGTCTCTCTTTCTGGTTTCTCTGGTCTCATTCTGGTCTCTCTCTGGTCTCTCCCTCATAAATGTATATAGAAGAGGTGACAATGTTAGACTGAGAGACCTGTATTTTAACCTGGCTCTCATACTCTTCCCCTGAGCGAGTCTCATATACTGTACTCCTCCTCTTCCTCAGTGCTGGGAGACTGCAGGATCAGGACCTGCGTCAGCCCAGGCCTCAGTTCCACCTGGATCTATGGGCCGTGTTCCTGCTCCAGGCCTGGTTTCTGGATTTGGGACGGGCTGTGGTCATGGTAACGACGCTTCTAATCAACTCTTGACAAGCGCAGACGTCTGTCTGTCTGTGTGTGAGTGTATGTGTTTGTGTCTGTGTGTCTGTCATGGAGCACAATGGTATCGGAGGCTTGTAGTAATAGCTTATGCAGGTCTCCTCAAAAATATTTATTTTGAATAATTTCAAGAACATTTCCAAAGTCTGCTCCAACTCAGAGACACTGGTGTTTTTTGGGGTCTGGCTCCTGGACCTGTTGGAGGTTTGGATTCAATTCAATGTATTTCCAATTGACACTTGTTATTGACACTGTTTCCAATTGACACTTGTCACTTTTGTTGTACATAATTATTGTCACTTTATTGTACATATATCCTGCATGTAACATGTTTGCACATTTCCTCCTTTTGCACAATCTGAGTGTTCTATCCATGCCAAATGTGACATGTAAATTTCTCCTCTGTGAGATAAATAAAGCACGTCTTATCTTATCTCTTATTTGAGTCTCACCTTAAATCACAACAGCAGTCGTCTCAGAGGACTTTACAAAGTTGTGGATTCACCAACAACAGATCAGAGAATAAACAGTTCAAACACAGGAAATGCAATGATAACAATCACATAGAGCCACTGGTCCATAGGGAGCCGGATGATCACTGTCCATGGTTCTGTCTCTGGGACCTGTGTCGTCCCCTGTAGTGCAGAGGTACCATGGATCTATTATAATAACTGGATAGGGTATTACTAGCTTGTAGCTGAATAACTCATGTGCTCGGCGGATTCTCGCGGTACTGCAGACTGAACCAGAATAAATTCATGTGGGCTACCCAGAAATTTTCTCAATGTAAACTAAAACAGCGCCATCTCAGCTGACAGAACCTACAGCTTTAATAAAGATCGGATTTTGTGGGGATTTTTGTGTCCCTTCTCATCCTGAACTTTTTTTCTTCTAAAATCCTTCGGTTTTGTTTAAACCCACACTTTAGTGCCACAAACTCTGCTCGTCTGGCTCTCGCTCTAACTCCCGCTCTGATGAACTGCTCTGATTGGTCAGAGCGCAACCGAGCGCCTCTGTGCACGTGCGTGAGACCCGGTGTGAGACCCACACACGCGTGTTTGGCGCAACGCATTATGGGAGTTCATCCACTGCACAGAACCGGGAGGACCAGATGATGCCCAAATACAGGCGAGTTTCCCATAGATCTTTGCGAGTTTCCCATGGATCTTTGCGAGTTGCAGGCAACTTCCGCTAATCTTTCAGCCCCCATGCCGGCACAAAGCGCCACTGAGCACAACCATTCATTTGAATACGGCGCCATCTTGGATCGCCGGGGCTTGAGAGTTACACATATGGTGTTTCTTCTTCTGGCTTCATCAGCAAAAGTTAGGTACCCCAGCTTTAAGAATACTCTCAAGTCCTTATAAGTCCATGTTTGTGAGTTTACATAAACTTATGATAGTTCTTTAAGGGTTTGTTCAGTGGCTTTTCCTCCAGATTCTGCAAATAATTAGGATGTTTGTTTATATGTTTGATATAAATATATTTATTATGTTGTTTGTTTTATATGTTTTATCTACATATATATGTGATGGGTTTTGTATTCATATATTTCTGATGTGCTTCCAGTGGGTGATTCCTTGTGGCTGGTTTCCTCTGAATCGTCCTGGTCCTTCAGAATGCCTCCACCTGCTCCACTGCTGCAGCTTCCCTCTGATTCTCATCAAAGTACTGACAACTACATTCATGTATAGATAGATAGGTAGATACTTTATTGTTCCCTGTCGGAGAAATTCAGGTGCCCAGTAGCAGCAGACATTTTTAGATAATTCTAAAAATAGCTAACAATAGTATTAAAGTGCAACAGCACTTTATGTCACAGCAGCAGAAGTGTAGCTGCTGTGGTCGGGAGTAAAACGTGGAGGACAAGTGCCCAAAAAATAACAATTGTAAACCGCTTTGTGACTCTGGTCTGTGAAAGGCGGTATATAAATAAAGCTTACTTACTTACTTACTTACTTAGACCTGTCTCATAAATATCTCTTCTAGATACGTTTATGAGAGAGTCCAGAGAGAGACCAGAGAGAGAGACCAGAAAGAGAGACCAGAGAGAGAGAGAGAAAGAAAACATCAATGTTGTCCTATTATTTGGGATAATTATAAGTTGAAATGATACAGTTTTTATTGGTATATCTGTTTATTTATGTGGTGTGGGAGGTTTTGGTTTAGGTGCACTCTAATAAATGCGGTGAACAGCTGCGTTCGCTGATTCAACTCATTCAATATTAATGAAGAAGTAGATGTTGAGTTCAGCTGAAACAAAATTTGTCCCCAAACCAATTTTCCCTGGAAATTGGTTTGTTGTGGTTGGGTTAAAGCATAATGGAAACACAACCAAGTAGAGCCGTACAGAGTAAAGTAGAGAAGAGTAGAGTAGAGTAGGGCTGGTGGAAATGGGGAACCCTTGATTTTGGTAACATCTTAGTGTGATGTCAACAAGAAAATAAAATCAAACATCTAAAGATTTGGTCAAGCTTATGTTTATGTGAACTTTTGTTATAAATCCTGTCAAAAGTGTAAAACACATTTCCTTATTCCTCAAAGTGCTGCTTCTCAAAGTGCTGGTTCTCAAAGTGCTGGTCCTCAAAGTGCTGCTCCTCAAAGTGCTGCTCCTCAAAGTGCTGCTCCTCAGAGGGTTTAAGACATCTCTAATAAAGCCAAAATGTCTGTGTGGTTCACAGTTTCTGGAGCGCAGTCCCAGGAGCTTCCCGGACTTCCTTCTTCACCTGGGCATCACCGCGGTCGCCATGGGAACCACGGCTCACCTGGTGACGGACGCGGTGACGCTGCGTTTGGTTGCCGCCGGTTACAACCTACACCTGTCAATCAGAGAGAACAAGCTCATGAAGGACCTCACAGCTCCAGAAATGGTTAAAAACATTTCATTCACACTTTATGAATCAGCATCATTCATTCAATTTATTTATGTATCACAGTGAATCAAACCAGCAGTCACCTCTGAGGACTTGACAGAGTTATGGATTCACCAACAACAGAACGTTGTTGGTGAATAAAATACACAATCTGATAACACATATTGTACTCCTGTACTCAACTCAAGTAAATTCGAGTACAGGATCACAGGGGCAAGTGGATCCGACCCTAACCCCAGGGGTCTCCAAGGCTTGTTTGGAGACTGGCTGCAGGTGTTTCATCAGAGCAAGACCCCACAAGTATCCTCAGGTGAGTTCAGTCTGAACCTGAACATTTAAGGCGTCTGCTCTGCCGGTCTCCAAACCAACCCTTTCTATTCCAATCAGGAGGGTCTAAGGACAGTGATGATCCAGGACACTCCACAATCAACCACATTTATGGACATTGCTCATCGGCCCCGCAAATCAATACATGCAAATGTTAGCAGCCAACCTAGCAAGTTAGCTCCCTCTTCTCAAAACAGGGGC
The DNA here is from genome assembly GCA_964034765.1 of Knipowitschia caucasica. Taxonomy (NCBI): domain Eukaryota; kingdom Metazoa; phylum Chordata; class Actinopteri; order Gobiiformes; family Gobiidae; genus Knipowitschia; species Knipowitschia caucasica. The sequence continues at coordinate 2,136,440 of OZ035842.1, forward strand.
CAATTTCGGTTGGGTTTTCTAGTGTTAAGGACAAATGGCTCTATGTGTTTTTATATTATTGCATTTCCTTTATTTGAACTGTTTGATTCATTGATCTGTGTTGACAACTTTGTAAAGTCGTCTGAGATAACTACTGTTGTTATTTAGGGCTAAACAAAAAATTTAATTGAACCCCTGCTCTAAATTATTCTTAATCCTAGACCAGACCCTAGTCCTATAGCCCATCCCTACTCCAACCTAAACTTTTACCCTCTGACCTCTAACCCCTAGTCCAAACTCTACTCTAGCCTAAACCCTTACTTGATAAAACTCTAGTTTAAGTACAAATCAGCTCACTGTGGTGATGTCACACCGTGGTGATGTCAAACTCAGTCAGACCCCTCTTTGTATACACTTCGTATTTTTCCATTCTGTAAATATAAAAATACTCAAGTCAGAAATATGTTTAGTATTTTCTTTTCTCTCCAGGTCGACGCATTCGAGCTCCTGGGTTACTATGGTGATACAGTGGGTCATGTGACATGGTGAGTGGGTCATGTGACGCGGTGATCCTCTGAGGTCAGCACTATGGACAGATTGATGATTGATGAGGTCTTTACATTGATCTGAACTTTAAAACCAGAGCCACGTGTTGAACCGAAGACCGATGAGCACAGAACCTTACACACAGGGCTTCCATCACAACAATGACATTTACCATGGATGTGTTGTTATATATTTCTTACAGTTTTATAACGTGTTTACACCATGAGACAAAGCAAAGCCTTTATTTATGCAATGTGACATTTTAAAGGAAGTCCCTTCAAATCTGGTGATGTTACACTGGGAAATGTATGCACTAAATTCAAAATGTTTAACTTCTGATGGAAACCGTTTTTGAGGAAGTACTTAGACGGAATATATCATTATTTAATATTTATTATTTGAAAAATAAAATGGCCCTCCCAAGTCACGCCCCCTCAGATAACAGTCTTAAGTCACACGCCCTCAGACAACAGTCTTAAGTCACACCCCCTCAGACAACAGTCTTAAGTCACACCCCCTCAGACAACAGTCTTAAGTCACACCCCCTCAGACAACAGTCTTAAGTCACACCCCTCAGACAACAGTCTTGTCACACCCCCTCAGACAACAGTCTTAAGTCACACCCCCTCAGACAACAGTCTTAAGTCACACCCCCTCAGACAACAGTCTTAAGTCACACCCCTCAGACAACAGTCTTAAGTCACACCCCCTCAGACAACAGTCTTAAGTCACACCCCCTCAGACAACAGTCTTACGTCACACCCCCTCAGACAACAGTCTTAAGTTGCGCCCCTCAGAAAACAGTCTCAAATCACACCCCCTCAGACAACAGTCTTAAGTCACACCCCCTCAGACAACAGTCTTAAGTTGCGCCCCTCAGACAACAGTCTCAAGTCACGCCCCCTCAGACAACAGTCTTAAGTCACACCCCCTCAGACAACAGTCTCAAGTCACGCCCCCTCAGACAACAGTCTTAAGTCACACCCCCTCAGACAACAGTATTAAGTCACACCCCTTCACACAACAGTCTTAAGTCACACCCCCTCAGACAACAGTCTTAAGTTACACCCCCTCAGACAAGTCTTAAGTCATGCCCCCTCAGACAACAGTCTTAAGTCACACCCCCTCAGACAACAGTCTTAATTCGCGCCCCTCAGACAACAGTCTCAAGTCACAGACAACAGTCTTAAGTCACACCCCCTCAGTCAACAGTCTTAAGTCACACCCCCTCAGACAACAGTCTTTAGTCACACCCCCTCAGACAACAGTCTTAATTCACGCCCCCTCAGACAACAGTCTTAAGTCACACCCCTCAGACAACAGTCTTAAGTCACGCCTCCTCAGACAACAGTCTCAAGTCACAGACAACAGTCTTAAGTCACAACCCTCAGACAACAGTCTTAAGTCACGCCTCCTCAGACAACAGTCTTTAGTCACGCCCCCTCAGACAAGAGTCTTAAGTCCTGCCCCCTCAGACAACAGTGGGGCCAGTGAGCAGCATCTGTGAGTGAAGTATTTAACTGGAAAAAAAAGAGACACAGGATTGAACCAAACCCCTGAACAGAAAAAAGTGATATTTTTACGGTTACTCTACTGCAGGTCTTTATGATCCCTCTTCTTCCAGATGTGTTTATGGTCCCTCTTCCTCGTTCTTTATGGTACTGTATCTCTTCAGGTCTCTCTCCTTCTTCCTGGTCCTGTTCCTTTACTTCGGAGGATGTTTCTGTCACAAAAAGCAGCAGCAGGAAAGTTCCAGATGGAGCTGGATCCTCGTCCTGCCGACAGCACTCTACATCTGGTGAGGACTCTGCTGGTTCTGTGCTCTACATTCTTATGTTCGTCCAGCAGAAGTTCAGTACAGTATTCAGCACAAACAACAGAAATAGACAGAGACACAGAGACAGACACAGACACAGACAGACACAGAGACAGACACAGACACAGACAGACACAGAGACAGAGACAGACACAGACACAGACAGACACAGAGACAGACACAGACACAGACAGACACAGAGACAGACACAGACACAGACAGACACAGAGACAGACACAGAGACAGACACAGATACAGAGACAGACACAGAGACAGAGACAGACACAGACACAGAGACAGAGACAGACACAGACACAGACACAGAGACAGACACAGAGACAGAGACAGACACAGAGACAGAGACAGACAGAGACAGACAGAGACACAGAGACAGACACAGAGACAGAGACAGAGACAGACACAGAGACAGAGACAGAGACAGAGACAGACACAGACACAGACACAGAGACAGAGACAGAGACAGACACAGACACAGACAGACACAGAGACAGACACAGAGACAGACACAGACACAGAGACAGACACAAACACAAAGACAGACACAGAGGCAGACACAGAGGCAGACACAGACACATAGACACAGAGACAGGACACAGACACAGAAAAAGATAGAGAGACACAGACAAAGAGGGAGCCGTCCATACCTTTCTAACAAAGGTTTGATAAATCTCAATTTCTAATTCATCTAGGTTCTCCTGTAGACCTGCAGCGGGGGGAGGGTGTAGTGACTTTGGACCCTTTAAAATCACAACATTCTGATGTAACTTGTATAGAGGTGAACAGTTTTCAGCCAACTTCAGCTCTAACAAGTGTGATCGAAGTTTAGTATCGTGACACAAATATCAAAGCTCCCTTGATGATAATTGTGATTCAGGATTATTTAGAAACGTTCTTTGGAGAAACTGCAATATTTCATGTGGCCGTAAGGATTTATTCACTAAAATGTTCTGTTTTTGTCATTATTTTATATCACTGATGTCGAAACTAAACTGGTCTGGTTTTGATTCTGGCTTCAGCAAACCACGACTGTTATTACAGTGGAGCTACATTTTCACTGAAAAGTTTGGGCACCCCTGTACACCTACAAACCTATAAGGACTTGCTTCTGAGTCTGACCAGCAGAGGGCGCTGCTCCTCTCAGTATGAGCTTGAGGAACAGATGGAATGGGTTTCTCTGATGCAGAAAGTACAGAACTGTTTTGCATAATGTGGAAGATAACCTCACAGACACGGGAGCACCAAAGCCACCTGAAAGTTATTATATATATATATATATATATATATATATATATATATATATATATATATATATATATATATATATATATATATATATATATATATATTATATATCATATATATATCATATATATCACATGTATCATACATATTATATATATTATATATTATATATAATACATAACATAACATACAGCATAATATAGAACATAATATAGCATATATATATAATATATACACCATATATTATATATTACCTAATTATATGCTAAATTAAAGTAGAGTGCTTTAAGCCTGGCCTTGAATGTGGAGACCGTATCTGCTTCCTTAACATAAATGAAGCTGATTCCACAGTAAAGGAGCTTGGTAGCTAAATGCTCTGCCGCCAACAGTGATTTTTGAGCCCTTAGGAACCACCAGACGTCTGGCATTTTGTGAGCGCAACGCTCGACTTGGTTGATACGACACTAACGTGTCTTGGAGATAGGAAGGAGCCAAGCCATTTATGGCTTTATATGTTAAGAGAAGGATTTTAAACTTTATTCTGTACTCCACAAGGAGCCAGTGGAGTGATTTTAACACCGGAGTTATGTGCTCCCTCCTTTTGGTACCTGTTAAGATCCTAGCTGCTGTATTCTGAACGAGCTGGAAGCTCTTCAAAGAGGTTTTAGGGCATGCTGCCAATAAAGCGTTACAGTAGTAAAGTTTTGAGGTGACAAAAGCGTGAATACGTTTTTCTGTGTCACTTTTAGGAAGGAAATTCCTCATTTTAGCGATGTTCAGTAAAGTGGAAGTACGCCGTTTTAGTTGCTTGGTTTATATAAGCCTTGAAGGAGAGTTCTTCCTCAAAAATTACTCTAAGATTCCTCACAGTGTTACCGGGTACAATACTGACATTATCGAGAGTGATTATCACTACCTGCCACAGTCACTAACTGCCACAGTCTTTAACTGCACAGTCTCTAACTGCACAGTCACTACCTGCCACAGTCGTGGATACTGGAGCAGGCTTATGTAGAGTTGCCCGTGACTCCCAGAGCAGTCTGCAGATATGAGACGAGCCACTTATCTGGTTTTGAACATAGAATAAACAGCAGACGACAGTTTAAAGTGGATTATTTTAGAAAAAGCTTTCAGAGCCCTAATTCCTACTGTTCTATAACTGATTATGATGAATCAATGACAATTTTTCTGTGAAGCTGCGCCACCGTACTGCCCATCAACACTTTCTCTGGACAAACAAGATGCATTTATGAAGCAGAAATCCAGCTTCAAACATTTTTATTTCAACTATGTTCGAATGCATCTGTCTGACCTCGTATTGGCTTCAATGTACAGGATGAAGGCTCAGAATGTCCAGGTCAATACTGATCTGGGTTTGAAAGTTTATTACATTAGTAAACAATGCAGCAGCAGATGGTGGGTTTTGTCTTCTTAAAAATCGGTGCTTTATGCAAAAATGTTCTGCTTCTGCACAAAAACCTTGAGAACTTATTAAATCTAATAAGAGAAACACGTGGAGAAGAACTAAAGCAGCTGTCAGATCCTCGTCCACCTCTCTGCAGCGGTGTGTTTAACTGCCCTCATCTGCATTCATGTATAGTCAGTCCTGAGTCCTGAGTCCTGGGGGAGACGGCTGGGGGAGAGAGCAGGGTCAGAAAGCAGGGTGGGTGAGGGTTTTAGAAAAAAGCAGGGGGAGAGAGCAGGGTGCAGGGTAAGGGCTGGGGGGAGAGAGTATAGGGTGGGTGAGGGATGGGGGGAGAGAGCAGGATGGGTGAGGTCAGAGGGAGAGAGCAGGATGGGTGAGGTCAGAGGGAGAGAGCAGGATGGGTGAGGTCAGAGGGAGAGAGAAGGATGGGTGAGGTCAGAGGGAGAGAGAAGGATGGGTGAGGTCAGAGGGAGAGAGAAGGATGGGTGAGGTCAGAGGGAGAGAGCAGGATGGGTGAGGTCAGAGGGAGAGAGAAGGATGGGTGAGGTCAGAGGGAGAGAGAAGGATGGGTGAGGTCAGAGGGAGAGAGAAGGATGGGTGAGGTCAGAGGGAGAGAGCAGGATGGGTGAGGTCAGAGGGAGAGAGCAGGATGGGTGAGGTCAGAGGGAGAGAGAAGGATGGGTGAGGTCAGAGGGAGAGAGAAGGATGGGTGAGGTCAGAGGGAGAGAGAAGGATGGGTGAGGTCAGAGGGAGAGAGCAGGATGGGTGAGGTCAGAGGGAGAGAGCAGGATGGGTGAGGTCAGAGGGAGAGAGAAGGATGGGTGAGGTCAGAGGGAGAGAGAAGGATGGGTGAGGTCAGAGGGAGAGAGAAGGATGGGTGAGGTCAGAGGGAGAGAGCAGGATGGGTGAGGTCAGAGGGAGAGAGCAGGATGGGTGAGGTCAGAGGAGGGAGAGGAGAAGGAGAGGATGGGTGAGGTCAGAGGGAGAGAGAAGGATGGGTGAGGTCAGAGGGAGAGAGAAGGATGGGGGTGAGGTCAGGATGGGTGAGGTCAGAGGAGAAGGATGGGTGAGGTCAGAGGGAGAGAGAAGGATGGGTGAGGTCAGAGGGGAGAGAGAAGGATGGGTGAGGTCAGAGGGAGGGAGAAGGATGGGTGAGGTCAGAGGGAGAGAGAAGGATGGGTGAGGTCAGAGGGAGGGAGAAGGATGGGTGAGGTCAGAGGGAGAGAGCAGGATGGGTGAGGTCAGAGGGAGGGAGAAGGATGGGTGAGGTCAGAGGGAGAGAGAGAGAAGGATGGGTGAGGTCAGAGGGAGAGAGAAGGATGGGTGAGGTCAGAGGGAGGAGAGAAGGATGGGTGAGGTCAGAGGGAGGGAGAGAAGGATGGGTGAGGTCAGAGGGAGAGAGAAGGATGGGTGAGGTCAGAGGGAGAGAGAAGGATGGGTGAGGTCAGAGGGAGAGAGCAGGATGGGTGAGGTCAGAGGGAGAGAGAAGGATGGGTGAGGTCAGAGGGAGAGAGAAGGATGGGTGAGGTCAGAGGGAGAGAGAAGGATGGGTGAGGTCAGAGGGAGAGAGAAGGATGGGTGAGGTCAGAGGGAGAGAGAAGGATGGGTGAGGTCAGAGGGAGAGAGAAGGATGGGTGAGGTCAGAGGGGTCAGAGGAGAGAGAGGATGGGTGAGGTCAGAGGGAGAGAGAAGGATGGGTGAGGTCAGAGGGAGAGAGAAGGATGGGTGAGGTCAGAGGGAGAGAGAAGGATGGTGTGAGGTCAGAGGGAGAGAGAAGGATGGGTGAGGTCAGAGGGAGAGAGAAGGATGGGTGAGGTCAGAGGGAGAGAGCAGGATGGGTGAGGTCAGAGGGAGAGAGAAGGATGGGTGAGGTCAGAGGGAGAGAGCAGGATGGGTGAGGTCAGAGGGAGAGAGAAGGATGGGTGAGGTCAGAGGGAGAGAGAAGGATGGGTGAGGTCAGAGGGAGAGCAGGATGGGTGAGGTCAGAGGGAGAGAGAAGGATGGGTGAGGTCAGAGGGAGAGAGCAGGATGGGTGAGGTCAGAGGGAGAGAGAAGGAGGGTGGGTGAGGTAGGTCAGAGGGAGAGAGAAGGATGGGTGAGGTCAGAGGGAGAGAGAAGGATGGGTGAGGTCAGAGGGAGAGAGAAGGATGGGTGAGGTCAGAGGGAGAGAGAGGATGGGGAGTCAGAGAGAGAGAGGATGGGTGAGGTCAGAGGGAGAGAGAAGGATGGGTGAGGTCAGAGGGAGAGAGAAGGATGGGTGAGGTCAGAGGGAGAGAGAAGGATGGGTGAGGTCAGAGGGAGAGAGAAGGATGGGTGAGGTCAGAGGGAGAGAGAAGGATGGGTGAGGTCAGAGGGAGAGAGAAGGATGGGTGAGGTCAGAGGGAGAGAGAGGATGGGGTGAGGTCAGGGGGAGAGAGAGAGGATGGGTGAGGTCAGAGGGGAGAGAAGGATGGGTGAGGTCAGAGGGAGAGAGAAGGATGGGTGAGGTCAGAGGGAGAGAGAAGGATGGGTGAGGTCAGAGGGAGAGAGAAGGATGGGTGAGGTCAGAGGAGAGGGGGAGGGAGAGAAGGATGGGTGAGGTCAGAGGGAGAGAGCAGGATGGGTGAGGTCAGAGGGAGAGAGCAGGATGGGTGAGGTCAGAGGGAGAGAGAAGGATGGGTGAGGTCAGAGGGAGAGAGAAGGATGGGTGAGGTCAGAGGGAGGGAGAAGGATGGGTGAGGTCAGAGGGAGAGAGCAGGATGGGTGAGGTCAGAGGGAGGGAGAAGGATGGGTGAGGTCAGAGGGAGGGAGAAGGATGGGTGAGGTCAGAGGGAGGGAGAAGGATGGGTGAGGTCAGAGGGAGAGAGAAGGATGGGTGAGGTCAGAGGGAGAGAGAAGGATGGGTGAGGTCAGAGGGAGAGAGAGGATGGGTGAGGTCAGAGGGAGGGAGAAGGATGGGTGAGGTCAGAGGGAGAGAGCAGGATGGGTGAGGTCAGAGGGAGGGAGAAGGATGGGTGAGGTCAGAGGGAGGGAGAAGGATGGGTGAGGTCAGAGGGAGGGAGAAGGATGGGTGAGGTCAGAGGGAGAGAGAAGGATGGGTGAGGTCAGAGGGAGAGAGAAGGATGGGTGAGGTCAGAGGGAGGGAGAAGGATGGGGTGAGGGTCAGAGGGAGAGAGCAGGATGGGTGAGGTCAGAGGGAGGGAGAAGGATGGGTGAGGTCAGAGGGAGGGAGAAGGATGGGTGAGGTCAGAGGGAGGGAGAAGGATGGGTGAGGTCAGAGGGAGAGAGAAGGATGGGTGAGGTCAGAGGGAGGGAGAAGGATGGGTGAGGTCAGAGGGAGAGAGAAGGATGGGTGAGGTCAGAGGGAGAGAGCAGGATGGGTGAGGTCAGAGGGAGGGAGAAGGATGGGTGAGGTCAGAGGGAGGGAGAAGGATGGGTGAGGTCAGAGGGAGGGAGAAGGATGGGTGAGGTCAGAGGGAGGGAGAAGGATGGGTGAGGTCAGAGGGAGAGAGCAGGATGGGTGAGGTCAGAGGGAGGGAGCAGGATGGGTGAGGTCAGAGGGAGGGAGAAGGATGGGTGAGGTCAGAGGGAGGGAGAAGGATGGGTGAGGTCAGAGGGAGAGAGAAGGATGGGTGAGGTCAGAGGGAGAGAGAAGGATGGGTGAGGTCAGAGGGAGAGAGAAGGATGGGTGAGGTCAGAGGGAGAGAGAAGGATGGGTGAGGTCAGAGGGAGAGAGCAGGATGGGTGAGGTCAGAGGGAGAGAGAAGGATGGGTGAGGTCAGAGGGAGAGAGAAGGATGGGTGAGGTCAGAGGGAGAGAGAAGGATGGGTGAGGTCAGAGGGAGAGAGCAGGATGGGTGAGGTCAGAGGGAGAGAGAAGGATGGGTGAGGTCAGAGGGAGGGAGAAGGATGGGTGAGGTCAGAGGGAGAGAGCAGGATGGGTGAGGTCAGAGGGAGAGAGAAGGATGGGTGAGGTCAGAGGGAGAGAGAAGGATGGGTGAGGTCAGAGGGAGAGAGAAGGATGGGTGAGGTCAGAGGGAGAGAGAAGGATGGGTGAGGTCAGAGGGAGAGAGCAGGATGGGTGAGGGTCAGAGGGAGAGAGAAGGATGGGTGAGGTCAGAGGGAGAGAGAAGGATGGGTGAGGTCAGAGGGAGAGAGAAGGATGGGTGAGCCACAAACACACATACACAGCAGAATCTCAGAGAGTGTGAAAACAGTGCAAGAGAAGTTTACTTTTACACAGAGCCAGAGAGCGGAGCCAAACTTCAGGAGGCTGGTTCTGTGGATCACAGGGTGAGGGTGAGGGTTAGGGAGACTGTGAGGGGTGGGGGTGGGGGTGAGGCTCTGGTTTCACTCAGGTGTGAGAGCGACTGGTCTTGCCTCCATTATGGATGAGGCACTCGCTCTGATGACTTCACTCTCTGCTCTTTGTTTAAGACTGTGTTTGTTTGAGTGATGGATGAGGACAAAGAAACTCTGTCAGACCGTAACACACACTGTCTCTGTGTGTTTGTTATTATTGCATTTCCTGTGTTTGAACGGTTTGCTTCTGTGATCTGCTGTTGGTGCATCCACTGAGATTTAGGGCGACACACAAATACAGTGAAATTAATGAAAATAGAAGACCCAGGAGGGCACTCGGAACACCTGAGGATTGCCCCCCCAGATGAGCTGGAGGCAGTGTGTGCGTACAGAGGGGAGGTCTATGTCTCTGCTCAGACTGCTGCTCCCGCGACACGGCAACGGATAAAGTGGAAGAAAATGGATGGATGTACACAAAAATGCAATTACTAGAGGAAAAAAACTCCCCAAAAACATGTAATTTAACTCAAAATATTCCTTTTGTTCGGGCCATCAGGGTCCTGTTCGACTTCTTCTTTAGTTTCGATACTAGTCTTACTCGTAACTTCTTCCTACTCCACACTGCATCCTGATGAGTATGAGGTCAGAGGAGACAGAACCATAGTTTTTGTTTCTGGCACCATGTGGTTAAAGGTGGTGCATCGGTGACACAGAGGGTTTGGAGCAGAAAACACAAACTTCTGATTGATTTCTCCTTCATTTTTCTGCAATATTGTCGTCTCGATTGAATATTGGATATTTACAAGTATTCATAAGTACTTTGATATCCTCTTGTGCAATCTTTGCAAAAGCAATGTCAATTCTATCAATACCATCAATACTATCAAATGTATTCCAATAAACACATTGAAACCCCATATATCATCATATCTAGCTAATATCTCACTTTCACTTTCCCCCCAGATCCTGGTCCAGATCCTGGTCCAGGTCCTGGTCCAGGTCCTGATCCTGGTCCAGGTCCTGGTTCTGGTTCCGTGACATCACTCTCTGTTTGTGTTCCCACAGGTTTGTTGTGACAGAACGACAGACTTTTGTCCTCTTCTTGTTCACGTGTTTCGCCATGGTCGCCACGGTGATGCGACAGAGGGGGCGGGGCTTGGTGACCGACAGCAACGGAAGCTTTATGATCCTCAGGTACCAGAAGAAACCAGAAAAAAACAGAAACTAAACCACACAGGTCAAGAGAGAGACCAGAGCGAGAAACTAGAGAGCAAGCACTGAGAGAACAGAGAGAGACCAGAAAGACCAGAGAGAGACCAGAGAGACCAGAGAGAGACCAGAAAGACCAGAGAGAGACCAGAAAGACCAGAGAGAGACCAGAGAGACCAGAGAGAGACCAGAAAGACCAGCGAGAGACCAGAGAGAGACCAGAAAGACCAGAGAGAGACCAGAAAGACCAGATAGAGACCAGAGAGAGACCAGAAAGACCAGAGAAGAGACCAGAGAGACCAGAGAGACCAGAGATAGATCAGAGAGACCACAGAGCGAGACCACAGAGCGAGACCACAGAGCGAGACCACAGAGCGAGACCACAGAGCAAGACCACAAAGTGAGACCACAGAGCGAGACCACAGAGCAAGACCACAAAGCGAGACCACAGAGCGAGACCACAGAGCAAGACCACAAAGCGAGACCACAAAGCGAGACCAGGCTGTGTTAGATGTGATCGTAAAAGCAGACCTAAACGTTTGAAGCTGAAGTTGCAGTAAATACTTGGATCATCAACTGTAAAATGGTTTTCACTTTCTGATGTAAAGTCATTAAAAACCTACATTTATTTAGTTGAGAAACATTAATTTGAAGAGTAAGTAAAAAGTGTGTGGGAGTAATTATGTAAATACAAGACCCTGCATTAAGCAGATTTAATTATAAAGTTGGATAAAAGTTTGTCATAGTTCGTGAAATTCAAAGAGCAAAGAGAATACTTTTAATTAACTGCAGATTTTAATAACTTTAACATTGTGGACAAAAACACCCACAATGAGACCATTCTCTTTAACTGATTTTAATGAAAATATAGGTGACTTCCACAGGTGCTGTATGAGGAAATATAGAGAAGGAAATGTTCATCTCAAATATCAACTTAGATCACATCTCAAATCAAACATAAAAGAAAATATGAATACGTATTATACGTTTATGGAATTGTCTGAAACAACAAGCAGGGGCTCCTTTAACTTTAACTGAGGTGACAGTAGCTCAGTTGGTCTAGAGCATTGGCCTTTGAGCCAGAGGGTCGTGGGTTCGAGCCCGACTTTCACCTTCGACTCCTGCTGTCGTTGTGTCCTTGGCAAGACACTTAACCTCTGGGAACACCAGCCACATTGGGGCGGCTGAGGCTGTGAAGTGCCAAACTGCCGTTGAGTCCTTAGGCAAGACACTTCTCCCCCATTGCCTAGAATGAGTCTGGTGGTGGTCGGAGGGGCCGATGGCACATACTGGTTGCCTCGCTTCTGTCAGTGTGCCCCAGGGCAACTGTGGCTACAGTAGTAGTTGATCACCACTGTGTATGGAGTGAAAGAATAAAACATGTAAAGTGTCTTTGAGTGTCCAAAAAACCACTGTATAAAACCGATACATTATTATTAATTCAATCTGGAGAGACTACAAGAGACGAGATGTATTAAAAGATGTATTGATTGTGAGTGTTTGTAGGTATTAGTTTGGCTTTTCTCTGTGCGGATCGATGCTCAAGTGCAGATTATTATCCTGGGCCGAAGCACTGGTGGCAACACGGCAAAGTGGATGTGAGCAATGAAATGCAGAGGTGGAGGTGGGGAGGAGACACTGACTCTGACCCCATGCAGGGCCGGAGTCAGGGGTCAGGGGTCACGGTTAGGATTACAGGCCAGCAGACCATGTTTTCAGAATGACCTTTCCACATGTTTGCAGGGTTTAGGATCAGTGAGTTCAGCACTGTGGGTAGCAGAGTGGTTAGCACTCTCGCTTCTCAGCAAGAAGGTCCTGGGTTCGAATCCCGGCTGGAACGGAGCACAAACTGCTCTGGTTTGCTCTGGTTTCCACTGCCTCCAGAACATGGGCCTCATGGCGTACTCTCGCACTGACGTGGGCAACTCTGGATAACGGAGAGGTCCAGAGATCCAGTGATGATTTAATTTGGACTCAATTGGCTTTTAAAGTTTACACTGCCTTTGATCTGACCAGCTAAAGTGCTCATACAAATTCCCACAAGGCAAACGTGTTGTTACTGTGTCCCATGTCTGCAGGCACCGCTCTTATCTACTGACCTCCACAGTACACCACTCAAGGCCAAGGATTGACCCCCCCCATCCATACTACATTGTCTGCCTCTCTCTCTTTCAGCCTATGATCTATCCCCCCACCCTCACCCACACTCCCCTCTGACACGCCACATTGGACGAGGCGAGTTAAAGTAATGTCCCTTCAAAAAGATCTGCATGTTTTCCTGTGTCTCTCCAAACAATGTCTGTCTGAAATATATGTTTGTTTTGCTCTCTGCTGTTGAATAACTGTCATAAGGAGCGCGATGTATTACGCAGCCAGCCTTGATGTTTATTCATCGAAGTGAATTACTCCATTGTGCGATAATAAAGTATATCTCATCTCATATCATCTCTCATGTATAACCCCAGGTCACATCCTTGTGTACAACAACATATGATCATATAATCTTAAAGCACAAAAATATAGAAACGTCTGTCATCTGTTGGAGTGAAGTTCTCACACAGGTCCTCATTCTTCACCTGTAGCTTCACCTTCTCCAGTATGACACAGATGGAGGTATCTACAGCTCTAGATCTTGTGCTCCACAGTTTCTTCCTGGCGCTGCTGCTTGTAGTTCTGTGGTCGACCTGTTGGTGGCGTGACTCCGTCCTGAGGAGGAAACACAAAGGTCTTCTGTTCGTGCCACAGCCCAGAACTATCTGCAGCCTCCACCTGCACCAGAGGCAGTGACCAGAACCATCTACAGCCTCCACCTGCACCAGAGGCAGTGACCAGAACCATCTACAGCCTCCTCCTGCACCAGAGGCAGTGACCAGAACCATCTACAGCCTCCTCCTGCACCAGAGGGAGTGACCAGAACCATCTACAGCCTCCACCTGCACCAGAGGCAGTGACCAGAACCATCTACAGCCTCCTCCTGCACCAGAGGCAGTGACCAGAACCATCTACAGCCTCCTCCTGCACCAGAGGCAGTGACCAGAACCATCTACAGCCTCCTCCTGCACCAGAGGCAGTGACCAGAACCATCTACAGCCTCCTCCTGCACCAGAGGGAGTGACCAGAACCATCTACAGCCTCCTCCTGCACCAGAGGGAGTGACCAGAACCATCTACGGCCTCCTCCTGCACCAGAGGCAGTGACCAGAACCATCTACAGCCTCCTCCTGCACCAGAGGCAGTGACCAGAACCATCTACAGCCTCCTCCTGCACCAGAGGCAGTGACCAGAACCATCTACAGCCTCCTCCTGCACCAGAGGCAGTGACCAGAACATCTACAGCCTCCTCCTGCACCAGAGGCAGTGACCAGAACCATCTACAGCCTCCTCCTGCACCAGAGGGAGTGACCAGAACCATCTACAGCCTCCTCCTGCACCAGAGGCAGTGACCAGAACCATCTACAGCCTCCTCCTGCACCAGAGGCAGTGACCAGAACCATCTACAGCCTCCACCTGCACCAGAGGGAGTGACCAGAACCATCTACAGCCTCCTCCTGCACCAGAGGGAGTGACCAGAACCATCTACGGCCTCCTCCTGCACCAGAGGGAGTGACCAGAACCATCTACGGCCTCCTCCTGCACCAGAGGGAGTGACCAGAACCATCCACAGCCTCCTCCTGCACCAGAGGCAGTGACCAGAACCATCTACAGCCTCCTCCTGCACCAGAGGCAGTGACCAGAACATCTACAGCCTCCTCCTGCACCAGAGGCAGTGACCAGAACCATCTACAGCCTCCTCCTGCACCAGAGGGAGTGACCAGAACCATCTACAGCCTCCTCCTGCACCAGAGGCAGTGACCAGAACCATCTACAGCCTCCTCCTGCACCAGAGGCAGTGACCAGAACCATCTACAGCCTCCACCTGCACCAGAGGGAGTGACCAGAACCATCTACAGCCTCCTCCTGCACCAGAGGGAGTGACCAGAACCATCTACGGCCTCCTCCTGCACCAGAGGGAGTGACCAGAACCATCTACGGCCTCCTCCTGCACCAGAGGGAGTGACCAGAACCATCCACAGCCTCCTCCTGCACCAGAGGGAGTGACCAGAACCATCTACAGCCTCCTCCTGCACCAGAGGGAGTGACCAGAACCATCTACGGCCTCCTCCTGCACCAGAGGGAGTGACCAGAACCATCAACAGCCTCCTCCTGCACCAGAGGGAGTGACCAGAACCATCTACAGCCTCCTCCTGCATCAGGAGTGACCAGAACCATCCACAGCCTCCTCCTGCACCAGAGGGAGTGACCAGAACCATCAACAGCCTCCTCCTGCACCAGAGGGAGTGACCAGAACCATCAACAGCCTCCTCCTGCACCAGAGGGAGTGACCAGAACCATCAACAGCCTCCTCCTGCACCAGAGGGAGTGACCAGAACCATCTACAGCCTCCTCCTGCATCAGGAGTGACCAGAACCATCCACATCCTCCTCCTGCACCAGAGGGAGTGACCAGAACCATCTACAGCCTCCTCCTGCACCAGGAGTGACTAGAACCAAACTCCCTCTGACCCCTTCACAGCTGTGTTCTGACCTTTATTATATTATATTCATTATCGCATCCCATCACATTACTGTCTCTCTGGTCCGCACCAGGTTTTGAGTCTGTCTTCTGTGTGATGTCAGTGTTGTTTTAACAATGCTACACTATACTTTTGGAGGGTTTTGTTTGTGTAGAAATATGACATTATGTCATGGTGTGGATTTTGTTTTTTTGTACTTTGGTTTTATTTTGACTTCCTGTCCTGTTTCTCCCGTCTTTATTGTCTGCCCCGCCCTGATGTTTAAGGCTTTAAAGGTTCTTTTAATAAGACAAACAAGAGAGCTAGAAAAGCTAGTACTGCTTAAATACCTGACATGTTTGGGCGGTACACTTCCGCCTTCATCAGAGGTGACACGTGATGGTGTGACGCGTCTCTTATCAGCTGTTGTTGCCGGAAGCAGTCAGTCTGACAGATCTCACAGATCCATCAGACTGACCACGTACCCCGCCGCGCTGTGGTCTCTGGAGAAGTGAATCCCAAGTGTGAGCCAAGGTGAAAGCCCCCTTGTCTCTGTTGATGGTCTGTGCGCCCTGCTTCCTGATTTCAAACGCTTTCAATCGGACGTGGTCAGTCTGAGGGATCTCACTGACCGCATCCGCCCACAACAGCTGATAAGAGACGCGTCACACCATCATTTCATTTCTGCTAAGTAAAATTAATTTGGTGGCGGATTTACTGTTATTCAGAAACAATCAGAAGTTTAAGTTTAAGGATAATATAGACTCATCACTGTCTGCAACGTGGGGTTGTTCTCGCACTGGACCTCACCCAGCGCACAGGGTATCTGACTTCCCATGCCTGGCAAAGGCCAGCAGATGTGTGAACGACTGAACCGTGCTGGAGGCAGGTGCTATAGTATTTATTAATAAATTATACGGCTCCTCACAGTAGACGCAGAAAGCTCCATTGATTTGGTAGTGTAGCCACACAAATAACAATCAACACATTCAAATGTTCATCTGAGAATACATTATACAGTACATATACATTCTTAATACACGTGCACGGAGGTTTTCAGAATGATCTGTTAAAGTGTTTATGACAATAATAAACCCGGAAGTATCCATTGACATTATCAATACATTTTAGGACTGATTTTCAGAGGATTTGATTCATGGATTTAGGTTGAGTATGTATTTGTGTCACTAACTGCTATTTTTTCAAATTCTTTGTTTTCATGTAGTTTCATATAGTTTGAGAGAGTTCTAGCTTTGAATGTCCAGTTATAAGCTAGCATGGATGTTACTCGCCTAGGTTGTCCTCCAGTATGGCCACCGTGACTACTAGTCACGTCCCTCTATACTGCACATGGTTCTATACTGCACATGGTCCTATACTACACATGGTTCTATACTGCACATGGTCGTATACTACACATGGTCCTATACTGCACATGGTCCTATACTACACATGGTTCTATACTGCACATGGTCCTATACTACACATGGTCCTATACTGCACATGGTCCTATACTACACATGGTTCTATACTACACATGGTCCTATACTACACATGGTCCTATACTACACATGGTCCTATACTACACATGGTTCTATACTACACATGGTCCTATACTATGATGTCCTATTAACTGTTTTTCTCTGGTCCTAGAGTTGCTCTATTTTGATCAGTTTCAAGTTTTATGTATTTTGTGGTGTGTGCTAATATATGTATATACGTGTAAAGCATGTGGACCACTGTCCCAAGACAAATTTCTCTAAGGGGGAAGAACACTGGTTCCTATACCACACACATGGTCCTATACTACCCACCGGCCCCTGGTACATGCTGTGAAATCTTTAAATCAGGATATTATTATTATGATCCATGTTTGACGTCAGCGGCAGAGGCTGCAGAAGCCCCCGCTGTCACCGCGCCGTGTGACACAACCTCACAGATAAGGACCACAACACACACACACACACACACACACACACACACACACACACACACACACACACACACACACACACACACACACACACACACACACACACACACACACACACACACACACACACAGAAACATGAACAACAATAAGTGCTATATGTGTCTTAATCCGCTTATGTGCTGGGTTAGCATTAGCATTGGCACAGGTTCTTTGGTGACAGTGGGGGGGAAGTCAGAGGGGTGTTCTGACTTACATCTCTTTGAGCAAGACACACACAAGCTTTAAAAAAACACACACTGTATAAGAATGTAATAATATCTGTAACTTTGCCTTTTGTGTTTTATTTCTTGTGACAAACGTATCAAATGTAACATGTGTAATCAAAGTCGGCGCTGAGGGAGTGACATAAAAGACACTCATCAATATTTATGTCCTGTAAGTAAAACCAGGGCCTGACTTCTGCTCTCTCACCCCAGTCTTCATCCTCTCTTCTTTCTTTCTTTCTTTTTTATTGCTCATTAACATATGAAGCACAAATTACAAAACAAAACCATCTCTCTGGTCTCGGGCTTGGCCTCTGTCTCTGTCTATCTCTCTCTCTCTCTCTCTCTCTCTCTCAATCTGTCTCTCTCTGGTCTCTCTTTTTCTTTCTTTCTGGTTCAAGACCATATATGGTATGGAGCACAAGTTAGCAGCCAGCTAGCAACAGCAAAGCAATACATTATTTTTAACATTGACATTTAACATTTTTTAAAGAGCACCAAGTTTTCAAATGATTCGGTGGCTTCCATTTAGCAGTGCAAGCATTTGTTGACGTAATCTGAGGGAGAGATCTGCCTCTGTGTCAGGCTCCAACAGTGAAACTCATCACCAACATGACAGTCTGTTCCTTGCATCGTCAGTGATCTTTGAAAATCTCCTTTTTCTGGTGAGTCTGTCCCTGTCTCTGTCTCTCTGTCCCTGCTCCTCCTCTTGTGTCTGGGTCTGGTCCTGGGTCTGGTCCTGGGTCTGGTCTTGGGTCTGATCCTGGGTCTGGTCCTGTCTCTGTCCCTGCGTCCCTCCTCCTGCTCCTGTTACAGCCGGATCAGCTTCCTCGCTCCTCACTCGTCAGACTGCGACATGGTGAGTTCTGAGACTCCTGTAAACGTGACTTTTTTGTGTTTTAAGGACTTTTTCATGTTGTTTCCACCCACAGGCAAAGTTCCTCACGCAGGATCAGATCAATGGTAAGTAGCAGCTCTAAAGACTACACTGAAGAACCACAATTAGAGCTATTTTTCCTGTGAAAATACTAAATTGATCTTCTGATCTAATAAAATACTATGGCAAGGCAAGTTTATTTGTATAGCACCATTAATACACAAAGCAACTCAAAGTGCTGAACAAAACAGGATAGTAACAATCACAAATGGCATTAAATTACACAAATAATCACAATATAATAAGCAAAAAGATAAAAATATAAAATCCCTCAGTTGTATGCACAGCTAAACACAACTGTTTTTTACCTGGATTTAAACATTGTCAGAGAAGAGGCCTGTCTCACATTTTCAGGAAGATTGTTCCAGATTTTAGCAGCATGAATCTCACATGTTTATTTCTGACACTGGCAGGAGTCCAGTCCCTGTGCTCCTCAGAGTCTGAGTTGGTTCATACTGCACTAACATGTCACAGATATTCGTTGGTGTGAGGCCGTGGTGAGACTTGCACACAAGCAGAACTACTTTAAAGTCTATTCTCTGAGCCACAGGAAGCAGAGACCTGAGGACTGGACTAATGTGATGTGTGGTTCTAGTCAGGACTAGAGCTGCAGCTGTGTTATAGTCTGTTTGGAGTGACCTGTGAGCAGGCCATTGCAGTGATCTAACCTACTGGAGACAAATGCATGGATAAGAATCTCTAGGTCTGCTTTAGACACTATGTTATTGATCCTGACAATGTTTTTTAGGTGATAAAAAGCTAGTGATTTTGCTGATTTGATGTGGCTATTAATGTCTGAGTCCAGTATTATGCCTAGATTTCTGATATAGTTTGAAGGTTTTTTGTTTCTGGAGACCAAAGACAATTATTTTGGTTTTGTCTGTGTTTAGTCAGTGTTCAGCCGGATATCATTTGTTACCTAGACGAGAGCGATGTCAGTTCTGTGGTGGGGTCTAAAGCTGGACTGACACATGTCAAATGATTTGTTGATAATAAGACAATTAGTGCTATTGTTAGCTCTACAGCGCATTGTGCGCTGTAGTCTCTGTTTGTCCCTGACTGTGGCTCCAGCGAACCACACGGTGACGGAGGAGGTGAGGATGGACTCGATGATGGCCGTGTAGAACTGCACCAACATCTGTGCAGGCAGCTTGGCTTTCCTGAGCTGCCGCAGGAAGTACATCCTCTGCTGGGCCTTCTTGATGAGGGAGCTGATGGTCGGCTCCCACTTGAGGTCCTGGGTGATGGTGGTGCCCAGGAAACGGAAGGACTCCACAGAGGTGATGGGGGAGTCCATCACGGAGGGTGGGGGCGGGGGGACTGTGCTCTTCCTGAAGATCATCTCCACTGTCTTCTGGGCGTTCAGCTCCAGGTTGTTACCACTGCACCAGGACTTCATTGTTGTCGCAAATGAGTCCATGAGAGTGGTGTCATCCGTGAACTTCATAGGCTTCACAAGGAAGCTGCTGGAGGTGCAGTGGTTTGTGAACGGGGGGTTTCTCATTTTGTTAAATATTGAAAACAGAACACGCAGATTGTTACTGCAGCCTTCAATAATTTTCAGAAAAGTATCTTTCTCTCATACTACGTTGCACCTGGTTAAACTCACACAACTTATCTTTGAAGATCTCGTAATCAACCTGTCGGTTGGACTTGTGCCACTTCTGCTTGGCCCTCAGGCACTCTCTCTTCTGTGCCCTGGTCGAGTCCGCTTTCGTCCACAACGTTTTCTGCTTACTTTTCACTATTTTAACCTTCACAGGAGTGATGGTGTCCAGAACATTCAAAAGGAGGTGACAGACTAAGTGAATGAAGCGAATGCAGTTTTATCCCATTAGGACAGTGGGTTCTTGCTTTTTGTCTGCACAGGATCACACACATGGATTAAAGGTAGACTGACGCACAGAGCAGAGGAAAGAGAGAGTTAGGAATCAACAAATACAAGCATTAGATTGGCGAACAACTGCTGTTTAAAATGGATCCAAATCTTGATCTTAAACAGCTTGTTCTTGTCTTAACCCTTGTATTATGTCAAGGGTCAATTTGACCCATTTCAGTTTTTGTATTGATCAAAGTACCAGTTATCCTTTCTTTTTCTTGCTGAAATTTGGTGACTTTTCCTCATCTAGGGTCATGAACTGGTGTTTAAAATTTGGACACTTTGATGGGTAGTGGAATGTCTGTGCAGAGTTTGTATACAAAGATGATGTTGCGGGTCATTTTGACCCAGACGCTTTAATGTGGGTAAATAGTTGTTCAGATCCAAAAAAACATGTCTCTTTGACATTGTATTTTGATTGTCTCTGAGACCCAGAGCCAGGTGTGTGAAGAGAGGGAACTTTCTCACACTTGTCCTTGAGATGTCATCTCTTTTGCCTAGCGTACATCGTACTGGCAACTGAATATATCCGTCGCCTTTGAGTTGCTGCCCCGCACACAGCGACAATGTGGCGAAAACAGGCAACTCCTAGTAGCAGACCAGTCTGGGGAATAACAGCGTGTACATCGACAGCAACTGGCCTCAACTACAGTGTGTTTTCTGACATAAACTGTAGAGGGCGCGCAATACACACATGTTGTTGGAGCGCACACATCAGGTGATATCTCCGGATCTGAGGACAACTAGTTGCCGAAAAGTAGAACACGGGCAACTGACTGAATCCGGAGATCAACTGTTTATCTCCAGTTGTAAGAGCGCTCACATCGACCGATTTCGGCAACTGATCATCTCCATCATCTACTCTCAGTTTCCAAAAGCCGCCTTGCAACTAGTTGTCTCCAGTTACTCTGTCCATGTACGCTAGGCTTTTGACAAACTCACCAAAAATGAGCTTCAGAAGGATGACATCTGAGGAGGCTTTTTCACAGATTTTTAACTGGGATAATGATGTAGAGGTAGAGATTTCAGAAACAGAGGATTTTTCAGAGACAGAGGACAATGTTATTGCTGATCCAGATTGTCAATTTTCCTACGATAATGAGTATTCAGAGGATGAATCTTTGGTCAAGGAAGGAGGATGGGAGGAATGAAGTAACGTAGGAAGGAAAGAAGGGAGAAAGGAAGGAAGGAAGGAAGAAAAAAGAAGGGAACAGAGGAGGATGAACAGAGAGAAGGAAAACAGGAAGAGAAGACGGAAGGAGAAAGCATGGCAGGAGGAAAGGAGGGAAGAATTGTCATTTTGACCCGAGAGGAGGAAAAGAGGATTAGACTAAATCTTTCTTAAATATAGCGTTGGAATTAAAAATGTATTGTATGTCACTTTTCTAAATATTTATATAACCTAAAATAAAGTTGTTATTGGTTTAACCTGTTTTCTTGACTGTTTTGAGTGCATTTACACAGTGCGGGTCAAAATGACCCGCAACATAATCAATGTCATTTTTTTTCAACATAATACAAGGGTTAAGTTTATGTGACAGTACTGTAGACTCATTGTCTCATAACTGTGATGCGGTGAACAAAGACACGGTTCTTGTTGGAAACTGATGATTATTATTAAATTGTAATTGTGCACAAACAAGAAATTTAATAAGTGATACATATCTGAGACCAATCTATTTACAAGATGCAGACGCGATGACTATGTACAAGTGAAGATTCAAACAAAGACAGGCACAGGAACAGAGCAAAAGAAATGACTGTACAGAATATAAATGTTTGATATGCGACAAAACTCTAGTCCACAGCCTTCTCGTAGATCAGGCTCTGAGCCATGGGACCAAACTGCTCTTTCTCGGTCCTCTTCGAGACAACCTCCTCCAAAGTGCCTCGTCCATGTTCTACTGCAGCCGTTCCATGCTTCCAACCCCAAGTAATCACACACGAGCCAATCGCAGCGGACCTTCTCTGCGCTGCCGGCTGCGTAGTTAGAAAAATCTGAGGGTGCACAGGTGGTAGCGCCAGGGGTCCTTGAGGTCTTGCGTTGATCCTTGTGTAGTGGGGCTTTGGTGTGCCCTGTGGCTCCACCCCTAGCTCCACCCTCGCCCCACCCACTAGTTAGCTGCCCCTTTTAAACATCTGGGTAAGTTGGAGGGGAGCCATTTTGTGATGCTGGTGTGCTCTGTAGCTGTGGTCCTTTCCTCATGAATTTGTCCAAATTTGTCTTGCTGCTGTATTGCTGGAGTGGGTAGGCAGCATAAGTCTGCTGTGGAGGTAGGCCCTTACCACTTGTTACTCTTTTTCTGTCCTTAATCCGTTCTGCCCCAATGGTGACAATTGGTCTTGTTTTTATTTAGTGCTGGTTCCTAACCGTCAAGGGTGGTAAGTTGGTGGCAAGTTTTTAGTTTTAGTCAGCCTTAACAATAATTATAACTTTGTTCCACACAGGCTAACCTGCTGCTGTTTTACTTTGTCATTGTTTTGTTTTTGTTCTGTTTTGATGTTTGTTTTGCTTTTGTTTGTGTCATTACTGGTTTTCTTTAGTTGCTGGTTTCTTGTTTTGTTTTTTTGTGCCACTTGCTTTAGTCTAGTTTGTTCTTTGATGTATACTTTTGCTTTTTATTTTATTTTGTTAATATAGTTTCTTTGACTAGTTTAGTTTAATTAAATCTTTTAATTTATGTTTACAGCAACAGGTTGTCTAAAACCAACTGGGTCCAGTCGTACTTCTCATTAACAACTTTTATCTTTTTCTTTTAGCGACGCTGGGTGCCTCTGGTGGCTGGGCTAGGCACATTGGTGTGGTCCCCCACCTTTGCATGTGATTTAGTGCACTTGGTTCACGAGTTAGTTTGCACATTTCATTTGCTGTGTCTTTTTGCTGTGTCCACTGTGGTGAGTATTCTGTGTAGCACCCCTGGGCACCTCCCTGAGTAGCATGCTCACCACCGGTGGCCCCAGCTAGCTCCCTTTTTGTTTTGGTATTTGCATTTTTAGCATCTAGGCCTTTTTAGATTCATCTTTACCATTTTAATAACTTTTGAATAACCTTTTTATATATTGTTTAATTTGTTAAATAAAATTGACCTTTTCTAACTTTAGTTTGTCCAATTCCTTTCTCTTTTTAGCAGCATCCTTTTATCAATAAACATTTTAAACTTTCATTCACTTCTGTCATATTTTAACTTAGATACTTACCTGTGTTCCTTTTTATATGGTAATTTGATTGTGACCCTTGGGTTTTTAAAAATCAACCACACCCTCGGTATACCACAATCTGGCGTTGCTGGCAGGATTCTGAGATTGACAGAGACGTGTAATGTTCTTTTTTTTGTGACCCAGTTGGTTGGTTTAATTTCTATTTGTGGTGTAAAACAGCAGCAGGGTTTGGGGTGTGCCTCGTCGGCTGGTGCTGCCGTAATCTCTTCTGCTCTGTCCATGGAGGAAATCGCTGGACTAAAGGAATTGGTCGCTCAGCTCCAGGCGGAGAATCGGAGGCTTCAGGAACAGCAGAACCAGGATGGAGCTCGACCTGGGACGTCAAGCTCCACTTCCACCTCTGATTCCAGTCCTATTGGGAACAACTCCAATGCCCCGGTAACTGAGAGGCTGGTGTACCTCCCCAGGGAGCGTCGGTGCCCAATGTTTAGAGGTAACACTGGACTGGACGTTACTGAGTGGCTTGAAGAAGTCGAAGCCTGCCTTCGCTTACGCCGTTGTACCTCGGCTGAGAAAGCCTTGTTTATGTTTGATCATTTAGAGGGTCAAGCGAGGGAAGAGATTAAATATCGCTCTGTAAGAGAGCGTGAGGACCCCCATAAAGTTATAGCCATTTTAGAGGAATTGTATGGTTGTACAAGGTCACATGTGTGTTTGCAAGAAGAGTTTTTTTCAAGAAAGCAAGTAGAGGGTGAGACGCTCCAAGAATTCTCCCATGCTTTAATGTGTCTTATGGACAAAGTTATTAAAAAGGCTCCTAGAAATGTAGAAAACAAAGAGGTGTTGTTACGAGACCAATTTGTTGAACATGTCTCAGATTGCACACTTCGTCGAGCTTTAAAGCGGCATGTTCGTGATAACCCAACTGCCACCCTTATTCAGGTTCGCACTGAGGCCATGAGGTGGGAACAGGAAGGGATGCCAGTGGGTGGGAGAGCTCGTAGTCACTCAGTCCCCTCTGCATTTGGATTCCAGCACGCTGTACAAGAGGTCCATACAAATCCAACCCAGTTCAGTAGACCACCCCCTAGTTCAGAAATGTCAGAGCTAAAGGAAATGCTTAAAAATCAGCAGGAACAGTTAAACCTCCTCACTAAAAGTTTGGCAGAGCTTAGAGGTCCACAGCAGCAGACAAACTATGGTAAGCCGGTCATATGTAAACGATGCCAGCAGCCAGGTCATTATGCGCGTCATTGTCGCTCCCCTTATGTGTCCCCCCAACTCCAAAATAGAGGTCCCACTCATGGTTTGCAGCCGGGAAACTGGCACCCCCTGAACCACTGAGCCACAGTTCAGGTGGGGGTCCCTCAGGCTCAAATCCAGCAATTCCAGACAACTTGGTCTCAGCCTGTCCGAATCTTTCAGTTGTGATGGGTGGTGTTGAAGTTCCCTGCCTTGTTGACACAGGTTCCATGGTGTCGACCATAACTGAAACTTTCTTTGCCCAACATTTTCAACCTTGGGGTCAACAAAGGTTGAAAACTTGTAATTGGTTGACTCTAAGCGCGGCTAATGGCTTAGCCATTCCATACATAGGCTATTTTGAGTTGGATGTAGAACTATGTGGGAAAGTCATTTCTAAAAGGGGAGTGCTAGTGACTAAGGACCCCCCCATTCCTGCGTCTACCCCAGGAGTTATAGGCATGAACATCCTGAAAGAGTGCTATCAGGAATTGTTTTCTCAGTTTGGTCATGCCCTCTTTCACACGCCTTCTGTCTTACAGGCCCCACCCACACTTCAGCAAGCGCTTCGATTTTGTCACCGGATTGACGCAGGCCCTCCTTTGCTTTCGGGCACAGTAAAAGTACAGGAGGGTAAAGCTTGCAGGGTTCCAGGAGGTACTGTTAAGATGGTAGCTGCCACTTGTTTTCAGCAAAGCCTAGAGACAGACGCGTTGTTTGAGCCCCGTACAGACGGCTTGCCAGTGGGACTCTTGGCTTCTCCATCCGTGGTCCATATTGATAATGGCAGAGTTTACATCCCCATTGTTAATGTAGGGAACCAGGACGTCCTATTGTACCCACGTACTGTACTAGGTACTCTGACTGAGGCAGAGATCGTTTGTTCACCTGTCACGGGTCAGTTTAGTGCCACTATGTCCTCTCAGACTGGCATACCAATGCAGGCTAGGATTGACTCTATGGACCTTTCCGCACTTTCAGATCAGGATCAGCACAGTGTCAGGGCCCTTCTTCATAAGTATGACAATGTGTTTTCTCAGCATGAGGGAGATTTAGGGTGCACTAACCTAATTTCCCATGAGATCCCCCTAGTTGACGAGGTGCCTGTAAAGCAACGGTACCGACGGATACCACCGTCAGAGTATGAGGCCGCCAAAGAACACATCCGGCAGCTACTGGAGTCGCAGGTGAGTCGGGAAAGTTGTAGCCCCTTTGCATCTCCCATTGTGCTTGTCAATAAGAAAGATGGCAGCCTCCGCTTGTGCGTCGATTATCGGCTCCTTAATAGTAAAACCCGCAAGGATGCCTTCCCCTTGCCCAGAATAGAGGAGTCCCTTGACGCCCTCTCTGGGGCCCAATGGTTTTCGACGCTGGACCTCGCTGCGGGGTACAATCAAGTACCAGTAACAGAACAAGACAAAATGAAGACTGCATTCTGCACCCCCTTTGGATTGTTTGAATGGAACAGGATGCCATTCGGGCTGTGCAATGCGCCATCAACATTCCAGAGATTGATGGAAAGGATTTTTGGTGACCAGAACTGTCAATCATTGTTACTGTACCTGGATGATGTGGTGGTCTTTTCATCCACAGTCAAAGAACACATCGCAAGGCTGGAGACCGTACTGTTTCGGCTGCAGGAAGAAGGACTGAAAGCAAAACTGGAGAAGTGTTCATTTTTCAAGACAGAAGTGGGCTATCTGGGCCATGTAATTTCCAGGGATGGTGTCTCTACAGACCCCAGCAAGGTTGAGGCTGTCTCAAATTGGCCCCATCCAACAACTGTTCCACAGCTCCGCTCTTTCCTCGGATTCACCAGCTATTACCGCCGGTTCATTGAGGGGTTCGCAAAACTGGCCGCCCCGCTACATCGTCTCGTGGCAGAGCTTAATGGGACAAAGACCAGGAGGCCTTCAAAGACTCCACTGCCCACTGCATGGACTCCAGAGTGTGAGACCAGTTTTACAGAACTTAAACAAAGGTTGGTGGCAGCGCCTGTTTTAGCTTACGCAAACTTCTCACTACCGTTCATACTTGAAATTGACGCCAGCTACAGTGGGTTGGGCGCAGTCCTCTCGCAAGAACAAGATGGCAAGATTAGACCAGTAGCCTATGCGAGCCGTGGCCTTCGCCCTACCGAGCGGAACATGAACAATTATAGTTCAATGAAACTAGAGTTTCTTGCACTTAAATGGGCAATGACCGAAAAGTTCAGAGACTATTTGATTGGACATAAATGCACCGTGTTTACAGACAATAATCCACTCAGCCATTTGTCCACTGCCAAACTCTGTGCCCTGGAACAACGCTGGGCTGCCCAGCTAGCCAACTTTGATTTTACCATAAAATACAGGCCAGGACGAGCTAATGGCAACGCTGATGCTCTGTCGCGCCAAAACCCTATGGCCAATCATGACCATGTTCCAGTACCCTTAGGCCTTCCTATGCCAGAACCACTGCAGCAAGCCATTTCAGCCAGGCAACCCGTATCTTCCAACCTTGTATCAGTGTTGCCATCTCAATCTGTTGCTGATCTGTGTGCCTTACAGGAAGCTGACCCCATGATTGGAGAGTTCCTGCAGTTCTGGAGAGAGGAGAGGCGTCCCAACGCAACAGAGCGGCGCAACCTCTTGAGGGACACCGTGATCCTAGTCCAACAGTGGTCTCGGCTCCTCACCAGGGACAATATACTTTACCGCCGGATTACTCTCAAGGGGGAAGAAGCCCTCCAACTGGTCCTCCCCAGTGCTCTGAAAGAACTGGTGTTACAGCAACTACATCAGGAGCATGGGCACCAGGGAATTGAGAGGACATCGGAGCTAATCCATCAGCGATGCTACTGGCCCAAAATGTACGCTGAGATCCAGAGATGGTGCCAAGAGTGTGAAAGATGTCAAGTCGCCAAAGAAAGCAGATCTGGCGGGTCATACATGGGACACTTACTGGCTTCTCGCCCCAACCAGATCCTGGCCATTGACTTCACCATTCTGGAACCCTCACAGAATGGCATGGAGAATGTGATGGTCATGACGAACGTCTTCTCAAAGTACACCCAAGCCGTGCCCACCAGAGACCAGAGGGCATCTAATGCTGCCAGAGTCCTCGTCATGGAGTGGTTTTACAAATTCGGAGTGCCAGCACGTATTCACTCCGATCAAGGACGGAACTTTGAAAGCTCATTGATCCAGCAGCTTTGTCAACTGTACGGGGTTCAAAAGACTCACACTACGCCCTACCACCCCGCCGGAAATGGGCAGTGCGAGAGGTTCAATAGAACTCTTCATAACCTCTTGCGCACTCTGCCAGTAACAAAGAAGAGGGATTGGTCCTGCTACCTGCCCCAGATGACATTTGCCTACAACACCACCCCAAATCAGTCCACGGGTGAGTCTCCCTACTTCCTGATGTTCGGTCGAGACCCACAGTTGCCAGTCGACTTCATTCTTGGGCGCATCGAGGAGCCGGTCGCAGGCACTGTTCAAGAGTGGATTGTCGAACATCAACGGCGACTAAAGCATGCCTTTGACGAAGCAAAAAGGCACCTGGACGCTGCGGCGGTACACAGGAAAACAAACCATGATGCAAAGGTCCGCAATCAGCCGTTGGCACAAGGTCAGCTGGTCTACTTGAAAAATGTTGGAATCCGAGGCCGCCACAAGATCGAAGATTCATGGAGCTCTGTAGTGCACAAAGTCGTAACTGCACCCAAACCTGGAGGTTGCGTGTACACTATCGCTCCGGTCAACAGTCCTGGACAAGTAAAAAATGTCCATCGGTCACTGATAAAGGGCAGAGTGGATCAACCGGCACCACCTCCTATGGAGCCCGTGCCAGTTCCTATCGCCACGGCACCCGAAGGGCCACTGGCCGAGGGAGAGTGGTTTCTTAGAGTAGAGGAACCGGTTCGGCGCTGCACCACACCCAGGACCTCAGTACCAGCTTCGTCAGGTCAGTCACCTGTGCCCACATCAACGGGCCGCGAGTCAGAGCCAGCTCCTTCCGTCACAGACCCACCGAGTGATGAGGATGCCCCTCCAAGGAGGACCACTCGGGCCACGGCCGGAAGACACCCAAATCGCTACCACCTTCCCCAACCAGTAGGGAGTAATGCAATAGGGGCTACAAACTCGCAATTGCCTGCACCCAGTACAAGAGTGTTCCGGCCATGGCAGTAAACACAATCGTCGGGCCGACGATTAAAGTCTTGGGGGGTAGAATGTAGTGGGGCTTTGGTGTGCCCTGTGGCTCCACCCCTAGCTCCACCCTCGCCCCACCCACTAGTTAGCTGCCCCTTTTAAACATCTGGGTAAGTTGGAGGGGAGCCATTTTGTGATGCTGGTGTGCTCTGTAGCTGTGGTCCTTTCCTCATGAATTTGTCCAAATTTGTCTTGCTGCTGTATTGCTGGAGTGGGTAGGCAGCATAAGTCTGCTGTGGAGGTAGGCCCTTACCACTTGTTACTCTTTTTCTGTCCTTAATCCGTTCTGCCCCAATGGTGACAATTGGTCTTGTTTTTATTTAGTGCTGGTTCCTAACCGTCAAGGGTGGTAAGTTGGTGGCAAGTTTTTAGTTTTAGTCAGCCTTAACAATAATTATAACTTTGTTCCACACAGGCTAACCTGCTGCTGTTTTACTTTGTCATTGTTTTGTTTTTGTTCTGTTTTGATGTTTGTTTTGCTTTTGTTTGTGTCATTACTGGTTTTCTTTAGTTGCTGGTTTCTTGTTTTGTTTTTTTGTGCCACTTGCTTTAGTCTAGTTTGTTCTTTGATGTATACTTTTGCTTTTTATTTTATTTTGTTAATATAGTTTCTTTGACTAGTTTAGTTTAATTAAATCTTTTGATTTATGTTTACAGCAACAGGTTGTCTAAAACCAACTGGGTCCAGTCGTACTTCTCATTAACAACTTTTATCTTTTTCTTTTAGCAACGCTGGGTGCCTCTGGTGGCTGGGCTAGGCACATTGGTGTGGTCCCCCACCTTTGCATGTGATTTAGTGCACTTGGTTCACGAGTTAGTTTGCACATTTCATTTGCTGTGTCTTTTTGCTGTGTCCACTGTGGTGAGTATTCTGTGTAGCACCCCTGGGCACCTCCCTGAGTAGCATGCTCACCACCGGTGGCCCCAGCTAGCTCCCTTTTTGTTTTGGTATTTGCATTTTTAGCATCTAGGCCTTTTTAGATTCATCTTTACCATTTTAATAACTTTTGAATAACCTTTTTATATATTGTTTAATTTGTTAAATAAAATTGACCTTTTCTAACTTTAGTTTGTCCAATTCCTTTCTCTTTTTAGCAGCATCCTTTTATCAATAAACATTTTAAACTTTCATTCACTTCTGTCATATTTTAACTTAGATACTTACCTGTGTTCCTTTTTATATGGTAATTTGATTGTGACCCTTGGGTTTTTAAAAATCAACCACACCCTCGGTATACCACAATCGCATTGGTCATGTGACTTCAGGTGACATCACGAGGACCACCGCAAATGCTGTGACGCTCAAATATACAATATACACAATGGAACTATGTGTGTTGGTTTCTCGATCTTAAAACAGTTTGATTCAGTTTCACCTCTGTCACAGCTTTAGATCAGACTTTTCTGATCTGTGTCATGTAACTGTTACAGAGGACACGTGTAAATTATATATACATATTTATGTATGTATGTATATTTAACATTATCATATTAAATACTGTCGGTTTAATGAAATCCGTGCAGTTTTTAAAATAAATCCCCCACTTCTCCTGCTCTGAAGGTTTTCAACACATATTGGATGAAGATGTTTTTATTCCGTGACGATCAGAGCGTGTTCCATCTCCTTTAAATGTAATGTATGTGATTGACAAAGTGGATTATATTTAAATATGGATTATGCTAATCCAGCTCTCAGTGTTTGCGTAGGCTTTCTCTTGGTGCTCGCCTTTTCTCTGCCATAAATAATATTTATAATGAAGAAATACATTAGGCTCCTCCCATTGGACTCCTAGGAAAAAGTAACAGTTATGGTTTTATTATGGTTAGAAAGGTCAGTATAGATAATCTCAAAGGACTCACATCAGAGCGTCGGGCAGGTGCTCTCTGGCCTCTGACTTCATGGGAGATTTCCTGCATTTTAAAAAGGATTAGACGCCTTAAATTAGATCATAGGTTTAATCTTTTGTTAAATGATATATTTAATGGAATGGACTTAGAGCTGGCAAGAGGACAGGAACGAGGAGAAGAGAAAGGAGAGAGAAGAGGAGAGGAGAGATGAGAAGAGAAAGGTGAACAAAAGAGAGAAGAGACATGAGGGGGAGAGGAGAGAAGGGAGAGGAGAGGACAAAAGAGGAGAGATGATGAGAACAGTTTTGCCGCAAAGATCCATGCGCAAACACACAGTTGTACACCCACACACACACACACACACACACACACAGACAGACAGAGAGTGCGGTCCCTCCTCCATGATTTTAAACCACAGTGTCTCCTGTTTGCTCGCTGCCCTTCGCCTGGACTTGTTGAATGCACAGTCCATGGACGCAACGTTTTCTTTGTGGTTGTTGTTTTATTCTATTAGGCGTTAAAGTAGCAGCTGTAATGGAATACAGTTACTCAAAAAGAGTATTCTGAACGCATGTATTCTGGAGTGTTACTCCCCTACACTGGCGACAACACTGGCTACACTTGCCCTGTTTGATATTCACTTCAACAATAGGATGGTTGGTCCCACGTCCACCATTAGAGGGGGCTGTTTTACATCTGAAACACTGCATATAAAGACTGACAGGGCAGTGCAGTAAATGTCCTCCTGCTGTGACGGCCCAAGCAGGGCCTTTTAATCTGAGGGCTCTCTGCTCTGTTTCCTTGTGAGGACAGGAGGTTGGGGGCGTCGCCGGACCCAAGCCCCACCTGTCCTGAGCATAAATTAATGCAGCTGGCTGTTTGTTTCTCTGCTCTCCTGCCCAGATCACCGGCTGCTTCCCTTTTGTCTTTTGTTTAGTTCACTTTATTTAGCTACATGCTGATTCACCTCACATGCTACAACACTGAATACACCACTGATTCACGAGATATAATGAGCCAACTCCATCTCCATCAAAGCTAACATGAGAGAACCTCCTGAATCAGGTCAAATCAGTTTTACAATTTGGGTCCCGCCCCTGTAAGTGGACTCGTACTACAACCTTTGGACACCCCTGCTGTGTCTGGTGTGTACTCCTCATAGATGTGTGTTTGCTGTGTGTTGCAGACTTTAAGGAGTGCTTCTCCCTGTATGCTCGGCAGAGGGACGGCAGGATCCAGGCCTCAGACCTGATGTTAGTGATGAGGTGTTTGGGCTCCAGTCCCACCCCTAATGAAGTGCAGCGCCACCTGCTGTTCCACAATACAGGTGAGGAGGAGAGTAGAGTAGAGGAGCGAGAAGAGAGGAGGAGATAGTGGAGAGTGGAAAGGAGAGCCAGCAGAGAGGAGAGGAGAAGAGAGGAGGGGGGAGAGTAGTGAGGAGGGAGCAGAGGAGAGTAGAGAGAGGAGGGAGAGAGGAGAGAGAGCAAAACAATTTTCTGTGTGTGACATGTTTACTCAGAATCATCAAAACGCTGAATTATGGCTTCACATCATAGGAACTGGAGGAAGTTAACCTTGCCTGCAACATGAATTCTCGTGATAATTGTGAGTTCACAAAAACAAGAGAATACATCTTGCACCGCTCCCGATTACACTTTTTGAGTAGAACATCCAGGTGTTCTACCTAATCATGGGCCAGTCTTGAAGTTTAGGCCGGGATATCTGGGTTTGACGAAAGCATGCAGTGCCGAGCCGAGGCAAAACAAACATGGCCACCCAGCAGGACCGATGCGTAGCTGAGGCTATCAAGTCAGTTCTAGCAGAATCTCAGATTTATTTTTTGAAAGATAAACAGCGAGAGACACTTTGTTCTTTTTTGGACGGTTTAGATGTTTATGCCTTTTTACCCACAGGTTGTGGTTTCTCTGGGTGCACGCCGATAACGACATATTAATTTGTTACCGTGATTGGCTTAAGTCAAATCGTGCTAGACAGTCAAACAGCGTCACTTCGCCCAATTAGCTTGAAGTATTCTGCTGTCTGCCCCTCCTTTCGCCGAAAGGATTCTCTTGCAGAAGTCCAAGATTTATATTGCGGAGAACTCATTTGAGTCCTACACAATCCTCAATCTGGCTTTTACCAGGTTAGGAGGAAGTGTAGAGTAAGAAGTGTCTGCTGAGACTGCAGTGTCAGCACCCAGCCACAAACAGAAGAGGAAGGCCAAGGAGAGACACTTTCAAACACATGAGAGCAGAATCCTCATTAAATACAATGCTGTGGATGAAGTGAAGTTTCAGACCAGACTGAGATACTTCTGCGGTGGTTTTCTCTCTGAGTGTTTTATGAGGTGTTGAACCTGCTGGATTCTCACCCTTTTGCACTTTGCCTGTGTTTCGAGTGGGGGATTCTTTTGGGCACAATTTTCAAGCGGCTTTTGAAAACACTGAGCGTACTAAAGAACAGCTTTCATCCTGACATGCAGCGGCCAAATATCACCTCCTCTGGGCTGGAAATCATTTCATTTGAAGCATACATCAAGCAGCTGTGTTAGTTCTGCTCTCATGCGTCTGCTCATTTAAGAACTAAGTCTGCCAGAGCGAATGCTTAAGATCAGGCATGTCAAAGTCAAATACGTCAGAAAGCAAAAAAAACAAATTTGCTACAAGCCGAGGGCCGGACAAATTTGGCTCTTCATCTCATTAAAAAACGTGATATTTTAGATCAGCCCTGTGAGTCAGTATTTGCCTCTTTGGGCTGAGAGATGATTGACCTAGGTTAGCTTTGTCCTCTCTTTTTCACTTTTCTGTCTGAAAAAGCAAAGAGAGACCATGAGAAACTAGAAAGAGAAAGACCAGAGAGAGTCCAGAGAGAGACCAGAGAGAGACCAGAGAGAGGCCAGAGAGAGACCAGAGAGCGACCAGAGAGAGATACCAGAGAGAGAGAGACCAGAGAGAGAGACCAGAGAGAGAGAGACTAGAGAGGGATCTGGGAGAGAGACCAGAGAGAGACCAGTGAGAGACCAGTGAGAGACCAGTGAGAGACCAGTGAGAGACCAGAGAGAGACCATAGAGACCAGAGAGCAGAAAAAGCTGATCTAAAAAGCAAAGAATAAGTGAAACCAGAGAGAAACCAGAGAAAGACCAGAGAGAGATCAGAGAGATACCATAGAGACACCAGAGAGAGACCAGAGACCAGTAAGAGAGATACCAAAGAGAGATACCGAGAGAGACCAGAGAGAGACCAGAGAGAGACCAGAAAGAGACCAGAGAGCAGTGGCGGCCGGCCAATAGAGGGCACTAGGGCGCCGCCCCACCACTCACAACTTGCCATGTTACCTTGAATAAAACGTTTAAAAAAATAATAACATTAAAATATTTCGAAATGTATGTGTGTTTTATTTCAGATGTGGAAGAAATACTTTATAGTTTATGCTGAGTTGGATTGATTAAGCTCATCAGCGTTGTCTGTGTCGGACTGAGGACGTATTTCCGCCTCAGGGCGCAAAAGATTGCGCCCTGAGCCGTCTATGGACTCTCGTTAAAAGTTGTACATGCGCAGTAGCTCCTCTTCAATGCAAGAGATAAGACGATTTGGGGGCGCAGGAGAAGTGCGCCCTGAGGGGGCGGGATCGCCCGCGACCTGTACTGTCACTGTCTGTGACGTCCGTTTACAGTGATTGACAGGTCAAGCTGTGGGAGTTTGAGACGAACGTAAAGAGACGCAAAATGGAGAACGAGAAAAAGAATAATTCAGTTAGATCACTCAAAACAATACCGTTTGAGAGAAGATCATACCAGGAGAAGGTTGAGGTTAAAGAGCTTGGACCTGATCAGCCAAATATTACCATTAGTCAGCAGTCCAGCGACAGGGGGAGACGGTACACGTACTTTTTCCAGGACCTGGTTCAGCGCCAAATCTTGGCTAGCAGCATGTAGCGAGGCTAATGCTTTATTTTGCTTTCCATGCCTCTTGTTTCAAACATCAGGATCTGACCCAGCATGGATCAAGACAGGTATGACTGATCTGAAGCACTTTTTAGAAAAGGCAAAGAAGCATGAGCAGACTGTATCCACATGCAAAATGCCCTCAAATTAGCTATGTTTGGGAAGATAAATATTTCATCCCAGCTGGATGAAAGCTACAGGCCTGATCATGTGACCTTGTTGATTCTCGTGTGAGGCTTCAGTCACAACAGTCAGTGTAAACTTACTTACTGCTGGTATATATCTAGTCATCATATTCATAGCCCCCCCAGTAGAAAATTCCACCAGCCGCCACTGCCAGAGAGAGATCCCAGAGAGAGACCAGAGACCAGAGAGAGACCAGAGAGAGACCAGAGAGACCAGAGAGACCAGAGAGAGATACCACAGAGAGAGACCAGAAAGAGACCAGGGAGGGACCAAGAGAGAGACCAGAGAGAGACCAGAGAGCAGAAAAACACAGATGCAGTCACAGATGCAGCATACATACATGTGAAAACTAGTGGTAGAGAAAATTAAACAGTTTCATTTTCTGTGGTTTTGAAAATTACGTCCCCCAGCTTTAACTTACGGCCTGGATTTCCACAGACAGAACAGTGCAGTGTCGTGTCTGATATGGACGATCCTCTGTCATCATCTAAAGCTGTGTTTTATGTTGTTTATTCGTCTTGTCTGAAGGAGAAGGAGCTGCACTGCCCTGAACTGGGGGATGATTTATGAACTGTGTGTGTCGGAGAAGAACACACTCTCATGGAACATAACACAACAACACAACAATGACAAACTGCTGCTGTCTGTCGGTCGCTCAATTGTGGGAGCTCACTTTAGGAGATATAGGAGCCCACTCTGAACTGAATCCACTTGTGCTATGATTGTTAGACCACATGGCTAATGGCGCAGATTAAAGGCCTCACTTCTGTCAGTGTGCCCCAGGGAAGCCGTGACTGTTGTGGTAAATGTGCTATACAAGTACAATGCAGTAGATGTAGGACTGACGCCAGATATTTACACATAATAAAAAAAAAAACCTATCTGTTTGTGTTCCCGAAACATGATTGATCAACAGCTTGTCTGAGCCGACCTCCAACAGCGAATTTACAGTAAATTTTTGTAGACCCAGGACTGGGGATGTAGATCAAGGACTGAGGCTGTAGACCCAGGACTGAGGATGTAGATCCAGGACTGACTGAGGCTGTATATCCAGGGCTGAGGCTGCAGACCCAGGACTAAGGCTTTAGATCATAGACTGTATATATTAATGGACAGAGTCACGCCTATCTCCGCCGTTCTAACTAATGGGGCAAAAAATGTGCTCTACTGGAGCTATCCAAAATGGCCGCGAGTGGTCCCGCCCACAAGAAAATTGTGAAAAACGCATCTGCGCATACGTCAGCCGGCGCAGCTCCATTCATTTGAACGAGAGACTTCAACAATTCACAGCAAGTAAACTAGAGTGGCCCAAAAAAATTCACCCCCCTCAGCATTGACACACATGTGGCATGCACACACATTTGGGCCCAGAGCCAACTTTTGGTCCATCCTGTAAAGACGTTTTTGAGAGGTCGGCCAATGCTATATGTTAACATTGGCTAATTCTTCTCCTGGGTCCACCCCCATCGGCCCGGGGTGGTATTGCAAGCATGTCAGCGCACGTCATTTTGGCCCCTTTTGAGCTGGGATCTGCCCCCACTGCTTAAGATTCAATATAAAAGTTACACTTCCCTTTCAAAACAAACCCTTTAGAGCACGAATAAGTGGCTGGTCTCTTTGTGAAGCTCAGGTCCTGTTGTTTTGGCCTCTGATAATGCATTGGCTTTAATTATAAGTGGTAACAATCTCTGCACGGAGAAAGATAAAACACCGAAGTCACTGACATTTACAGCGGGTCCAGAGGGAGCTGTACTTAGGTGCATAGATACATTAACAATACAAACAGACAAAGCTGGAATGTAAACAAATCTCATAAAATATACATTCAACATATTAAGTTTGAGTTTGAAAAAGAGTTCAAACTGGCCAAGACTCAGACCAGAAGGTTTGACGTCACTGGAAAGGAGCAGGACACATCTCTGACTTTGATCTTTCACATTTCCAGGACTTTAATGGATATAAATACATTGACAGTAACAATGAAGTTTAAGGAAGTCAAAGCTGGAGGGTCCTCCTGCTGTTGGGTTGTTGACCTCATGTGTTTTTGTGTTTTTAATATTCCTTTGTGTGCTCAGCTCTTTGTCATCCGCTCTAATCTCCTCTAAACAAACGTCATGAAGCCAGTGTAATTAGTCCAAAGTGTGTCGGATATGTTGACCCATTACACAACCATGTGTTTGAACAACTAATTCATATCCACAAGATTATCTCTGCTTTAGTTGTGACTCAGAGAAACCAGAGAGAAACCAGAGAGAGACCAGAGAGAGACCAGAGAGAGACCAGAGAGAGACCACAGAGAGACCAGAGAGAGACCAGAGAGAGAGACCAGAGAGAGACCAGAGAGAGACCAGAGAGAGACCAGAGAGAGACCAGAGAGAGAGACCAGAGAAAGACCACAGAGAGACCACAGAGAGACCAGAGAGAGAGACCAGAGAGAGGGACCAGAGAGAGACCAGAGAGATAGACCAAAGAGAGACCAGAGAGATAGACCAAAGAGAGACCAGAGAGACCAGAGAGATAGACCAAAGAGAGACCAGAGAGATAGACCAAAGAGAGACCAGAGAGAAAGACCAGAGACAAAGACCAGAGAGAGAGAGAGACCAGAGAGATAGACCAAAGAGAGACCAGAGAGAAAGACCAGAGACAAAGACCAGAGAGAGAGAGAGACCAGAGAGATAGACCAAAGAGAGACCAGAGAGACCAGAGAGATAGACCAAAGAGAGACCAGAGAGAGAGACCAGACAGAGAGACCAGAGAGAAAGACCAGAGACAAAGACCAGAGAGAAGACCAGAGAGATAGACCAAAGAGAGACCAGAGAGATAGACCAAAGAGAGACCAGAGAGAGAGAGAGACCAGAGAGAAAGACCAGAGAGAGAGACCAGAGAGATAGACCAAAGAGAGACCAGAGAGACCAAAGATAGACCAAAGAGAGACCAGAAAGAGAGAGACCAGAGAGAGAGACCAGTGAGAGAGACCAGAGAGAGACCAGAGAGAGACCAGAGAGAGACCAGAGAGAGACTAGAGAGAGAGAGACCAGAGAGAAACCAGACAGAGAGAGACCAGAGAATGATCAAAGAAATACCAGAGAGAGACCAGAGAGAGAGAGAGACCAGAGAGAAACCAGACAGAGAGAGACCAGAGAAAGACCAAAGAAATACCAGAGAGAGACCAGAGAGATAGACTAGCGAGAAACCCAAGAGAGACCGGAGAGAGAGACCAAAGAGAGAGAGACCGGAGAGAGACCAGAGACACCAGAGAGAGACTAGAGATAGAGATAGAGATAGAGAAATTAGAGAGAGACCAGAGAGAGACCTTGAACCATGAGTTATTGTGTGTCCTCAGAGCGCGGAGGAGACCTGGACTTCTCCACCTTCCTCAGCATCATGCACCGTCAGCTCCAGCAGGAGGCGCCAGAGGCCGAGGTCTTGGAGGCTCTGCAGATGGCAGACAAGGAGCAGAAGGGCTACATCCTGGTGTCTGAACTGAGGTCCAAACTCACCTGTGGAGGAGAGAGGCTCACGGACCAGGAGGGTGAGGACCAGGACCAGCACACAGCACCAGCTCATATCTCTGGTCCCTCTGTGGTTTCGTTCTGATCTCTCTCTGGTCCCTCTCTTTGGTTTCTCTCGGCTTTCTCTCTGCTCTCTCTCTC
The DNA here is from genome assembly GCA_964034765.1 of Knipowitschia caucasica. Taxonomy (NCBI): domain Eukaryota; kingdom Metazoa; phylum Chordata; class Actinopteri; order Gobiiformes; family Gobiidae; genus Knipowitschia; species Knipowitschia caucasica. Next base: position 2,174,751 of record OZ035842.1, read on the forward strand.
TCTGGTTTCTTTCTGGTCTGGACTCTCTCTCTGGTCTGTTTCTGGTCTCTCTCTGGCCCCCGACTAGTTCACACCAGACTAGTCTGGTGTGAACAATACATTTACATAGATCCTTTTGACCTTTCTTTAAGAGACAAATTCAGTGTCTCTCGAGGACCAGAGGAGCTTCACATGGTGCATAAAAGCCCTTTCCTCGGCGTGTCGTCCAATCAGCAGGGAGCAGACACGTTATCTTCCATTTAGCGAAGTTAACATTTACCAAAATGAGGTTATCTTATAAATGTCAAAAATGAATGTAACCTGTAAATCCCCTCAAAGCCCGACTGTGAAAGCTTTAAATGAGCAGATCACAGAGAGCTGGAACTCTGAGAGGAGGAACTCTGCAGGAGGATGTAGATCGATAGATTCTTTATTGATCCCTGTAGGAGAAATTCAGATGTCCAGCAGCAGCAAAAACCCATCCATCCACACAAACAAACATACAAACACATACATTGATAATTCTAAAAAGCTAACAATAGTAACAATAATAAGCAACAGTCCTTCAGGTCACAGCAGCTGAGGTGGAGCAGCCGCTTGGTTCTGACCATTTTCTCTGCTCTAGTCCACAATAAAATGCTAAATCCTTCATTAGCCGTTTTCCAAAAGTTAGCATTCCTTCAATGGATTTTCACCGGATCCGCTTGGTTCGGACCATGAATCCTCTCTGCTCTGGTCTGTACCAGTGCAAAACCATGAACACTGTACTGCAGCAACAGCTCAGGTAGAAAAAAGCAATACAAATAAAAATTGTAAATCGAAAGAACAACAACTGTTTCAGAGCAACTTAGGACTTGCTGCCGTTTACAGCGCATTCAAGAGTAAACTGAGAGGACATCATTCCAAAGTAATTTCTGCGACTCCTCTTAAAATGCGGAATCAAGGTATGACACTCTTCACAAGTGTCATTCATTGTGGTTGTGTCCTTAGGCAAGGCACTTCACCCATATTAGAATGAGTCTGGTGTGTGAGTGAATGGTTGTTGGTGGTAGGAGTGGCTGATGGCACAAACAAGTGGCCTCGCTTCTGTCAGTGTGCCCCAGGGCAGCTCTGGCTACAGTAGTCATCTATGACCTGTGGTGTGTTTGTGTTTCAGTGGACGACCTGCTGAAGGAGGCAGGAGTGGGAACAGACGGGAAAGTTTACTGTGAACACTTCTCTAAAGCTGTAGCTCGATTCTGCTCCAAACCATGAACTGTGCTCGGACCAAGAACCTGGATCGCAGTCTTTTTCTTCAATAAACACTTCATACAGACTTCAGCTCCATATTATACACTATTGTGTAACCCTTACCCTGTCTCATATCTCTCTCTCTCTCTGATGTCTCTCTGGTCTCTCTTTGGTCTCGCTCTCTGATATCTCTCTCTGGTTTCTCTTTGGTAACTCTGGTGTTTCTCTGGTGTCTCGCTCTTGTCTCACTCTAGTCTCTCTCTGGTTTCTCTCTTATCTCTGAGATTTTTTAGCCTAATTTTTGTCATTGAAAAAGTATATATAGGTTTAGTTTAAAGCAAGGAAGGTGAGTGCTGCAGAGGGTACGAGTAGTAGAAGGCTTAAATAACAGGTGCTCTTCAAAGATGGGGCAATCTAAGCAGATTTAGGCTATATCCACACGAAGACAAAATGCTTATAATTTCAGAAACTTTTTCTGTAAACACGGAGTTAGCTCAGTAAATGTGTGCGTCCATATGAATGTAGTCAATACGCCTGAAAACGCTGTGAAACTATGCCAGACCTGTTGGTGGCGCTGTGACGCAATGACGGGATCAAGCCCAAACTTCCGTGACGGGAACTGGGCATGCGCAGAATTTTGTAAACAGACAACATGGCGAGTGGGCGAGCTGGTACTACATTAGTATGGACGGACGATGAGGTTGAACTGTTGCTTCGGGTCACACTGGATTACAAAACCAACAAGCTACATTGTTGTCATTATTTTCTGAGTGCGGCGCATGCGTGCTTTAACAAGAGGCGGGGCAATGACGCAAGCGTCTCAGATACATTGCGGAGAGGCAGTAACCACGGAGCGGCATATACGGAGTTTTGAAATCTTTCCACTCTGGGACCTAGTTTCAAAAATGTTCGTTTACACCCCCCCAAAACGCCGGCCTCGTATGGACGATACACTGGATTGATAAAGTATTTTTGCGTTTAGGCCTGAGCTTGACTTCGTGTGGACAGGGCCTTAGAATGTCAAAAAGAAGAAAAGAAGTCTGAGGCACTCTGTTATAGTGAAAAAATATAAGTCCTTTATTAAATGGACTGCCTACGCGTTTCGACCAACAGCGGTCTTCGTCAGGGCATAAATAATCACCTTCAGGTGTACCTCTTAAAGCAAAGCAAGTCACATGACAGGAAGAACATGTGACACAGTGTTACCTTACACAATTTTTACAAAACATTTATACAAAATCACCAGTATGACTTGAGTCAGAAAAGAATACAAAATATTAATATATATTAATTCATATTTGGGAAGGACATGAAAAAAAATGTATATAAATACATAAACTGTGTACACTCAAACAAATACACAAAGAGCACCACAGGTAAAAGTAAAGAGAGCAAGCATAGATATATGGCATATATACAGGTTTATTTGAAAATGTCATGACAACTCAAACTATATTCTTACAACAGTTTCGAATAATATTTGTCCATTTGACCTGTGCTTATTATCATGTGCATTTTTTTTCTGCATTTTAATAAAAGTTCCCCGTACAGTTTTCTGCAGTGTTTGGTGACTTCTCTGACACAGCTCCTCGGCCAAACCATTACTGCAATTTCACCTCCTCCAGTGACGAGAACTTACCATTATGTGGAAAGTGGAACTCTAACATTGCAGCTTTAAAATTTGAGATGGATAAAGAGGTAACTTAAAGGTAACTTTATGGTCCTCTGCTCTGGGTGCTCTACCCCACTAAGCAAGCCGACGTTGAATCAACGTAATTTGAACGTCGTTGTCCGACGTAGAATATAGGTCACTGGTGGGTGCAGAATGAAAGTTTTCTCGACGTCGTTTCCCGACGTCACCTCAACCTCCAAATGTTACGTTGATGGTGTTAAGGAAGTTTCTATCCAATGAAGGAGAAAACTCAAAGGTCTTTGTCTTAATTCAGGAGCGTAAGTTTATTGTAACACACGTGCGGAGAGCCAGCATATACAAAGAAAGGCAGCATATCCCAGCTCTGGCTCGCAGAGCTCAGGCTTCCTGTTTACATAGACATCACATGAAAGACAGTCACGCCCACAACAGATGGGAGGGGGCCACCGGTGCAGGAGGCGCATAGGGAGAGGCGCCATCCCCGTGGTGACAGTGGCATGGAGGTGCGAACAGACAGACAATGGTAGAAATGCAGGCATACAGATGCAAGACGCGAAAGGCACAAGGGTGTGAGGGTGATTTGCGTCATTGTCTGGCGGTGCGGGACCTTCCTGCCGGTTATCTGAATAAAGCAGCGGGGGGAGTTGGCGTCCCTGGGTGGGCAGATTCCCACCACATTCCTCTCCCGTGATAATGTAGAAACTCCAGTTTTACAGAGATCACATTCAGGTGGGTGAGTATTGACCTTGACCCCTGAGCAAAACACGAGTTGTTGATGGGCAGGCTAGGCTGCCGTCACCCAAGCCTCTTGTATTACGAGGGTGTGGTCAAAGCTCTTCACTGTGATACCCTCCCCCTAAATTGTAGGCGAAACAAGTGGAAAAATAAAAACAAGGTAAACAAGAAAGAAAACATTAGACAAAGTCATCGTCCGAGTCGCTGATATAATCAGGATCGGAGTTCAGTGGGACAGCGGCCAGGTCCGCCTCGGGGTCTTTGTATTGAATGGACACAAAGTGAGTGGATATCATTTTACCAACGGCCCGAAACACCAAAGGTAATACACATGAAAATAAAACCATAACAGTCAATAGGGCTAAACCAAGATTAATGAGCACGCTCCGCCAGGAGGACAGGAGCCAGTCCAGACCGTGAGGAGTGTCCGTGACATTGTCCGCTTGCATGACGTCCCGGAGCCTAGTCAGATTGGCTATGCCCTGTTGGATAAGACCTCCGTCCTCATCATTAGCCGGAATATATGTACAGCAGGACGACCCGATGATCGTGCATACGCCTCCCACAGACGCGGTCAGGTGGTCCAGGACCAACCGGTCCTGAAGAACAACGGCACGTAGGTCGTAAAGTTCAACTCTCTGTGATTCAAGTATGGACACTGTGGTATTGACAAAACCTGAGAACCTATAGCTCAGGGTCTCCGTCCTTAGCATTAGTTTACCTACACCCAGGCTGGGAAATAATGCTAACATTATTTTCTGGCCTGTGGTCCATAATTTGTGGTCATCGGGTACATTAGTGCCCCACAGGGGGTCGTGTGGTGTGTAGAGTTCTCTCTTGTCTCGGTGTTGGGCCTTAGGGAGTGTGGAGATGATGTATGAATGGTCGGCAGGAAGGGCGGCCGCACAGCGTCCCTCCCATTTTGCGGGCAGACAGTCATACATGCGATATCCGCACAGATACATGTGAGACTCTACGGGCCGCGTTCCTAAAATGTCTGGTACCGTATAGTACGGGACACACACGCTTCCCGGGGCTGCCTGGGAATCGTTAAGTTTGCTGCTGTTGGCCATGTATGTGCAGGGGCTATATACAATAGAGCAGAACTCAAGTGGGATATTTCCCACATGAATGGGCTCTTTCGGGAGAGTAAGGCTGGTGTTGGCCCGAGACCAGGAGTGGGTGTAGCATATAAATTTGGAGCCAGGTTTGATGTGCACTGGGCCGAAGATTGGCTCTTCCCCCGGATGGCTGCCGGATTTGAGACGCAGCTCTCCCTGGGCAAGGGGCTTGAGTTTTGGGGGCACCGCAAAAAACATTGCTGGAGCCCTGGGATCGGACATTGAAACCAGGGTGTGAGGGATGATTTTGGAAATATTTGGCACCGGTAAGGGGATTATGTGGGGGTTTGCGGCGGCTATAGGAAGGTGGGTGCATACGTAGCAATTGGATCTATTGTGGCTATCTGCGACGTATTTTGCATACTGATACCAAAGGTTGAGTGAATAAACTGTAGAATATTTGTAGGATTTACTCAAGGCCTCCAACCAAGCAGTGTCGTCGGAAGCAAGGCTGCGTGTAATGCGTGTCATGGCTTGAATCACAGGGTTTTGAGTTTCAGAGGAAGACAATATTAACATAATAAACACAGTCAGCACGGAAAGTAGTGTCAGTGTGGCCAGCATAACAGTCCAAGGGCCCATGCCGGTCTTAGCCGGGCTACATTCGGTAGTCTTTTCCGCGGGAATACTCACGAACAGTGCCGCCTTGCAGTCAGTGGCACCGCTCCCTATGAGCGTGTGTGGAGCGTTAGTGGTCATGGCGATGTTTGGTCTTGGAGCGGCAAGACTCTATTTGCGTTGAAGCCTTGGCCTCAGCACTCGGTTGGGCAGAGTGCTCGGGGTTTGGGGTGTGGCCTTGGGGTCCGGGGGCTGGGGAGTTGGGCAAAGGGGGGTTGCCTCGGCAACGCTGGGATTCTCTGGGTGTTGTTGTTGGCCTGCTTCACCGATGGTGGCCGCACGCCGGCCGACCTCTTCAGCGTAGGGAGCCGCGGATGGGCCTGGTCCGTCCGCGCCCTCGGTGTCCTCGTCTATGGCCCTCAGTGGCAGCACCGCACGACAGTGGTTGGTGTGGATCCAAGTTGTCCTCTCCGCGACCTTAACGGCAGTGTCCGTCACCAGGAGGACGAGGAATGGGCCGAGCCAGCGCTTGGACCGCCAATGCTTTCGTCTCGTTTCCTTCACCAGGACTCAGTCGCCTGGCTTGATCCTGTGCAGAGCCGCCTGCGCAGCCTGTGGCAGGGCGCTCCTGACCTGGGCAGAAATAGAGGACAAAAGTGCATTAATTTCCTTTTCTTCTTCTAAATTATCACGCAAGATGCGTAATTGATTTAGAGACATGGAACCTCCGTCGGGAAAACCAAATGAACTACACCATATAGGCAAGCATTCCATAGCTTTAGCTCCGAATCGTTTTTCCATAGCCATAGTAACGGGGGACGTCAACATTCCCCGCGGCGTGGCATCTCTAGATTGATTTTTCCCCATTTTCTCGTATAGAACAATGGACCTAACCCGTGTAGTCTCTTCCCTGCTCTTTACTCGCTTTGGAGCGATTCGTTCCCCCCCCGCTGGTTCAACCAACAAGCGCGCGTTTTTGAAACGAACCGGGTCTGGCTGAAGACACTCAGAGAAATTATCAGGGTCGCTTACAGAGCGATTACTACCACGCAGCCGCTAGCTTCAATCTAGAACAAAATACCCCAAAAAATCCCGCACACAGACTATGCTGTGGCAATGAATGAAATACCCCAAAAATACGTAAATAAACAAATCCCCGTGTCGACTTAAGGGCTGCCCTGGGCTCGTTACGCAGATGAAAAGACAAGACTCACCAGATTAGGTTCTTTTATGGTCCTGTAGTCGAATAGTTTTTCCAGCGCGAGGCGAGCCGTGTCCCCCCTGCTTCTCGTCAAACACTAAGTGAGGTAGGAGGCTGGTCCTTTGTCCCAGGTTTGGCCAAAACAACACGAGTCGTCTCCACGCCGAAAAAAAAAATCCAACAAGAACGTGTCAGCAACGCCAAATTGTTAAGGAAGTTTCTATCCAATGAAGGAGAAAACTCAAAGGTCTTTGTCTTAATTCAGGAGCGTAAGTTTATTGTAACACACGTGCGGAGAGCCAGCATATACAAAGAAAGGCAGCATATCCCAGCTCTGGCTCGCAGAGCTCAGGCTTCCTGTTTACATAGACATCACATGAAAGACAGTCACGCCCACAACAGATGGGAGGGGGCCACCGGTGCAGGAGGCGCATAGGGAGAGGCGCCATCCCCGTGGTGACAGTGGCATGGAGGTGCGAACAGACAGACAATGGTAGAAATGCAGGCATACAGATGCAAGACGCGAAAGGCACAAGGGTGTGAGGGTGATTTGCGTCATTGTCTGGCGGTGCGGGACCTTCCTGCCGGTTATCTGAATAAAGCAGCGGGGGGGGGGGGGGGGGTGAGTTGGCGTCCCTGGGTGGGCAGATTCCCACCACAATGGCACGTCAATTCAAGGTTTGAATGTGGTACGGAACCGGTCGGGTCTGACGTCCTATCAACGTCTCATGTGACCAAAATATTGACGTTTATATGACGTTCGTTTTCAATGGTTCCCACTAAGCAAGCAGATGTCAAAACTATGTAATTTCAACGTCATCTGGACGTTCATTCAAGGTTGCAATGTGGTACAGAACCGGTCGGGTCCGACGTCCTATCAACGTCTCATATGACCAAAATATTGCCTTCATATGACGTTCGTTTTCCGTTGTTCCCACTAAGCAAGCAGATGTCAAAACTATGTCATTTCAACGTCATCTGGACGTTCATCCAAGGTTGCAATGTGGTACAGAACCGGTCGGGTCCGACGTCCTCTCGACGTCTTATATGACCAAAATATTGACGTTTATATGACGTCCATTTACAGTCCTATTGACCTACTTAACCTCTGCAGAATCACTCACTGGTCGAGACATACTTTTTGCAAAAGGCAAGGCAAGTTTATTTGTATAGCACAGTCAAAACAAAAGGAAACTCAAAGCACTGAACAAAAGATAGAAACAATCAAACAAGGCATTACAATTATAAATATTGACAGTAAATTAAATAGATACAAATAAAATCTCTCATAAAATCTCTCAGTTGAAGCAGAAACAGAAGTGTTTTAAACCTGGATTTTAACATTGTCAAAGAAGAAGCCTGTCTCACACTTCCAGGAAGACCGTTCCAGATTTTAGCCTTGTGAATCTGAAATGCAGCTATATCATGTTTAGTTCTGACTCTGGGCAATAAACGATAAACACAGCATTCAAAAATCATTAGAACAACTGTAGTAGAAGGATATCAGCCATTATTGCAAATGGAGCTGCATTAAAAATCATGTTTCTCTACATCAAAGTACAAGTTAAAGCACACAGGGCACAGTGTTATGAACACTACTGTACTGAACAGTTCATGCCAAAGTAAAAAAACATGATTGTAGCGCCTATGTTTGGATCAGTATTAAAACAGGCACAAGCTACACTCTAGGTTCCCCAGATGTAAAAACACAATCTGAAAGGCAGAAGAATGCATTTATTGAATGTTGATGTTCCAACATGTGTCCTCTCTTGGTCTTCAGTCTCATTATAAGGTCCAAGCACAGCACCTGAAAATGTGGAACATGTTTAGTTTCAACATTATGTGGCAAAGTGATATAACAACACATAACTTTCTATTAATGCCTCAAACCACTCGATCCATCACCATGTGATACAAACCTTGGCACTGCACTCGCTCGAGACACTGGAAGACACTCCGTCTGAGAAACTTGGGATAAGGCTTTGGTCATTGGAGTAATTCCATGTAAAAAACAATTGCAAATGTGCATTTGTTTTGCACATGGACAAATGAGCCCTGAAAGCTACTTACCCTGTATTACTCTACACATGTTGCATTTCCGAGGGGGCATTTTCCCCTTGTTGCTCTTTTCCCTCATCTTGAGTGAGTTGCTGAACAATCTGAGAAAAAGATAGATGTTTTCAAAGAGAATACACCAAATAATGGTTTATTCTCAAAACAACATAATAATACAGAAGAACAATCAATGTGTGAGAGTGTGATTCTTACCTTTGAACACCTTCAACACAGTCTGACACCTGTAAGACTCAAACACACATGACACATTAGGAATACACATAGAACATTAGTTATTGCAACAATCATGAAATTATACTCTATGGATTTCACAATAATTGACTGCATTAGCAAAGGTAAATGTATTTTAATTAACATATGGCTGGTTTTAAAGTTTATAAGAAAAAGTAAGAAATTGAATAGAGTTGCAAGCGCTAGTTAGCTTGCTACCAGCAGATGAATGGATATTTAATATTTGCAGCTAACAATAACAAAAATAACAACTGTAGTGGCTCATTTAAACAGCCACAGTGAGAAGAAGTGAAAGTCTCTGACATTGAAGATTTAATGGGAAGACATTATATCCATTTATTAAACAAAGCAATACACGAACATTAAACTCTCTTTCTGCAGCAGGTAACATCTGTGTGCTCCTATGGTCCCAAATGGTCCCACATGGTCCCACACCTGAACTCAACTCCAACTGATGACATCACAGGTGTCTAAATGATGGGAGTGTCCCAAATATTAAAGCTTATCTCCCTGTTTTTAAACTTAGTTTACTAAGTACTGTTGTCTTTTTGCAGTTTATAAACCATTGTGAAATATACAGTAACTTTACATTTTAGAATTGAATTATTATTTTAAAACTCAAGAATCTTAACCTTTTTTAACACATAGTTTGTTGGACAGTCTAACCTAAGAATTCTAATATGTTAAAAATAGTTTGAAATATGAAAAACAATATCATATTTTAAACTTTAACTTAACTCACTGACTGCCAGGCATTTTCAGAAGTGCATTCTGCCAACAATTTCAGGTGATTTGACCCAACTTTGAAGTGCCACAGAATATTCATTTTTTAGACGATGTAAACAGCAAGGGCACCAAATTAAAGATTAACCTCTCTGCTTTACTCTGAAAAAAAGTTTGTTTCTCTTACCGTTCTTGAGCTATTTGCCATAGAACAAAGCATACTTTCACCCACAACACCTGGTCTGAGCAAGAAAACAGAGAAAAGGAGCTGTATGTAAACAGGAACATATCAAGCAGAAAAGAGACTTTTAGATGCATTTTTGCTGCTTTAGTGACAACTCTTCACACTTGTTCCATTACAAAAATTATAAAAACATGACTCTGAAATAATACTTTTGATGGCAAATTGTTGGCAATTTATTCACAGATAGAACATTTTACTTTCTTCTATACCATCAACCAAAACGTCAAACAACAACAACACAAAGATCAATAAAACTATAGATGTATAAAATAGAATGAAGCGTGTGAATTTGAGTGTGTGTGTGTGAATGTCAGTGTGCGAGTGAGTGTCTGTGTGAGTGAGTGTCTGTGTGCGTGAGTGAGTGCGTGTGTGTCTGTGTGCGTGAGTGAGTGCGTGTGAGTGTTCGTGAGTGTGTGTATGAGTGAGTTTATCTGCTTTTTCAGTCCTCCCAGTAGTTCAGCTTTGAGTTGTAGAGGTTGAAACACTGTGTGCAACGGAACACGACACGCTGTGACATTTGTAGTTCTCCCTCCGTGAAGAAGAGCTCCAGAAAGTCTGGATCAGATGAATCCAGCTCCAGAAAGTCTGGATCAGATGAATCCAGCTCCAGAAAGTCAGCTGGATCAGATGAATCCAGCTTCGCAGCCTCTGTCCGCAGTCTCTGAGGTCCAGGAGCTTCTGTGAAGGGCAACTGACTCGGCTCCCACTGATCCTCCTGTCAGCCATCTTCCCCAGAGCTTCTGGGTGACGAACGTGCTGGAAATTGGATACACACAATAACTATATTATACAGTGAATTTGTTACAATAAATCACATTTATGTTCCTCCCACATTATTGACTGACTGCTTTTGGACGAAACAAGTATACTATATTATTATTATTATATTATATTGCCATGGGATGTACAAGAATATAAATAGTAGTCCTTTTACCTTTTTTGTGCACAGCAACTGCCTCTCGATGCACCACCTGTAAATAATATAAATTTGTAAATCACTATACCAGGAGAATATATACAAAAATATGTACAATGGTATGAGGAGGCATTATCTTTACCTCCATGCCCTGTCAACCCCAATGGGGGAGGGCTCTTTTATCAGAATCTGTGAATGAACACATTTCATTTAGTCAGAGCTATGACACTACAACAAGATGTTCAAGTATGAAATAACTAAACATAAAAATAATAAATACAACAATGATAAAACACATAACTGGCATTTACTAAAGAAACAGTAGGATTTGAGCGCTGTGTTACTTTGCAGATCAGAGCAAGTTTCTGCGCCTTTCCCTCCTCTCAAGTTAGCATAGTCTAGGCAATTTAGCAAGTTCTTACCTTTGACTCTTTGTGGAGCTTCTGGAGAGGAGGCTCTGCTGGATTGAGACTGCAACCACTCATCCGATAAATCATGATCAGGTTTGCTGAACGAATCCGAGGCATCAGTAACAACAGCAGCTGATACGCTGCGAGAGGCGGAAGGTGTGTCCCTGCTCCGGGCTCTGGGCTGCAGAGACGGACCTCCACCGGGGTCTCCACTCTCTCCCCTCTCGACCTCACTCACTGATCCGCAAGTCAATCTCTGAAGCAGTGTACACTGCTTATAACTATTCTTTTTCGCCATCACTCTTGCTAAACTAGATCGCTGATCCGTCTCAATGCTACGCTATCATCGCTCGCTCTGCTACAGCAGCACGCTCTCCAAACACTCCCACACTCCTCCTCCTTCTCTCCACTGACTTATGACCTCTCCTGTGGTGCAATACTGCATCCTACTGGTGTTGATTTATCATTACAGGTACATTTGCACTATATATCAGTATTGTGGGTCATTCATAGCCTGGCTCCAGCCGACCTTTAGCCCCGCCTCCATGGAGTTTCTGCGGGCAGGTCGGTCTGGCATTCCTCAATGGAAAAAGTATTATGCCCGGTACGATACATACCGGGCCAGTCAGAGTGACAGGGCGGGCTTCATGTGATGGTTGACAGGTGAGCAACAGTAACGTCAGCATCTACGTCATCAAAGAGCGCCAGGGCAGAATACGTTCAAAACAAACATGCATTGCGCTAGGGAGGTGAGATGTGTGGATTCTGCTATTGATTCTGTTTTACAAGACATGAACAGAGAATTCATCTTGAAATATGAACAGAGAAACGCTATCAAGGCATTTGTGAGTGGAAAAGATGTCCTAGCCGTGCTCCCGACGGGATTTGGTAAAAGTTTGCACTCATTTTACAGGCAGCATGCGAGAAGGTAAACAATAATAACGTCGCATAAATACGTCACACCTCGCTCTCATTGGTTGTTGGACTATCCAATAGTACGAAGGGGGATTGTGTTTCCTGTTTCAGTTCGAACACGCCCCCCATAATACTTTTTCCATTGAGGAATGCCAGACCGACCTGCCCGCAGAAACTCCATGGAGGCGGGGCTAAAGGTCGGCTGGAGCCAGGCTAGGTCATTCACAAGGTGCGCCAGACATTACTGTAGCCTCCCATGTAATAACACGAAAAACTCGTCAAACTCGTCATGGGCAGTGAGCGTTACTATTCAACCTGACGAGTTTTGTCGTGATTGGGCAGTGAATGAGTTAAAAACTAAAAAAAGGTGTCTCCCTTTCAGCTGAGCAGTGCCAGCCGTTATTATTATAGATTCATGCACTGGCAATTCAAAATACAGATAATATACAAAATATACTTAACAAAATCCACGTATACGTGAGAAAACAACTTACTTTCTGTCTCCAACTCTTTTCAATGTGGAAATGATACATCTATATCTAAAAACTGTGCAGACTGTGTACTTAGTAGCGAGGGTGATTCCAAGTAAATAAAGCAGGGCAGCGACAGAGGTACAGATTCAACGTCATATCAACGTCTGGGAAGACATTGCTTTACGTCCAGATGCACACCTTACGTCGTTTAGACGTGGAAAACAGGTCCTCGACCGACTCAGCTGTAACCTCGCAAAAGTGTGCGTCGGTTGTTTAGGGTGTTATGTATTATTTTTTCCCAGTAACCAGCAAACATGCTTGGCGGTGGTGTAGCGGTTGCGTAATGAGACTTCAGTCACAACGACGCGGGTTCAAATCCCCGTTGGAAATTTTTGGACTTTTCACTTTTTAGCGAACAATTTTTCTGTTTGGTTAAAAACGAATAAACACTCAACATAAGATTATGTAGTGGCTAATAATAAAACTTGTGAACCCATGTGCATTTGCATAAAATCTCAAGTGCTCACCCCTTATTTGCAAACTTGAGATTGTTAGCACAACAAATGCATACATTCACAAGTTTTATTATTAGCCACTACGTAATCCTATGTTGAGTGTTTATTAGTCTTTAACCAAACAGAAAAAAATTGTTCGTTAAAAATCAAAGCAAATATGTAACGATAATAATACACACGTGAGCTCGAACCCACGTAACCAAGGCTGCACACATTTGCTTAACCCCTACACTACCATCAGGTACACTTACATTGCTTCACAGCCTATATATTGTATTGCTAGATCAAGACGTACTGCGTTGGGACGGCCGATGACCTGTTCTCGACGTCTAGGGGACGTCGGGATTGAACGTCATATCCACGTATATGGGAGGTCATTGTTTTACGTCCAGATGCGCACGACCGACCGACGCGATTTTGACGTGATCTGGAGGTTGAGTGGACGTCGGGTGTTTAGTGGGACGGTGAAAATGCAGACAACACAGAGTAACGCCCTAAATGTCAGGGCTCTTCATCCAGAAGCAGCAAAGAGACGATGAATAATGAAATAATGCTAAGTGCTCTGTTCGGACACTCTATGATTCATTACATTATTGGGTGCAGCTCTGACTGCCACCCCTCCGACCCAGAAATGGATTAAGGGGAAGAAGATGGATGGATGTATTCATGTTGAGGATTCAAACTGGCTGATCTAAAATGCAGAACAAAAAACAAAGGTTTATTACAAGTATTACAAAAATCAAAACACGGGGGAAAAGGAATGCAGTGGGACCGGACCAAAGCAGGACCAGGACAGGACCAGGAGGTGACCAGGATGGGACCAGGATGGGACCAGGACGGGACCAGGACGGGACCAGGACGGGACCAGGAGGTGACCAGGACGGGACCAGGACGGGACCAGGACGGGACCAGGACGGGACCAGGACGGGACCAGGACGGGACCAGGACGGGACCAGGACGGGACCAGGACGGGACCAGGACGGGACCAGGACAGAGGATGGCAAAGAAGGAGGTAAGAGACCAACCAACGAACCGGACTCAAGAAGATGGTGCTGGTGCTGGCTCCACAACACGGCACTGGAGATGGGAAAAAAGGCAAATGAGTACAAAAAGCAAACTTCACAAATCTCTATGTAGCTCAGATAATGCCGAAGTTTGATTCACAACTTGTGTGACGGAACCATCTGGCTCTGGTGACAGGGCTAGCTTGGTTCATGTGCTGCATCTGGTGATCGATGGAAAGAGTGATCGGGTGTGTAGGACTGCTCCTTCCTCAGGGCTGTCAGCTTATTATCAAGGGCAACACTTGTGAAGCTACATATTTATGACTTTTACATTTATGTGCAAATATTGTGTGAATACTGTTTTACCGAGTATGATTATAAATAACAAAAACACCTTTATTCATAGATACAGGTTAAGTTAGGGTCCTTTGGTACTAGGGGCTGGACACCAGACAGGAGCCCCCCCCTTGCCTTTTGGTAGATCCGCCCCTGGTCACTGCTGCTGGAGGAAGGGCACCTGAATCTTACGGATATTGAGTCATTTCTCTCGTCAATAATAACAGCATCTCTAAAATCTGGAATTGTGACTTCCTCCAGAGCGATGGGGAATAGTTGTGTAGTTGTACTTTGTAATTATGAAATCTAAATCAGACTGGAACCAAATGAGATGTTCTTACTCTCAACATCCTGGGGTTCATTTAAACAATCCAGAAGTTACTGGTCCTAAAGCCTGCTGCAGAGAGGAGGGGCCCCTGGGGAATTCTGACTAAGTATCAGGGACAGAGCCGCAGCTGCCCTGGGGTGAACACTGCAACACTGCTATCCAACACATGTCCCCAGGGCTGTTTTCTAATGTTCAAGTGGAATCTGCTGCTGTATGTACTCGAGTAACAAAGACAGGTCTGCGATAACTGTGTTTTAAAGACAGTGACAGTCTGTCCCTGGAGATCTCATTACTCCTCCCTCTGCCGCCCGAGAAAATACTTTAGAACGAATATTCAGTGAGGAATTCCCAGTAAGCTGTGGTTTATGTGAGTGGGAACAAGGACCGATGGGAGTAACTACGAACTGTGTGTAAGTATCAATGTATGAGAGCCTGTATATAAGTACTACACTCAACCAACACCCTCAGCCCTCCCCCTCTGTGCAGGGTGAGGAGAGAGGCGTCCCCACATCTCTACCCCCTCTGAGGAGAGAGGCGTCCCCACATCTCTACCCCCTCTGAGGAGAGAGGCGTCCCCACATCTCTACCCCCTCTGAGGAGAGAGGCGTCCCCACATCTCTACCCCCTCTGAGGAGAGAGGCGTCCCCACATCTCTACCCCCTCTGAGGAGAGAGGCGTCCCCACATCTCTACCCCCTCTGAGGAGAGAGGCGTCCCCACATCTCTACCCCCTCTGAGGAGAGAGGCCTCCCCACATCTCTACCCCCTCTGAGGAGAGAGACCTCCCCACATCTCTACCCCCTCTGAGGAGAGAGGCGTCCCCACATCTCTACCCCCTCTGAGGAGAGAGGCGTCCCCACATCTCTACCCCTTCTGTGGAGAGAGGCCTCCCCACATCTCTACCCCCTCTGAGGAGAGAGGCGTCCCCACATCTCTACCCCCTCTGAGGAGAGAGGCGTCCCCACATCTCTACCCCCTCTGAGGAGAGAGGCGTCCCCACATCTCTACCCCCTCTGAGGAGAGAGGCGTCCCCACATCTCTACCCCCTCTGAGGAGAGAGGCCTCCCCACATCTCTACCCCCTCTGAGGAGAGAGACCTCCCCACATCTCTACCCCCTCTGAGGAGAGAGGCGTCCCCACATCTCTACCCCCTCTGAGGAGAGAGGCGTCCCCACATCTCTACCCCTTCTGTGGAGAGAGGCCTCCCCACATCTCTACCCCCTCTGAGGAGAGAGGCGTCCCCACATCTCTACCCCCTCTGAGGAGAGAGGCGTCCCCACATCTCTACCCCCTCTGAGGAGAGAGGCGTCCCCACATCTCTACCCCCTCTGAGGAGAGAGGCGTCCCCACATCTCTACCCCCTCTGAGGAGAGAGGCGTCCCCACATCTCTACCCCCTCTGAGGAGAGAGGCGTCCCCACATCTCTACTCCCTCTGAGGAGAGAGGCGTCCCCACATCTCTACCCCCTCTGAGGAGAGAGGCGTCCCCACATCTCTACCCCCTCTGAGGAGAGAGGCGTCCCCACATCTCTACCCCCTCTGAGGAGAGAGGCGTCCCCACATCTCTACCCCCTCTGAGGAGAGAGGCGTCCCCACATCTCTACTCCCTCTGAGGAGAGAGGCGTCCCCACATCTCTACCCCTTCTGTGGAGAGAGGCCTCCCCGCATCTCTACCCCCTCTGAGGAGAGAGGCGTCCCCACATCTCTACCCCCTCTGAGGAGAGAGGCGTCCCCACATCTCTACCCCCCTCTGAGGAGAGAGGCGTCCCCACATCTCTACCCCCTCTGAGGAGAGAGGCGTCCCCACATCTCTACCCCCTCTGAGGAGAGAGGCGTCCCCACATCTCTACCCCCTCTGAGGAGAGAGGCGTCCCCACATCTCTACCCCCTCTGAGGAGAGAGGCGTCCCCACATCTCTACCCCCTCTGAGGAGAGAGGCGTCCCCACATCTCTACTCCCTCTGAGGAGAGAGGCGTCCCCACATCTCTACCCCCTCTGAGGAGAGAGGCGTCCCCACATCTCTACCCCCTCTGAGGAGAGAGGCGTCCCCACATCTCTACCCCTTCTGTGGAGAGAGGCCTCCCCACATCTCTACCCCCTCTGAGGAGAGAGGCGTCCCCACATCTCTACCCCCTCTGAGGAGAGAGGCGTCCCCACATCTCTACCCCCTCTGAGGAGAGAGGCGTCCCCACATCTCTACTCCCTCTGAGGAGAGAGGCGTCCCCACATCTCTACCCCCTCTGAGGAGAGAGGCGTCCCCACATCTCTACTCCCTCTGAGGAGAGAGGCGTCCCCACATCTCTACTCCCTCTGAGGAGAGAGGCGTCCCCACATCTCTACTCCCTCTGAGGAGAGAGGCGTCCCCACATCTCTACCCCCTCTGAGGAGAGAGGCGTCCCCACATCTCTACCCCCTCTGAGGAGAGAGGCGTCCCCACATCTCTACCCCTTCTGTGGAGAGAGGCGTCCCCACATCTCTACCCCCTCTGAGGAGAGAGGCGTCCCCACATCTCTACCCCCTCTGAGGAGAGAGGCGTCCCCACATCTCTACCCCCTCTGAGGAGAGAGGCGTCCCCACCCCACCCACATCTCTACCCCCTCTGAGGAGAGAGGCGTCCCCACATCTCTACCCCCTCTGAGGAGAGAGGCGTCCCCACATCTCTACCCCCTCTGAGGAGAGAGGCGTCCCCACATCTCTACCCCCTCTGAGGAGAGAGGCGTCCCCACATCTCTACCCCCTCTGAGGAGAGAGGCGTCCCCACATCTCTACTCCCTCTGAGGAGAGAGGCGTCCCCACATCTCTACCCCCTCTGAGGAGAGAGGCGTCCCCACATCTCTACCCCCTCTGAGGAGAGAGGCGTCCCCACATCTCTACTCCCTCTGAGGAGAGAGGCCTCCCCACATCTCTACCCCTTCTGTGGAGAGAGGCCTCCCCGCATCTCTACCCCCTCTGAGGAGAGAGGCGTCCCCACATCTCTACCCCCTCTGAGGAGAGAGGCCTCCCCACATCTCTACCCCCTCTGAGGAGAGAGGGTATATTGAAAGAGACTCAGGTGTAAGGCTGGAGCACAGGAACCAGTTTCTCCCTGTCTGTCATCAACCTCTTTCTGTCTCTCTCTCTTTCACTCATAAATATCTCTCACTCTCTTGTGTTTTCTCTCATGTCCATGTGCAGTGTCCACCTACCTCCAGAGTCCTACAGATGTATATTCGCTGTGACCAGGTACTTCTCTCCTTCTGGCTCATGTTTATCGCACCCCGTCCCTGTAAAAATAAAGATCAAACCATGAACCTCCTAAACTCCAACTCCGAGCTCTTCACCACAGGACCATAGTGGTTTATTACAGCCCTGATAATTTCAATATTGTGGCCAAAACCTTCTGGCAGGTTAGCATTGTGCTAGCAGGTTAGCATTGAGGTAGCATGTTTGCTCTGTATACTGTACACAGTATGTGTTTCTCTGTGTCTATATGTACCCTGTGCTCCTCTCCCCTTGTTGCTGGTCCATTGTTGTTATTTGTCCTTGTTTGATGTTTTTCTGGTTCCCATGCTCCTGTGTTGGATTTTTAAAGTTTGTTTTAACCCTGGACAGTTATTTATTATCTCATTAAATCATTGCTGCATTTTGGGTCCTCCTTCATTTCACTCCATGACACTACTGTATGTTAGCATCATCCATCTGTGTACAGTCTATGTTAGCATCATCCATCTGTATACAGTCTATGTTAGCATCATCCATCTGTATACAGTCTATGTTAGCATCATCCATCTGTATACAGTCTATGTTAGCATCATCCATCTGTATACAGTCTGTGTTAGCATCATCCATCTGTATACAGTCTGTGTTAGCATCATCCATCTGTGTACAGTCTGTTAGCATCATCCGTCTGTATACAGTCTGTTAGCATCATCCATCTGTATACAGTCTATGTTAGCATCATCCGTCTGTATACAGTCTGTTAGCATCATCCATCTGTATACAGTCTATGTTAGCATCATCCATCTGTATACAGTCTATGTTAGCATCATCCATCTGTGTACAGTCTGTTAGCATCATCCATCTGTATACAGTCTGTGTTAGCATCATCCATCTGTATACAGTCTATGTTAGCATCATCCATCTGTATACAGTCTATGTTAGCATCATCCATCTGTATACAGTCTATGTTAGCATCATCCATCTGTGTACAGTCTATGTTAGCATCATCCATCTGTATACAGTCTATGTTAGCATCATCCATCTGTATACAGTCTATGTTAGCATCATCCATCTGTATACAGTCTATGTTAGCATCATCCATCTGTATACAGTCTATGTTAGCATCATCCATCTGTATACAGTCTGTGTTAGCATCATCCATCTGTATACAGTCTATGTTAGCATCATCCATCTGTATACAGTCTATGTTAGCATCATCCATCTGTATACAGTCTATGTTAGCATCATCCATCTGTGTACAGTCTATGTTAGCATCATCCATCTGTATACAGTCTATGTTAGCATCATCCATCTGTATACAGTCTATGTTAGCATCATCCATCTGTATACAGTCTATGTTAGCATCATCCATCTGTATACAGTCTATGTTAGCATCATCCATCTGTATACAGTCTGTGTTAGCATCATCCATCTGTGTACAGTCTATGTTAGCATCATCCATCTGTATACAGTCTATGTTAGCATCATCCATCTGTGTACAGTCTATGTTAGCATCATCCATCTGTGTACAGTCTATGTTAGCATCATCCATCTGTATACAGTCTGTGTTAGCATCATCCATCTGTATACAGTCTGTGTTAGCATCATCCATCTGTATACAGTCTATGTTAGCATCATCCATCTGTATACAGTCTATGTTAGCTTCATCCATCTGTATACAGTCTGTTAGCATCATCCATCTGTATACAGTCTGTGTTAGCATCATCCATCTGTATACAGTCTATGTTAGCATCATCCATCTGTGTACAGTCTATGTTAGCATCATCCATCTGTGTACAGTCTATGTTAGCATCATCCATCTGTATACAGTCTGTGTTAGCATCATCCATCTGTGTACAGTCTATGTTAGCATCATCCATCTGTGTACAGTCTGTTAGCATCATCCATCTGTATACAGTCTATGTTAGCATCATCCATCTGTATACAGTCTGTTAGCATCATCCATCTGTATACAGTCTGTGTTAGCATCATCCATCTGTATACAGTCTGTTAGCATCATCCATCTGTATACAGTCTATGTTAGCATCATCCATCTGTATACAGTCTGTGTTAGCATCATCCATCTGTATACAGTCTGTGTTAGCATCATCCATCTGTATACAGTCTGTGTTAGCATCATCCATCTGTGTACAGTCTATGTTAGCATCATCCATCTGTATACAGTCTATGTTAGCATCATCCATCTGTATACAGTCTATGTTAGCATCATCCATCTGTATACAGTCTGTGTTAGCATCATCCATCTGTGTACAGTCTGTTAGCATCATCCATCTGTATACAGTCTGTGTTAGCATCATCCATCTGTGTACAGTCTGTTAGCATCATCCATCTGTATACAGTCTATGTTAGCATCATCCATCTGTATACAGTCTGTGTTAGCATCATCCATCTGTGTACAGTCTGTGTTAGCATCATCCATCTGTGTACAGTCTGTGTTAGCATCATCCATCTGTATACAGTCTGTGTTAGCATCATCCATCTGTATACAGTCTGTGTTAGCATCATCCATCTGTGTACAGTCTATGTTAGCATCATCCATCTGTATACAGTCTGTGTTAGCATCATCCATCTGTATACAGTCTGTTAGCATCATCCATCTGTATACAGTCTATGTTAGCATCATCCATCTGTATACAGTCTGTGTTAGCATCATCCATCTGTATACAGTCTATGTTAGCATCATCCATCTGTATACAGTCTGTGTTAGCATCATCCATCTGTATACAGTCTATGTTAGCATCATCCATCTGTGTACAGTCTATGTTAGCATCATCCATCTGTATACAGTCTATGTTAGCATCATCCATCTGTATACAGTCTATGTTAGCATCATCCATCTGTGTACAGTCTATGTTAGCATCATCCATCTGTATACAGTCTGTGTTAGCATCATCCATCTGTATACAGTCTGTGTTAGCATCATCCATCTGTATACAGTCTATGTTAGCATCATCCATCTGTATACAGTCTGTGTTAGCATCATCCATCTGTGTACAGTCTGTGTTAGCATCATCCATCTGTATACAGTCTATGTTAGCATCATCCATCTGTGTACAGTCTATGTTAGCATCATCCATCTGTGTACAGTCTGTGTTAGCATCATCCATCTGTATTACAGTCTGTTAGCATCATCCATCTGTATACAGTCTATGTTAGCATCATCCATCTGTATACAGTCTATGTTAGCATCATCCATCTGTATACAGTCTATGTTAGCATCATCCATCTGTATACAGTCTGTGTTAGCATCATCCATCTGTATACAGTCTATGTTAGCATCATCCATCTGTATACAGTCTATGTTAGCATCATCCATCTGTGTACAGTCTGTTAGCATCATCCATCTGTATACAGTCTGTGTTAGCATTGTCCATCTGTATACAGTCTATGTTAGCATCATCCATCTGTATACAGTCTGTGTTAGCATCATCCATCTGTGTACAGTCTGTTAGCATCATCCATCTGTATACAGTCTATGTTAGCATCATCCATCTGTATACAGTCTGTTAGCATCATCCATCTGTGTACAGTCTATGTTAGCATCATCCATCTGTATACAGTCTGTTAGCATCATCCATCTGTATACAGTCTATGTTAGCATCATCCATCTGTGTACAGTCTATGTTAGCATCATCCATCTGTATACAGTCTATGTTAGCATCATCCATCTGTATACAGTCTATGTTAGCATCATCCATCTGTGTACAGTCTGTTAGCATCATCCATCTGTATACAGTCTGTGTTAGCATCATCCATCTGTATACAGTCTATGTTAGCATCATCCATCTGTGTACAGTCTGTGTTAGCATCATCCATCTGTGTACAGTCTGTGTTAGCATCATCCATCTGTGTACAGTCTGTTAGCATCATCCATCTGTGTACAGTCTGTTAGCATCATCCATCTGTATACAGTCTGTGTTAGCATCATCCATCTGTGTACAGTCTGTTAGCATCATCCATCTGTGTACAGTCTGTGTTAGCATCATCCATCTGTATACAGTCTGTTAGCATCATCCATCTGTATACAGTCTGTGTTAGCATCATCCATCTGTATACAGTCTATGTTAGCATCATCCATCTGTATACAGTCTATGTTAGCATCATCCATCTGTGTACAGTCTGTTAGCATCATCCATCTGTATACAGTCTATGTTAGCATCATCCATCTGTATACAGTCTATGTTAGCATCATCCATCTGTATACAGTCTATGTTAGCATCATCCATCTGTATACAGTCTGTTTGCATCATCCATCTGTGTACAGTCTGTTAGCATCATCCATCTGTATACAGTCTGTGTTAGCATCATCCATCTGTATACAGTCTGTGTTAGCATCATCCATCTGTGTACAGTCTGTTAGCATCATCCATCTGTATACAGTCTGTGTTAGCATCATCCATCTGTATACAGTCTGTGTTAGCATCATCCATCTGTGTACAGTCTGTGTTAGCATCATCCATCTGTATACAGTCTGTGTTAGCATCATCCATCTGTATACAGTCTATGTTAGCATCATCCATCTGTATACAGTCTGTGTTAGCATCATCCATCTGTGTACAGTCTATGTTAGCATCATCCATCTGTGTACAGTCTGTGTTAGCATCATCCATCTGTATACAGTCTATGTTAGCATCATCCATCTGTATACAGTCTGTGTTAGCATCATCCATCTGTGTACAGTCTATGTTAGCATCATCCATCTGTGTACAGTCTATGTTAGCATCATCCATCTGTATACAGTCTATGTTAGCATCATCCATCTGTATACAGTCTGTGTTAGCATCATCCATCTGTATACAGTCTGTGTTAGCATCATCCATCTGTGTACAGTCTATGTTAGCATCATCCATCTGTATACAGTCTATGTTAGCATCATCCATCTGTATACAGTCTGTGTTAGCATCATCCATCTGTATACAGTCTGTGTTAGCATCATCCATCTGTGTACAGTCTATGTTAGCATCATCCATCTGTATACAGTCTGTGTTAGCATCATCCATCTGTGTACAGTCTATGTTAGCATCATCCATCTGTATACAGTCTGTGTTAGCATCATCCATCTGTATACAGTCTATGTTAGCATCATCCATCTGTATACAGTCTGTGTTAGCATCATCCATCTGTATACAGTCTATGTTAGCATCATCCATCTGTATACAGTCTGTGTTAGCATCATCCATCTGTATACAGTCTGTGTTAGCATCATCCATCTGTGTACAGTCTGTTAGCATCATCCATCTGTATACAGTCTGTGTTAGCATCATCCATCTGTATACAGTCTGTGTTAGCATCATCCATCTGTATACAGTCTGTGTTAGCATCATCCATCTGTGTACAGTCTGTTAGCATCATCCATCTGTATACAGTCTGTGTTAGCATCATCCATCTGTATACAGTCTGTGTTAGCATCATCCATCTGTATACAGTCTGTTAGCATCATCCATCTGTATACAGTCTGTGTTAGCATCATCCATCTGTATACAGTCTATGTTAGCATCATCCATCTGTATACAGTCTATGTTAGCATCATCCATCTGTATACAGTCTATGTTAGCATCATCCATCTGTATACAGTCTGTGTTAGCATCATCCATCTGTATACAGTCTGTGTTAGCATCATCCATCTGTGTACAGTCTGTTAGCATCATCCATCTAAATCAGAACCTGAATCAGAATTATTTTATTGCAGGAGCAGTAACAGGA
Organism: Knipowitschia caucasica; assembly: GCA_964034765.1. Classification (NCBI taxonomy): domain Eukaryota; kingdom Metazoa; phylum Chordata; class Actinopteri; order Gobiiformes; family Gobiidae; genus Knipowitschia; species Knipowitschia caucasica. The sequence goes on from OZ035842.1 coordinate 2,198,317, forward strand.
AGTCACAAACAAGCAATTTACTTTTGTCCACGGTGCAAACAAGTTGTGAGAGTAAATATAGATAAAGGCTCCTCTGTATCCTGATTGTGTTTTGAACACAGCTCAATCTCCGTCTCAGACCATCCGTCTCCGTCTCAGATGTGACTATGCAAAGATAATGAGCGCCTGGGAGTGCAACGCACATCATTACAAATACATTGGTTTTCTGAAATCGTACTGATGTTATTTTAATGTAAAAGCAAATGTGCGGTGCCCTTACAGCTGTTCCTCACAGGAGTCTTCACCGTTTGGACCATGAAGTGAAAACCAGACTGGAAGGTGTTCTCTTCGACTTTTCCCCAGTAGCTCATTACTGAATAATTAATACAGTACAATTCAATAACCTGAGCCTTTGGGAGCAGTGATACTGCTGTTTTAAGTCATTATAGATATGTTCCATGCAACACTCACTTTAATGTATGTATTCTAATGAGCAGTGGCAGCTCACATGGTCCCCTGTCTCTGCTGCTGGTATTGTTGATGGCGGGTTTTTATTCTCATTAAAACAGCAGCAACATGGAGACCAGAGACAGACTAAAGAGACCATAAAGAGACCAGAGAGACCAAAGAGACCATAAAGAGACCAGAGAGACCAAAGCGACCAGAGAGATACTAGCAAGAGACTAGCGAGAGATTAGCAAGAGACTAGTGAGAGACCAAAGAGAGAAACCAGAGAGAAAGAACAGAGAAAGACAAGAGAAAGAGAGACACCAGAGAGAGAGACCAGAGAGAGAGAAAGAGAGTCAGAGAGAGACCAGAGAGAGGGAGAGAGAGACCAGAGAAAGAGAGAACAGACAGAGACCAGATAAAAGCTGATCTAAAGACGTGACATCACAAATACACCATGTGAAACTGTCGCAATTAACACTTTCTTTGACTTTTTGACTCATGGAACAGTTACTGACCTCATTACGTGCAGTTGGGGTCCTCTTTCTCTGTCTCTGTTGGACCGTGAGGGAGAGGCACCATCCAGCTGGCGTTGCTCACTGGCACAACACCAATCGCATCAGTGTAACCCAGTGCTATTCTCTGCTGTTTTGACCCTCTTCCTTCTTGGATGTGGGAGGCTGTGTGACAGAGGTGTGTTGGTGGTTTTTCTTCTTAGTGTAAAAGTGTTTGGGGCGAATACCACACGTTTGAGTCCATTTAATCCTCTGGTCGAGATGGATTATAACTGCAGCTGAAGTGATGATGAAGGTGACGATGAAGCAGGCGATGATGAAGCAGGCAATGATGGAGATCATGATGGAGGTCATGATGAAGGTGATGATGAATATCATGATGAAGATGATGATGAAGGTGATGATGAAGGTGATGATGGAGGTGATGATGAAGGTGATGATGAAGGTGATGATGAAGGTGATGATGAAAGTGATGATGAAGATGATGATGAAGGTGGTGATGAAGATGATGATGAAGGTGATGATGAAGATGTTGATGAAGGTGATCATGAAGGTGATGATGACGCAGGTGATGATGAAGGTGATGATGAAGGTGATGATGAAGATGATGATGAAGGTGAAGATGAAGGTGATGATGAAGCAGGTGATGATGAAGGTGATGATGATGAAGGTGATGGTGAAGGTGATGATGGAGGTGATGATGAAGGTGATGATGGAGGTGATGATGATTATGATGATGAAGGTGATGATGAAGATGATGATGAAGGTGAAGATGAAGCAGGTGATGATGAAGGTGATGATGAAGGTGATGATGAAGATGATGATGAAGGTGATGATGAAGATGATGATGATGAAGGTGATGATCAATATGATGATGAAGATGATGATGAAGGTGATGATGAAGATGATGATGAAGGTGAAGATGAAGGTGACAATGAAGGTGAAGATGAAGGTGATGATGAAGCAGGTGATGATGAAGGTGATAATGAAGATGATGATGAAGGTGATGATGAAAGTGATGATGAAGGTGATGATGGAGGTGATGATGAAGGCGATGATGGAGGTGATGATGAAGGTGATGATGAAGGTGATGATGAAAGTGATGATGAAGATGATGATGAAGATGATGATGAAGGTGATGATGAAGGTGATCATGAAGGTGATGATGACGCAGGTGATGATGAAGGTGATGATCAATATGATGATGAAAGTGATGATGAAGATGATGATGAAGATGATGATGAAGGTGAAGATGAAGGTGATGATGGTGATGATGATGAAGGTGATGGTGAAGGTGATGATGGAGGTGATGATGAAGGTGATGATGGAGGTGATGATGAAGGTGATGATGAAGATGATGATGAAGATGATGATGAAGGTGATGATGAAGATGTTGATGAAGGTGATCATGAAGCTGATGATGACGCAGGTGATGATGAATATGATGATGAAGGTGATGATGAAGATGAAGGTGATGATGAAGCAGGTGATGATGAAGGTGATGATGAAGATGATGATGAAGGTGATGATGAAGGTGATGATGAAGATGATGATGAAGGTGATGATCAATATGATGATGAAGGTGATGATGAAGATGATGATGAAGGTGAAGATGAAGGTGACAATGAAGGTGATGATGAAGGTGAAGATGAAGATGATGATGAAGGTGGTGATGAAGATGAAGATGTTGATGAAGGTGATCATGAAGGTGATGATGACGCAGGTGATGATGAAGGTGATGATGAATATGATGATGAAGGTGATGATGATGATGAAGGTGAAGATGAAGGTGATGATGAAGCAGGTGATGATGAAGGTGATGATGAAGGTGATGATGAAGATGATGATGAAGGTGATGATGAAGGTGATGATGAAGATGAAGGTGATGATCAATATGATGATGAAAGTGATGATGAAGATGATGATGAAGGTGATGATGAAGATGATGATGAAGGTGAAGATGAAGGTGACAATGAAGGTGATGATGAAGGTGAAGATGAAGGTGATGATGAAGGTGATAATGAAGATGATGATGAAGGTGATGATGAAAGTGATGATGAAGATGAAGGTGATGATGAAGATGATGATGAAGGTGAAGATGAAGGTGACAATGAAGGTGATGATGAAGGTGAAGATGAAGGTGATGATGAAGCAGGTGATGATGAAGGTGATAATGAAGATGATGATGAAGGTGATGATGAAAGTGATGATGAAGGTGATGATGGAGGTGATGATGAAGGTGATGATGGAGGTGATGATGAAGGTGATGATGAAGGTGATGATGAAAGTGATGATGAAGATGATGATGAAGGTGGTGATGAAGATGAAGATGTTGATGAAGGTGATCATGAAGGTGATGATGACGCAGGTGATGATGAAGGTGATGATGAATATGATAATGATGAAGATGATGATGAAGGTGAAGATGAAGGTGATGATGAAGCAGGTGATGATGAAGGTGATGATGAAGATGATGATGAAGTTGATGATGAAGGTGATGATGAAGATGATGATGAAGGTGATGATGAAAGTGATGATGAAGATGATGATGAAGATGATGATGAAGGTGATGATGAAGATGATGATGAAGGTGATAATGAAGATGATGATGAAGGTGGTGATGATGAAGGTGATGATGAAGCAGGTGATGAAGAAGGTGATGATGAAGATGATGATGAAGTAGGTGATGATGAAGAACGTGATAAAGAAGGTGATGATGAAGATGACGATGAAGGTGTTGATGGAGGTGATGATGAAGATGGTGATGAAGGTGATGTTGAAGCAGGTGATTATGAAGGTGATAAGGAAGATGATGATGAAGATGATGATGAAGATGATGATGGAGGTGATAATGAAGATGATGATGAAGGTGATGATGAAGGTGATGATGAAGATGATGATGAAGCAGGTGATGATGAAGATTATGATGAAGGTGATGATGAAGCAGGTGATGATGAAGGTGGTGATGAAGGGGATGATGAAGGTGATAAGGAAGATGATGATGAAGATGATGATGAAGGTGATAATGAAGATGATGATGAAGGTGATAATGAAGGTGATAATGAAGGTGATAAGGAAGATGATGATGAAGATGATGATGAAGTTGATGATGAAGCAGGTGATGTAGATGATGATGAAGGGGATGATGAAGGTGATCAGGAAGGTGATGATGAAGGTGATAATAAAGATGATGATGAAGATGATAATGAAGATGATGATGAAGATGATGATGAAGGTTTTGATGAAGATGATGATGAAGGTGATGATGAAGATGATAATGAAGATGATGATGAAGGTTTTGATGAAGATGATGATGAAGGTGATGATGAAGGAAGATTATGATGAAGATTATGATGAAGGTGATGATGAAGGTGATGATGAAGATGATGATGAAGGTGATGATGAAGAAGATGATGAAGGTGATGATGAAGCAGGTGATGATGAAGATGATGATGAATGTGATTATGAAGATGATGATGAAGATAATGATGAAGCAGTGACAGAGAGTGAAAGAAAGACAGAGCGAGAGACAGAGAGAGAGAGAGAGATAGAGAGAGAGAAAGAGAGAGAGACGGGCAGAGAGAAGGAGATAGAGACCAGATGAAGAGAGAGAGACACAGGAAAAAGAGAATCCAGAAAGAGAGAGAGAGAGACAGAGAGTGAAAGAGAGTGAGAGAGAGAGATAAAGAGAGGGAGAGAGAGAGAGTGAAAGAGAGGGAGAGAGAGAGAGAGAGAAGGAGAGAGAGACCAGATAAAGAGAGAGAGACCAGAGAGAGAGAGATTCAGGTGTCCAGCAGCAAAAATACTTCCATACAAATGTTTTATTTTTGAAAAGTAACAGTTTTATCGACACCTCCCATTTGGATACAGCCAAGTCACTGCTAAAGTAAAGTCAAGTCATTTTTTGGGGGGGAATTTTACAAAATGTTTTGGGTTTTGTAAAATTTCTTCAAAAACTGAAAAGAGATAATAAATTAATGTTTTTTTTTAAATCTTAATCTGAGATGCTACATTCTTACTGCCTAAAAACAAGATTTGCCAAAGGGACAAAGCCAATTAGTTTCAATTCAAGAACTGTTGCTCTATTTTCTCATTCATTCAAGGGAGACCTTTTTTGTATCAAATTGAAACAAGATCAATGTTTTTGTTCCGTTGGTAAATCTTGTTTAAAGGCTCATAAAACAGGAGGAGTGAGTGCTACAGGGTCCAAAAATCAAAGACGTAATTAAAAATCTTGTTCTAAGGCTGTCAGAATGTGCCAAAATTAGGTTACATTTTGCCAAATTTGAAATTGTTTGACTTATTTTTCCTCCCTGCAGAGATAAAGCCAAACATGAAAGATTCTACTGTAGAATAGTTAAGATTGATTCATTTATGGTTTGACTTTCTTCTGCACTAAAAATAATGTTTGCTTCTGTTTTTGAATGAAGCTGTAGATGAAGCTGAATCAGATGAAACTGAAACACTGTTCTGTGTTAAAACCATATCACACACATCCTCAGTGTTGGCTGCAGGACAGAGAGGCTCCGCCCCTCTGAGGAGCAAAGTCCAGTGGACTCTGTTTGACCATGGTTTTACAGCGGATCCAGGGTCCGGTCTCTGGGTTTACGAGCTCCAGGGTGTGTTCAGACGCTGGACACAGTCAAAGCTCTTATTACAGTCAGAGAAAATATATTCAATATTTATTTATATATGTATCATGTTTGGGGGCAAAGACACTGTAAGAACTTGGTATTTGTTATTGTTTTTCTCCGACAATAACACTGATCAAACATTTTAAAGCTCGGGTACCTCACTTTTAAGGAAACATAAATACCACAAATAATAATCTTATAGTACAATGTTGTTGTACTGGCCTGACGTTATCTTTTGCAGAGAGAGACCAAAGAGAGAGAGCAGAGAGACCAAAGAGAGACAGCAGAGAGACCAAAGAGAGAGAGACCAAAGAGAGAGAGCAGAGAGACCAAAGAGAGAGAGACCAAAGAGAGAGAGCAGAGAGACCAAAGAGAGAGAGACCAAAGAGAGAGAGCAGAGAGAGAGACCAGAGACTAACTAACATTGTGTTTGATTTCTCTTGATGCTTCCACATGTCCCTGTGACCTGTGTTCCTCATAACTGATTATGTTTGGAGACTTAAATCCATTAAGATACGATTAAGATTAAGATCCTGAATTAAAATCAAGACGTAAAGATCCTTTATTTGTCCCACGGTGAGGAAATTAACCATATTACAACCTACAAAAACAAGAGAGAGAGAGCGAGCGAGAGGGAGATAGAGAGGGAGAGAGAGAGAGACAGTGAGAGAGAGACTGAGAGAAAATGAGAGACTGAGAGAAAATGAGATAGAGGAAAGTATGAGAGAGGAGAAAGTTAGAGAGCGAGATACACAGAGAGAGAGACAGAGAGAAAAACAGAGACAGAGAGAGAGAGAGAGAGAGAGAGAGAGAGGCAGATCCAGCCCTTTAAATCTTTATTTGTCCACACAGACATTTGGTTCCAACAGTCCGTGCAGCTGAGAGTCCGTCAGACAAGAACCAGAGAATTCAGAGATCAAAGAGACGAACGAGAGCAAAGCATGTTTAAACCTCTTTGGACATTTGTGACGAGGACAACGAAGTGTAACCAGGGCTGAGCAGAGGAGTCCTCCACCTGTGTGTGACATCACATGTTTGTGTGTTTGATCAGGACACAGCACAGTGAACAGATGCACGGCTATTCTTTAACTTCAGAATTATAAGACATTTACTTTATCTTCTGTTTTGAGCACACTTAAAAAAATGTTGCTTGTATCAGACATTAAAAAATCATCAAAAGAGGTTCCATGGGCCTTTTTGTGTAATGTCAACTTCAGCTCTTTATCAAATAATAAAAATTATAAATTCCATTTGGCAGAAGACAACACTATGACATTGAAGTGATTGATTTACTTAATATTTTAAGTAAAGGGAGAGATCAATAAAGTGATAAAATAAGTATTGCATAGGGTGCTATGATAATTCGTTTTTTTAGTACTTATTTGTCAAACAAAAATATAAAATAATGAAAAATGTTTGACATCAAAGTCTGGTCTGCTGCACTTTTCACAGGGCATGTCACAAAGTGAGAAGACCAGGGGAAGACCCAGGACAGAGAAGTCTCTCATCTGGCCTGGGAACGCTTCAGGATTCCCGCAGATGAGCTGGAGGAAGTGTTTGGGGAGGGGGAAGTCTGTGTCTCTGCTCAAACTGCTGCCTGGATGGAATCTTCCTGATTGGACGAAGCAGCCCTCTCCCAAGTTACAGTAAATGACAAACTTATGTTAGATCGCAGAACAATAAACATTGTTTAATAAATACAATAGAATTGACATGTACCATATTGCACTTTGAGACAGATCTTTGGTCGTTCACCAGAAAAAAATACTAATAAATAATGATTAAATAAAACAAAAACAGTTGTGCTTATGGGGCTACATATGTGTCATAGAGAGTGATGTCACACACTATGTGCACAGTCTACAGCACGACAGTCGCCTTTAGGAAAATATGCAGTTAATGATGTCAGAAAATAGCTTCATTTTTTCAAGTGTTTCTTCGTTCAATATAAAAAAATAAGTGTAAAATCCCTGCACAGAATCCTATCAGCTGCTTAGTCTTTGTTCTGATAAATGTGAAGCAGACGCAACATTCTCTGCTGTTTTCAGGTGATTTCAAACATTCAAATCCACGGGAACCAAGTAAGAGTTTCAAACACAAACTCTTTCTGAAGCAGAAGCCGCTCCCTCATCGAGCTCACCTCCTCAACACGACGTCTTTTCGTCTACATTATCTCTATCAACACAGTCTTCAGTTTATGAGGCCAAACTCTCAGGTTCAGTCTGTTACAACCCTTCTGTGAGGGAGAGGATAAGGAAGAGGGTGAAGGAGAGGGAGAGAGAGGGTGAGAGAGGGTGAAGGAGAGGGCGAGGGAGAGGGTGATGGAGAGGATGAGGTAGAGGGTGATGGAGAGGGAGAGAGAGAGTGAGAGAGGGTGAAGGAGAGGGCGAGGGAGAGGGTGATGGAGAGGATGAGGTAGAGGGTGATGGAGAGGGAGAGAGAGAGTGAAGGAGAGGGTGAGGAAGAGGATGAGGTTGAAGGTGAGGGAGGCCCCATGGATCACAGACTGCTTTGTAAACAGAACAGAGATAAAACTGTGAAGAACAGGTCAGAGACAGCAGCACGAGGTGAGGAAGAGGAGGATGAAGATAGCCCCGTTTAAGGTTGTCATGGTTTTACATTCACGACTCAAGCGTCACAACAAACACAGAGACTCCACGAGACGACATCACAGGCGCCTCGTCCACGTCCAGGCCCAGGCCCTGGTCCAGGTCCAGGCCCATGGTCCAGGTCCTGGTCCTGGTGGATATTTTCAACAGTGAAACTAGAAAAAGTGAAACATTCCAACACAGAACAGCGCGCGCTCGGGCAGCAAGGAGTCCACCGTCCTTTACGCACAGTGCCATTACGCACAGAATCCATTACGTACTGTGCCAATACGCACGGCCCGCGGCAGTGGGACATTTGAGGCAGACGCAGAGTCTGTATTTGACTTTTGAGGCAGAAGCAGAATCTGTAGTTGACGTTTGAGGCAGGTGTGAGAGTCTGTTTTTGAGGCGTTAAACCGTGAGGCGCACGGGGACAGCACTAACGTCACTTCGGCAGCGGCTCGGTGTCGCACGTGAGCACCGAAAGACGGCAGTTCTCGGTGTCCACGTGGTGCAGTGGGATCACGACATGCGTATCCTCGGGCTCCACGCGCACAGTGCCAGAAAAGGGACGCAGGGGGCACGTGCCCGGACCCGGGGGGGTCGACATCCTCCAGAACAGATCCTTCAGCTTCTTCCGGAACTCGCGGCGCATGAGGCAGTACAGCACCGGGTTCAGGCAGCTGTTGGTGTGCGCGAGGCACACAGTGAGCGGGTGCACGTACGTGTGCACCATGTAGTACGTACGGTCCCAGTTTACCACGTTAAACTTCACCAGGACGCCCCAAAACGTGATGGCGTGGTTCGGCATCCAGCACACGAAGAAGGACAGCACCACGATGGTCACGGAGCGCGTGACGCGTGAGCGCCGCTTCACGTGGTTGTTGTTCATGCTCCGTGCGCGCACGAAGCGCAGCAGCAGCAGGTAACACACGGTCACCGTGAGCATCGGGAACACGAAGGCCACGAGGATCTTCTGCAGGTGATAGAGTGCGAGCCAGGACTGACCGTCCGGGAAGCCCAGCAGACAGAGGCGCTCTCCTGCCACGTCCCGCACCGTGGAGAACACAGCAGTCGGTAACGAGGCCGCGGTGGCGGACACCCAGAGCCCCAAGATCACCCAGCGCACCGGGCACACGCGCCGCCGAGTCCGGTCCTTTAGCGCAGACGCCACGGACCAGTAGCGCGTGACGCTCATCGCCGTGAGGAAGAAGACGCTGGCGTACATATTCATGACGGTAACGGACAGGATGATTTTACACATGGCACCGCCGAACGGCCAGCTGAAGTCCAGTGCGGTGTCCACAGCCCAGAACGGCAGCGTCAGCACAAACTGGAAGTCTGTGAGCGCGAGGTTCAGGATGAATAGGTTAATGCTGGAGCGCTTGCGGCCGCCGCGGGGGGCCCGCATCAGGAACAGCACCAGGAGGTTCCCCAGGAGCCCCGCGGCGCACACCACACTGTACACGATGGAGATCAGGATACGGAGCGCGGGAGATCCGTCTGTAACGTCAATGTCCTCCAGGCCGGTCAGACCCTGTCCCGGACCCTGTCCCGCAGAGCGGTTCCACGAACTGTTAGTCCACTCTGCCATCTTCCGACGCCCCGGGGCTCACGGATCACCGCGCAGCAAACTTTAGAGTTCTCATCACAAGTGCTCTGCCCGCAGCTCCGGAGGAACTGCTCCCGGTGCGCGCGAGCGCCACTTTATATAGGACAGTGGGGAGAGAGAGGGGAAATATAGAGAGAGAGGGAGAGAGAGAGGGAAAGAAGGAGGGGAGAGGAGAGAGAAAGGGTGAGAAGGTGGGGACAGAGAGAGAGGAAGAGAGGGAGGGAGAGAAGTTGGGGACAGAGAGGGAAGGAGAGAAAGAGACAGAGAGAGGGGGGGAGAAGAAAGGGCCGAGAGAGATGGAGAGGAGAAAGAGGAGAGGGTGAGAGAGAAGTAGAGTGCAGGAGAGTTAGAGAGGAGAAATAGCTGAGAGAAGACAGATGAGAGAGAGGGAGGAGAGAAAGAGCGATGGGGAGAGAAAAGAAAGTGGAGAGAGAGGAGAGAGAGAGGGAGGAAAGATAAAGAGAGGGAGGAGTGAGAGGAGAGATAGAGGAGATAGAGGAGAGAGATAGTTGGACACAGTCACATGAAACAGAAAGTCCCACAGAATACAGAGTAAATTATTTATTCTGAGAAAATTCTGCTACGGCAGCAACACAGCATGAAGCTGCTGCGACTGGGAACATGTTTATTGTATATAGTTTAAGATTATTAACATCCTTAAAGAGAGAAAAGAAGAGAGAGAGAAGAGGGAGACACTGACATAATAATGTTATTATTGTATCTTATTGTTTTATTTATCTTACTTCTGTTTTTCATTTACCCACAGCTGGATGTCTACAGATGTTACTTTGTCTCAGTGGAAACTTGTTTTGTTTAAATAAAAAAGTGCATAAAATAAATGTGCTCTATAAATTTTATTTTGGATCCTGTTTTGCAGGCTCTTTTTTCCTCATGCAAAATCATAGTTTTCTCTCCTTCAGTGACATTATGTGGCTCCGTGTTTTCAGTCTTTGTATGCAAACATCACTTTCCCTTTAGTTCCAGATGAGCTGAAATCTCCTCAGGGGAAACCCCTGAAGCCTCTGTCTACAGAACTGTCGGAGTCCATGTCTCTCTGGTCTCTTTGGTATCTCTGGTCTCTCTGGTCTCTCTGGTCTCTCTGGTCTCCTGCTCTCTCTGGTCTTTCTCCCTGCAGGTCTCTCTGTTCTCTCCAATCTCTCTGTTCGCTCACCCTGGTCTAGTCTCCCTGGTCTATCTGGTCTCCCTACTCTCCCTACGCTCTCTGGTTTTTCATGGTCTCCCTGGTCTTTCTGGTCCCTCTGGTCTCTGGTCTCTCTGGTCTATCTTTGGTCTCTCTGATCTAACTCTCTGGTCTCTCTTGTCTCACTCTCAGCACTCTGGTCTCTTAAGTTTCCCATGGTCTTCCTGGTTTTCCTGGTCCCACTGGTCTCCCCGGTCTCTCTAGTATCTTTGCTCTCTCTGGTCTCTGGTCACTCTGGTCTCTCCACTCTCTTCATGGTTTCCCTGGTCTCTCTGGTCCGACTCCCTCTCTATCTGCTCTTTCCAATCTCCCTATAGTCTCTCTGGTCTCTCCATTCTCTCTGGCTTTGCCGGTCTGTCTCCATGGTCTCTATAGTCTGTCTCTCTGTGGTCTCCCTACCTCTGGTATATATCTGGTCTCTCTGGTCTCACTGGTCTCTCTCTGGTCTCTCTCTGGTCTCCCTGGTATCTCTGGTCACCCTGGTGTCTGATCTCTCTGGTCTCTCAGACCACAGTCTGCTGAAACCAGATGGCCCAGAGTAGAGTTTTCCCAGCAGCCTTTGCTCTCAAACATGAGCACGAGCCAACGATAGTGCTAACAATAGTGTCAACGATGGTCCCGCCTCAACAGATTATACACCATTCTTAAACTCAGCAATAAATGAGCAGATTACAGAAACTAGATTATTTATTAAAGCCATGCAGCGTTCACACTGAAGCTTCCACATTTACACATGGTTTAAGGTCCCATGGTGCGCTTCTTTTCGCTGCTTTAAACATCAATACAGAGCTGCAGAAGCCCGCCCCCTGGAGGTGATTGACAGGTCAAATATCAAGACAGTGAATCAGCATGTGGTGGGGGGAGATAGGCTCAGGACCCTCAAGTTTTATAACACACTCAGTCCTCTCTTCTCTCTCCTCAGTCCTCTCTCCTCTCTCCTCAGTCCTCTCTCCTCTCTCCTCAGTCCCCTCTCCTCTCTCCTCAGTCCTCTCTCCTCTCTCCTCAGTCCTCTCTCCTCAGTCCCCTCTCCTCTCTCCTCAGTCCTCTCTCCTCTCTCCTCAGTCCTCTCTCCTCAGTCCTCTCTTCTCTCTCCTCAGTCCTCTCTCTTCAGTCCTCTCTCCTCTCTCCTCTCTCCTCAGTCCTCTCTCCTCTCTCCTCAGTGCTCTCTTCTCTCTCCTCAGTCCTCTCTCCTCTCTTCTCTCTCCTCAGTGCTCTCTCCTCTCTTCTCTCCTTCACCCTCGCTGTGTGAAGGAGAGGTTTCGCAGGTCTTTCCTTCCTGCTGCTGTCAGACTGTACAACGAGAATGTGTAACAGGAACTGCTGAGTCTGCACAAGTGTTTCTGATAATTCACTATTAACTTTACCTGTTATCAGTACTACTGTATTATTTCATATCTGATAATTCTGCCTTTCACCGTCACTTTACCTGTTGATATCTTACTGTATTATTCATATCCATCTGATAATTCTCCCATTCAAGTCACTTTACCTGTTGATATTATTTCTGATGTTTATTCTGCTCATATTCTCATATTCTCCGCTGCTAATGTATAATATAGACATCTGTAAATACTCCGAACCAAATGCAATTATAGCCCAGAGTTTCTTATTTTATTTTATTTTATTTTACCTTAAATTTATTGTCTATTATCTTAAATAATAGACTTAGATGTGTGCAATCTGAGTGCTCTTATTTCCTTTCTCTGCTGTAATGTGCAACGATGACACTGAAATTTCTCCACTGTGAGACTAATAAAGGTTTATCTTATCTAATCTTATCTTATCTAATCTTATCTTATCTTATCTATCTCAGTCCTCTCTTCTCTCTCCTCAGTCCTCTCCTCTCTCTCCTCAGTCCTCTCTCCTCTCTCCTCAGTCCTCTCTCCTCAGTCCTCTCTCCTCTCCCCTCGGTCCTCTCTCCTCTCTCCTCGGTCCTCTCTCCTCTCTCCTCGGTCCTCGGTCCTCTCTCCTCGGTCCTCTCTCCTCTCTCCTCAGTCCTCTCTCCTCGGTCCTCTCTTCTCTCTCCTCGGTCCTCTCTCCTCTCTCCTCAGTCCTCTCTCCTCTCTCCTCTCTCCTCTCTCCTCAGTCCTCTCTCCTCAGTCCTCTCTCAGTCGTCTTTCATCTGACTTCCTGTCACATAAATTGACGGAGTAACAGGAAATGTATGGGAATTCTCAAACCTGCTGGAGACATGACAGCTATGTTTAGAACAGATCCAGGAAGAGCGGGGGAGAGAGAGGGGGGTGGGGGTCGGACTGTAATCGTGGCGTGTGCTGGAAAACGGCTGAGAAAGTGACATCTGTAACAAATACAAACAGCTCTCACCTGCAACAGTCACAACTCTAACCTCTGCAGGGACATTGAGTCTGAGAGGACCAAGTTCTCCTCTAACCCTGATGCAGCAGTTTGTAGCTGTGGTTGCAGGGTCTCCGGTGCTGGTCCCGGTGGCAACCTCTGAACCTGGTGGTGGACACTGGTAGTAGGGGATGCCGTCAGACTGTAGAAGGAGTCTCAGGAGGGCAGTACTTTGCCAACACTGTACTGTGTGGGTGGAGAGCTGCTGACCTCGACTGGGGATAGTCTTGGGCAGCGGAAAAAATACTTTGAGCTTCTCGTCAATCCCCCCGTCATGTCCTCCGCCTCAGAGGCAGAGGCTGAGGATGTTGGGGCGGAAACTTCCATCTCCCTGAAGTTACCAAGGTTGTTGGCAGCCTCCTCAGTGGAAAGGCTCCAGGTGGAAACGTCCTTTCTTAAGTGGAGGACTTCAAGTAGCTCAGGGTTTTGTTCTCAGTGAAGGAAGGACGGAGCGTGAGATTGACAGGTGGATCGATGCAGCGTGAGCAGTGATATGATCGTTTTGTCAGACCGTTGTAGTGAAGAGGGAGCAGCGTCTGCAGTCAGAGCTGTATCAGACTGTTGTGGTGAAGAGGGAGCAGCGTCTGCAGTCAGAGCTGTATCAGACTGTTGTGGTAAAGAGGGAGCAGCGTCTGCAGTCAGAGCTGTATCAGACTGTTGTGGTGAAGAGGGAGCAGCGTCTGCAGTCAGAGCTGTATCAGACTGTCGTGGTGAAGAGGGAGCAGCGTCTACAGTCAGAGCTGTATCAGACTGTTGTGGTGAAGAGGGAGCAGCGTCTGCAGTCAGAGCTGTATCAGACTGTTGTGGTGAAGAGGGAGCAGCGTCTGCAGTCAGAGCTGTATCAGACTGTTGTGGTGAAGAGGGAGCAGCGTCTGCAGTCAGAGCTGTATCAGACTGTTGTGGTGAAGAGGGAGCAGCGTCTACAGTCAGAGCTGTATCAGACTGTTGTAGTGAAGAGGGAGCAGCGTCTACAGTCAGAGCTGTATCAGACTGTTGTGGTGAAGAGGGAGCAGCGTCTGCAGTCAGAGCTGTATCAGACTGTTGTGGTGAAGAGGGAGCAGCGTCTGCAGTCAGAGCTGTATCAGACTGTTGTGGTGAAGAGGGAGCAGCGTCTACAGTCAGAGCTGTATCAGACTGTTGTGGTGAAGAGGGAGCAGCGTCTGCAGTCAGAGCTGTATCAGACTGTTGTGGTGAGGAGGGAGCAGCGTCTGCAGTCAGAGCTGTATCAGACTGTCGTGGTGAAGAGGGAGCAGCGTCTACAGTCAGAGCTGTATCAGACTGTTGTAGTGAAGAGGGAGCAGCGTCTACAGTCAGAGCTGTATCAGACTAAAGAGGAAGTAGAACCGACTAAACATGGGGAAGCAGTACTTCAGATTCATGCAGCTCAAATCTGGAACAGTCTTCCTGAAAATGTGAGACAGGCGTCTACTCAGTTTTCAAATCCAGGTTAAAACAGTTCTGTTTATCTGTGCATACAACGTTCTAATGCAATGTGGCTTTTTATTATCTTAATACTGTACCATGCGTGATTGTAGTGTGATTCTATTCTGGTGATTCGATTCTGATGTTGTTTTTATTCTTTATATATATATATATATAATACTTTATTGTTCACACTTTTTTCTTAATACATACAGCTTAAAAGACACATTTTATTTTTTCCTTTCCCCCCCCCACTATACTCCCCTTGTGTCAAGAGAAGGGTAAAACAAAATACAGCAAAACAAATACATAGATCAATAAATATTAAATAAAATAAAAAAACAATATGAAAATAAATACAGTGCCTTGCGAAAGTATTCGGCCCCCTTGAACCTTTCAACATTTCGCCACATTTCAGGCTTCAAACATAAAGATATAAAAATTAATTTTTTTGTCCAGTATCAACAACAAGTGGGACACAATCGTGAAGTGGAACAAAATTTATTGTATAATTTCAACTTTTTTAACAAATAAAAAACTGAAAAGTGGGGCGTGCAATATTATTCGGCCCCCTTGCGCCAATACTTTGTAGCGCCACCTTTTGCTGCAATTACAGCTGCAAGTCGCTTGGGGTATGTCTCTATCAGTTTTGCACATCGAGAGACTGGAATTCTTTCCCATTCTTCCTTGCAAAACAGCTCGAGCTCAGTGAGGTTGGATGGAGAGCGTTTGTGAACAGCAGTCTTCAGCTCTTTCCACAGATTCTCGATTGGATTCAGGTCTGGACTTTGACTTGGCCATTCTAACACCTGGATACGTCTATTTGTGAACCATTCCATTGTAGATTTGGCTTTATGTTTTGGATCATTGTCCTGTTGGAAGATAAATCTCCGTCCCAGTCTCAGGTCTTTTGCAGACTCCAACAGGTTTTCTTCCAGAATGGTCCTGTATTTGGCTCCATCCATCTTCCCATCAATGTTAGCCATCTTCCCTGTCCCTGCTGAAGAAAAGCAGGCCCAAACCATGATGCTGCCACCACCATGTTTGACAGTGGGGATGGTGTGTTCAGGGTGATGAGCTGTGCTGCTTTTACGCCAAACATATCGTTTTGCATTGTGGCCAAATAGTTTGATTTTGGTTTCATCTGACCAGAGCACCTTCTTCCACATGTTTGGTGTGTCTCCCAGGTGGCTTGTGGCAAGCTTTAAACAAGACTTTTTAAGGATATCTTTGAGAAATGGCTTTCTTCTTGCCACTCTTCCATAAAGGCCAGATTTGTGCAGTGCACGACTGATTGTTGTCCTATGGACAGACTCTCCCACCTCAGCTGTAGTTATCTGCAGTTCATCCAGAGGGATCATGGGCCTCTTGTCTGCATCTCTGATCAGTCTTCTTGTTTGAGATGAAAGTTTGGAGGGACGGACGGGTCTTGGTAGATTTGCAGTGGTCTGATACTCCTTCCATTTCAATATAATTGCTTGCACAGTGCTCCTTGAGATGTTTAAAGCTTGGGAAATCTTTTTGTATCCAAATCCGGCTTTAAACTTCTCCACAACAGTATCTCGGACCTGCCTGGTGTGTTTGTGACCGCAGGGCCCTGGTATAATGGTGGGATGCAACAAGTAATTGACCAGACACAAATTATACAATTTCGAGCAATTTATTTGGCGAATGAGACCTAAGAAATAGGAAAATATATGTTTTTATTTCATTGTATTAAATGTAATCATTAAAAATACCAATTATAAAATATATGCTACAATGCTAACCAGAAAGAAAGCAAGCAACACTCAGGGCTGGCCAGTAGCGGCCATACACGATGGAGGACTAAGGGGCTGGAATAGAGCACTCACTACGCTCCGTGCCACACATTCATACACACACCAAATCAAGAAAAGAGGCAAACTGAAAATGTACAAGTGGTGAAGGGAGGTGCAAAATACCACGGCATTCAAAAGGAGTGATGGTGCAGCAGTGGGTAACTATCACCAAATCCCCCAACATGAGAAGCCACGCCCGGACCAGACCCTGAGCAGAAAAAGACACAATGAGCACAAGGGCGGCACGGTGGCTGAGTGGATAGCACTCTCGCCTCTCAGCAAGAAGGTCCTGGGTTCGAATCCCGGTCGGACCAGGGCCTTTCTGAGTGGAGTTTGCATGTTCTCCCCGTGTCTGCGTAGGTTTCCTCCGGGTACTCCGGTTTCCTCCGGGTACTCCGGTTTCCCCTACCATTAAAAATATGTCCAATAGTTCTGGCATGCGCCTCCTGTACTGGCGACCCCGCTCCCATCTCTGTGTGGAGTGAGAGACAAATGCCCATAATTAACAATTGTAAACCGCTTTGAGACTCAGATCTGCAGTGAAAAGGCGGTATATAAATAAAAACTTACTTACTTACTTACTTACCCAATCACAGGGTTCAATATATTAAAATGAACTAAGCACCAAACAAACACAGTAAATAGTAAATAAGTAAATTAAATAAAGAAACAACAAAAACCAAATTAAATGCCAATTAGACCCAAATACAAAACTGCAAGGCACTCAGCGCCTATAAGAACAAGAAAGAGTTAACAAATGAAATAAATATTCCTCCTCTACTTGTAAACTGGCATTACCTAGTATGACTACAAGAGAGCGGCTACGTCATAGCAGGCCGCCTCCTTTACACACGCAGCAGTCTGAGCCAGCGTCTAAGGCCCTGTCCACACGAAGTCAAGCTCAGGCCTAAACGCAAAAATACTTTATCAATCCAGTGTATCGTCCATACGAGGCCGGCGTTTTGGGGGGGTGTAAACGAACATTTTTGAAACTAGGTCCCAGAGTGGAAAGATTTCAAAACTCCGTATATGCCGCTCCGTGGTTACTGCCTCTCCGCAATGTATCTGAGACGCTTGCGTCATCGCCCCGCCTCTTGTTAAAGCACGCATGCGCCGCACTCAGAAAATAATGACAACAACAATATAGCTTGTTGGTTTTGTAATCCAGTGCGACCCGAAGCAACAGTTCAACCTCATCGTTCGTCCATACTAATGTAGTACCAGCTCGCACACTCGCCATGTTGTCTGTTTACAAAATTCCGCGCATGCCCAGTTCCCGTCACGGAAGTTTGGGCTTGATCCCGTCATTGCGTCACAGCGCCACCAACAGGTCTGGCATAGTTTCACAGCGTTTTCAGGCGTATTGACTACATTCATATGGACGCACACATTTACTGAGCTAACTCCGTGTTTACAGAAAAAGTTTCTGAAATTATAAGCGTTTTGTCTTTGTGTTGATATAGCCTAAAACACAAAAAGGAGAACTGAGAATTCACAAAAAAATGAGGAGCACAAACACACCTACCAGGCCTTCAGCAGTAAGAGGAATACCCGCACCAGGGACCACGATTGGCGCAAGTGGCACAGGGATGTAGCGTCAGTACGGGCGTCTGCTGTGTGTTTATATATGAGTGCTAATGTAATGGAATGCGGAAGTCTACGTACCGGCTTGGGGGGAATTCCCTCTACGGCGGCTCATTAGGGACAAACAACCCACCGGTTACATTCACCCCGGGGCTCTTGAATTGGCGGCCCGACAATACCACAATCTTATCGGCAATGTGTGAAGGTGGTTGGACAGCACTGTATCTAGGAGGTTATAGCCCTTGCCCTGCCCCTACATCTAGCTGGCAGATTATATGGATTTGAATGCAGGCCAGCGGTCCTTCGACTGGACCTCCTAAGTGATGGGGGGTCAGAGTTCACTGGGCAACTCTGGTTCTCTTGAACTGGTGGATCCACCTCTGCTTCCACCGGAGTTCCGATGCAAGGTTCCTTTGCGAGCGGTCTGCCTGGAGCGTCGCTGGCTAGCCAGAGGCCCTCCTCCTCAGGTTCGCTGTTGGTGGTCGCAGGGGATGTCCCTCTTCTCGTTTTGGGAGATTGCCACCTAGCAAGCACAGGTTTAAGCATGGTTCTATGGACGTGGCGTACCTCAGTTTGTCTCTCTTGCGGGGCCACAGCATATACCACCCCACCGGGCTCAGGGGGCTTCACTACCAGGAATACTTCTGGGGCCCATGCGTCCTGGATTTTTGATCTTCCTCGGTGGGAGTGGTCCTGTAGGTAAACATGCTGTCCAACCAGCAAGATTTCCTCCTGCGCTTGCCTGTCAGCTCTCCCTTTCCGTCGTTCAGCAGCCGCCCGCATGTGCTCCCTAGCACTCTCTGTAACCACCTGCATCCGTCGTTGGTGCTCCCTGATCCACTGGCTGGATTCCCCGGGGATTGGGTCATTGAATTTACCCAACATGAAGTCCACGGGGAGCAGGGGCTCTCTGCCAAACATAAGGTGGTGAGGGGAATAGCCTGTTGACTGATGCGGAGTAGTATTGTAATTAAACAAGAGTTGGGAAAGATATTGTGGCCAGTGGCGCTTCTGATCAGCCGAAAGGGTTCGAAGAAGATCATGCAAAGTCCGGTTAAAACGTTCGCACTACCCGTTCCCCTGCGGGTGGTAGGGCGTAGTCCTGGACTTTTTAATGCAATACAAATCACAAAGTTGATATATGATGGCGTTCTCAAAACTGCGGCCTTGGTCTGAATGCAACCTCGCTGGGACTCCAAACTTGTAAAACCAGTGATTGACTAGAACACCAGCAACGGTGGCGGCACGCTGGTCCCGAGTAGGAACAACCTGGGTAAATTTTGAGAAAATGTCCGTCGTCACTAGCACTTGTTCTCTGCCATCCTGAGCTGGTTCTGGCGGGCGGCACGGTGGCTGAGTGGATAGCACTCTCGCCTCTCAGCAAGAAGGTCCTGGGTTCGAATCCCGGTCGGACCAGGGCCTTTCTGAGTGGAGTTTGCATGTTCTCCCCGTGTCTGCGTAGGTTTCCTCCGGGTACTCCGGTTTCCCCTACCACTAAAAATATGTCCAATAGTTCTGGCATGTGCCTCCTGTACTGGCCACTCCGCTCCCATCTCTGTGTGGAGTGAGAGACAAATGCCCAAAAATTAACAATTGTAAACCGCTTTGAGACTCAGATCTGCAGTGAAAAGGCGGTATATAAATAAAAACTTACTTACTTACTTACTTACTTACTTCTAAAAACGAAAAATCAATTGCTAGGACTTCATTTGGGCCAGAGGCCAATAGATGACCCATTGGAGCGCATACCCGTGGCACTGTGCTCTTGGCCAGACAGCATCGTTCACACTGCAGGCACCAGTCACGGATTGTTGACCGCATACCAGGCCAGTAGCATCTCTGCCGTACCAGTTCAGTTGTGCGCTCAATACCCTGGTGACCGTGATGTGTATGCAACTGCTCAAAGACTTCTGCGCGAAGGCTCTCTGGCAACACCAGCTGTAGGACCTCCTCCCCTCCATCTGATCGTTGATAAGCCCGGTACAATAGTCCGTCTCGGGTGCGCAGCCGGTCCCACTGGCGTAGTAACTCTTGCAACGCAGGACCCTTGTCTTGTCGCTCGGTCAGGCTTGGTATTTGTTGCTGCTGAACATAGGGATGCACAAAAGAGATAAGAGGATCTGCTTGCTGTATGATTACCAAGTCACCGGGAGTTCGTTCCGGCAATGCAGAAATGGCGGATTGAACAGCCACCCTTTCTGGCCGTACTGCCTTGTCGATTTCCCCTGGGATTAGTGTACCTGGACGAGATGAAACTGGGGGTGTGTTAGAGGTTGCCTGGAGAGGGCGTCTGCGTTCTGGTTGGTGCGGCCAGGGCGATACTTCACCACATAGTCAAAGACGGCCAGCTCTGCCACCCAGCACTGCTCCGTAGCCCCCAGCTTGGCCGTTCCCAGATGACTGAGGGGGTTATTGTCAGTCCACACTGCACATTTGTTACTCAGCAGGTACTCACGGAATTTCTCTGACATCGCCCACTTCATGCCAAGAAACTCCAGTTTCATAGAGTTGTAGTTCTTTTGGGACGGGTCTTGCCATCTTGTTCCTGGGACAGAACAGCTCCTAGGCCTTCATGGCTGGCATCCACTTCTAAGATAAAAGGAAGGTTAAAATTTGCATATGCTAGCACCGGAGAGGACACCAACCTTGTTTTAAGCTCTCCAAAGCTGGAGTCACACTGTGGGGTCCACGCATCATTCAGGGACACACCTCGACCTCTGCGGTTTTTCTTGCCAGCCAGTTGTGCTACAACCCGGTGCAGGGGGGCCGCGTGCCTGGCAAAGCTTTCTACAAAACGCCTATAATAACTTGCAAACCCCAGAAACGAGCGGAGTTTGGCTACTGTGCTTGGGGTAGGCCATTTCTCCACAGCAGAAATTCTCTTTGGGTCCGTTGATACCCCAGCTGCCCACACAACATGTCCCAAGTACCCCACTTTGTTCTGGAAGAAACTACATTTGCCCAGTTTCACCTTGAGTGACTCTTTTTGGAGGCGACTGAGAACCAGCCTCAAGCGGTCAAAATGCTCCTCCACAGTGGATGAAAACACAATGACGTCATCTAAATATAGCAGCAGAGACTGGCAGTTCTGGTCCCCTAGCAGCCTCTCCATTAGCCGTTGAAAGGTACTAGGGGCATTGCAGAGACCAAATGGCATCCTCTGGAACTCAAACAGTCCAAATGGGGTGGAGAAGGCGGTCTTAGCTTTGTCTGCCTCAGTTACTGCCACTTGATGATAGCCGCTAGCTAAATCTATGGTGGAAAACCACTTTGCACCCGAGAGAGCATCTAAGGACTCTTCAATTCTAGGAAGTGGGAAAGCATCTTTCCTAATTTTGTTGTTCAAGAGTCTATAGTCCACACATAGTCTTAAGCTGCCCTCTTTTTTCTGGACAAGCACGATCGGTGAAGCATAGGGGCTACAACTCTCCCGAATTACTTTGCTGTCCAACAATTGACAAATGTGTGCCCTAACTTTGTCATAATCAGATGGGGGTATGCGCCTGTATCTCTGCCTGATTGGGGCATCGTCGTTTAGTGCAATGTCATGGGTAATTAAGGAGGTGCAGCCTAGGTCCAAATAAGATGACGCAAAGACCTTTTCATGTTCAAGCAAGAGGGAGAATACACGTTGCCGGTCGGTATCAGTTAGTGACGCAAGGTCTAGTGATGCAATCTGGCCCCTAACAGAGTCAGATAAGACGGCCTGGGAATAGACTGTGGCCCCTGCACTACGTGGCTTTGTGAATGAGATTCCATCTGGCATGCTAATAACATCTGCTCGGCTTAGTGCTGCTATAGGGTGATGAGGATATAGTGCAGTCCCTCTTTGCCCTACATTGACAACCGGAATGTAAACTGTACCTTTCTCGACCGTGACCATTGCAGGTGAGACCAACAAGCCTTCAGGGAGGGGTTGACCACTATCCACCGGTTCGATCAAGACTGTACCTGTAGACTGACTAAAGTGAGCAGAGCATGTGGCAGCAATCAATTTCATTGAGCCCCCAGGAATAATGACAGGACGCTTACCTCGCACTCGAGCCACACTGCTCGTAGGTGGCAAATCTGTGGTCTCAGTGTAGTGGCAATGATACAAGGCCTGCTGCAACGCTACAGATGCCTGCTGTACTTCAGGGAGGTCAAACAGGTTAGGGCCATGCTCACTGAACAACACTTGATAACATTTTTTTATTATGTTCATTCCCAACACTCCTCTTACCTCACCTGTCCCTGGGGGGTCCTTAACAACCAGAATACCCTGGTTCGGTACAACCTGGCCAAATACAGTCACGTCCATCTCAATAAAGCCTACATAAGGGATGTCAAAGCCATTAGCTGCAGTCAGCTCCAGCCAGTTACAGGATTTAGGGGTGCCTTTAAAGTTCTGCCTAAAGAAACTCTCTGGCAAGGTGGTAACCATTGAGCCAGTGTCTAGGAGCAGCTTAGCAGTTACTCCCCCTAAGCTAACAGTTACCTCCGGACATGCTGCTATAAGGCGGTCAATTGGGCGATGTGGGCCTGGCCTTTGTATCCGTGAGCCGTTACCTTCCCTTTCTGATGTTTGGCTCCTTACACCAGAGGGTTGAAGTTTCCCGCCTCCTGAAGAGCAGAGGTACAGTAGGTCCCATTCCGTTTTGTCGTCTTCATTCACGCTTCTCGGGAATCACGCAGCTGCGTGAAAAATAGTACATCTTATCGCCACAAGGTGGCAGGCTAAGTCCGCTTTAGCTCTGCCAGCTGCTGTGACTCGCGCTCTGACATGCAGCTCAGTGAACGCACTGCAGTCTGGGCTCCGAGCGCGGACCATAGACACGCGAACAGAACCACAGACAGACATTTACATTTACATATACGCAGACAGAACCCAGACAGGCGGAGACACGCGGATCACAGACACTTGGACAGAACCAGAGACACACGAAGCATAGACACTCGAGTCGGACAGGTCCATTTGTTTTATTTGTGTTTAAAGTTACCTAAGTTTCTCCTTGCATTAAAAATGCTTGGTGGTTGTGGATATTTAGACTGCGTGATTTGATAGAATAATACTGGCAATGTCTAATACATATCTAATTTTCAGTAAATTATAAAGAGAAAGAAAAAGAAGAGGAGGTCAAAATTGAATATTGAAAGAATCAATACATTCTTGATTTTCGACTAATTCATGAGTGTTGTGTGTTTAATTGGTGCCAAAGTAACATCTTTTTAATCTTCTACAACAGGGGTTCCCAAAGAGACTCAACACTCACGCCACTACCGAGCTGCACTGTCCAGCCCAAAAAAGGAGGCTTGCATATTTTTACTCATGTAGTGAGTGACACAGTGATGGGCTTGGTGGGCTCTCTCCTCAGCAGAAGTGGAGCACATTTCTTGCGGCTCGCCCTCACTGTTCTCCTACCGGTAAAGTGGGCCAGCTTTCCGGAGTCAGCGGTAAAGAGGTCCGCACGTTAAAAGCGGGCGGCCGCTTTCTGCTGTTACTTTATGCGGTTCATCCCCGCGGCTTCTCTTTCCAAAGTTACTGTCAGTAAAGGCATAAACCGGCCACCCGCTTTTAATGTGCGGACCTCTTTACCTTTGACTCCGAAAAGCCGGGCCTCTTTAACGCGCTGTTCTACCGCTGTCCTCCCTCCCTCCGCTGCCCCTCTCTCCCTCCTTTGCCCTCTCTCCCTCTCTTCGCACCATCAGCCCCTGATAGAAGTGACTTTTCTCCCCCTCCGGGTTTTTCTGTTGTGGATATTAACCACGTTTCATTTTAAAGCAGGTATTATTTATTTGTAGCCTCCAAACACCTTTAGTTTTAGCAAACAACAGCAGGACACGCTTTGTCGCTGCGCATGATGTGAGCTGTGTTACGTGATGATTTTGATTGACGCTGCAATGACTGGGACAAAATTACTAACGTTATTAAAATATATTATAGTCTCCAAACACAATTTAAAAAAAAGTAGTCCTTTTGAATCAAATCAAATGCTAAATAAATATTTAAGGGCTTTATATTTGCTCAAAAAAAAAAAAATTTTTGTTTGTTTGTGTGGAAATCATCTTGCGACCCCCCCAGGGTTCCCGCGAACCCCCGGGGGGTCGGGACCCCCACTTTGGGAACCACTGTTCTACAACATAGTGACTAAAACAAGTGTGCCATAACAGAGTAATTCAAAATTTACATGTTATATGACTGTGATAATTATGTTTGGAATGTCGATCTTTAAACCTGTTTTGACTTCAGATTATGAGAACTTTTGTTACAGACATGCTATGGAGAAAAGGAAAACAGATTTGAAAATATATTGAAAGCAGCTTTAACACTAGCACTCGCATGGAGGTGTCATTTGGCACTTATACCTATCATCCCCTCCACGGTGTCAAATGACCCCAAGGATTTTAGCTAACAAACGAAATCACCTGTGAACGGCCAACTTTGTTATGTAAATAGGGCCGTTATCACAGGCTGAGCTTCACTTTGCCATCTTAGGGGGAGGGGGAGGATCTGAATAGTTAGTTTTTCTCCAGTGGCTTTAGTGCATTTCTCACATCACATAACATTATCATGAGCTTCAGTCAGAATGAAACATACTGTTTTATAACATTATCATGTGCTTCAGTCAGAATGAAACATACTGTTTTATAACATTATCATGTGCTTCAGTCAGAATGAAACATACTGTTTTATAACATTATCATGTGCTTCAGTCAGAATGAAACATACTGTTTTATAACATTATCATGTGCTTCAGTCAGAATGAAACATACTGTTTTATAACATTATCATGAGCTTCAGTCAGAATGAAACATACTGTTTTATAACATTATCATGTGCTTCAGTCAGAATGAAACATACTGTTTTATAACATTATCATGTGCTTCAGTCAGAATGAAACATACTGTTTTATAACATTATCATGTGCTTCAGTCAGAATGAAACATACTGTTTTATAACATTATCATGTGCTTCAGTCAGAATGAAACATACTGTTTTATAACATTATCATGTGCTTCAGTCAGAATGAAACATACTGTTTTATAACATTATCATGTGCTTCAGTCAGAATGAAACATACTGTTTTATAACATTATCATGTGCTTCAGTCAGAATGAAACATACTGTTTTATAACATTATCATGTGCTTCAGTCAGAATGAAACATACTGTTTTATAACATTATCATGTGCTTCAGTCAGAATGAAACATACTGTTTTATAACATTATCATGTGCTTCAGTCAGAATGAAACATACTGTTTTATAACATTATCATGTGCTTCAGTCAGAATGAAACATACTGTTTTATAACATTATCATGTGCTTCAGTCAGAATGAAACATACTGTTTTATAACATTATCATGTGCTTCAGTCAGAATGAAACATACTGTTTTATAACATTATCATGTGCTTCAGTCAGAATGACACATACTGTTTTATAACATTGTCATGTGCTTCAGTCAGAATGAAACATACTGTTTTATAACATTATCATTTGCTTCAGTCAGAATGAAACATACTGTCAAGCTAATTTCATACATTCCTCTATCTTTTTATATCCTGAGAAATCCCTTCTAAAGTTTCGAGAACTTTAAATGCACCAAAGCCACTGAGAAAAATGTTATTACAAAATATATACAGTATATTAATTATCAGGGTTCACAGTCTGGAAGTCACTCATTCGCAGCCCTTCCTCCCCCAGACGAATAAACAAAGCCCACCCTAGCCCCCTGTTGTTTCGGTCATCACCTCATTTGACATGCAAATGTTAGCAACCCAAGTAGCGGGTTAGCTCCTCTTCTCTAAACTAGTTCTAGTGTTAAGATGTGCGAGGCGAGCCTGGCCTAGCCTCCTCTCCTCCTAAAAAAAGATTAGAACGCAACATTTAGTTAATAATGTGTGTATAAAAATAAAAAATATTGAAATTATGACTTTAAACAAAAAGTAGTCTTCTGTTCTCTAGATGTTACAGACAAGGCCCGCATCCTTCCACCACCTGAAGAAGATGACAAAGTCTGGGATCGCGTCTTAAATTCAGACAGAAGACATGTTTTATTGTCGATGGTAGAGACAGCACGAACAACAGATACAACAGAATGCAAGTGTATTATACAGAGCGGAGGCATGGAGACCTCCAATCAGCAGCTTCCACGGTGCCATGTAGCTTGGCCTTCAGATAGACACAACAAGGGAAAAGTACTGGCTTCTGCACATTGATAGAATGATGAGTTTAACTTTAACAAAAGTTGCTTAAAAGTGTTATGAAATCTCACATTCCCCCCTCTGGTCACACATTCACGTGTGACCATCAGGATCGATAAACAGCAACATAACATCATAACTCAATACTTCAAAAACTCATAAACTCTGTACTTCACTCGGTACCTCAAAAAACTCAGAACTCGGAATTCTTCAAAAACTCATAAAACATGTTCAGATCTTTCATAAAACTTGTCAACAATCTTCAGTAAAATACCAAACTTCATCAGTCGATGGTGGTTCCAGATATTGCTTTGAAAACAGTCTCTCCCACTTCTCTGTGTTGGTTTCTTCAGGCTGCATTTGTGTTGAGCCATGAATTCTTCTGTGACGTGTCTTTCAATCACACGTTTCAGCTTCAGTGTCCAGATTCAGCAATTCAATTCAGTCCAAATGATGTCCAAATTGTGTAATCCAATTGTTCCAAATGATGTCCATGCAAAAGAGGACGATGGTATTGTCCATGTCTCAGCAGCTCACAGCCTGAGTGGAATCAGGGGCTGTGCAGATTGTCCAAGTGCTGATCCAGACGCATTCTCTTGAGGTTTTTCAGTTTTGGCTTAAAAAAAAAAACACATTTTTGTGTAAAAAAAAAGTAGTCTTCTGTTCTCTAGATGTTACAGACAATGCCCGCATTCTCCACCACCTGAAGAAGATGACAAAGTCTGGGATCGCGTCTTAAATTCAGACAGAAGACATGTTTTATAGTCGATGGTAGAGACAGCACGAACAACAGATACAACAGAATGCAAGTGTATTATACAGAGCGGAGGCATGGAGACCTCCAATCAGCAGCTTCCACGTTGTGCTTGTAGCTTGGCCTTCAGATAGACAAAACAAGGGAAAAGTACTGGCTTCTGCACATTGATAGAATGATGAGTTTAACTTTAACAAAAGTTGCTTAATACCATAGATGATACACACTATGCTAGGTTGGCTGCTAACATTTGCATGTATTGATTTGCAAATTTAGGTAATGACTTATAACAGCAGGGGCCTGGGGTGGGCTTTGTTTATTCGTGCGGGGGAGGGAGAGCTCCAAGAGAGTACTACAGTAGTCCACAGATACAGTACACATGTGGACAATGCAGAAGAGATGCCATGGCAGTGTGTCCCCTGAGAATGCACAGTATATATTTTGTAATCAGTTTGTGCATTTCTCAGAACAATTAGTGCAATCGGCAAAACCTCATGGATAACTTGCTAAAAAGTCACTTCCTCAAAATGAACTTAATTCCTCAAAAGAAAGTCTTCATGTCAATGAAACGGTCTGTGTCTGTGTCCTGACACCAGTGTTTATGAACAACAGTCAAATGATTTAGTCATGTTTTCATTGTGACTGTATTTAGTGAGATACATATGTATGTACTGTATGTCTTTCACATATTTACTGCTTATGCTCTTTGCAATTCTACAGCATTGTGCAACAAAAATAGCACACATACAGTATTTACGTAGAACAAACATACAAAACACTGAGTCACGTGTGACATAATCGCAGCAGTTTCTCGTTTGAACAGATTACAAATGCTTTTGTTCATGTATCAGTTACTTTCATACAATTCTCTGTTTTATAACATCATTTGTCATTTGCTTCTGTCCTGTTAGTCAAAATAAAACTTATCACGACTGAATAGTTTCTCCCTGTAAAACTAAAGCTCATTTCATGGCTTTGGTCATGCAAATGCAGTAAATATGTGAAAGACATACAGCGATACATACATGCATACACACACACACACAGTACATATAAATGTGTATTTTACTCTCACTAAATACAGTCGTGTGTAACTTTACTGTAGTATTCAGCTGTACAGTGTTTAGTGCTCACCAAGATCTGATTTTTTGCTTTGAAAAAAGCAGAGAGAGTAAAGTGTCACAATGAAAACATGACTAAGTCATTTGACTGTTGTTCATACTCAATGTTGTCAGGACTTATAATTTTGACGACACAGACAATTTCATTGACATGAAGACTTGCTTTTGAGGAATAAACTTTTCATTTTGAGAAGGTGATGCACTTTTGCAAGTTATGTGGTGTGTTAGGTGTGACAATGGCAGGGTGTCCTGGTGGCTGAGTGGGTAGCACCATTACCTCTCAACCAAAAGGTTCTGAGTACAATTCCCAGTCGGAGCATAAGTAGAAATTCCAACTTTATTGCAATCACCTGAGTTTACTTGGTAAT
This sequence comes from Knipowitschia caucasica, assembly GCA_964034765.1. NCBI lineage: Eukaryota > Metazoa > Chordata > Actinopteri > Gobiiformes > Gobiidae > Knipowitschia > Knipowitschia caucasica. The sequence goes on from OZ035842.1 coordinate 2,226,900, forward strand.
ATCAAGTAAAGGATGTACTCGAGGAATTCAAGTGAAGTTAATACGCAATTTATTTCCATGGTTTTTTCAAGTAAACTTTACTTGTCAGGGTTTACAGTGTAGACAATACATCATTATTTTAAATATATACGTTAATGCAATTTAATTATAAAGATTACCATTAGTACAAAATATGTATACAGTATGTTGTCTGTTATGCTCTTACTTTGAAATAGCATTCAATAGAAACACATTTAAACATAAAATACATTCACATGCACGGCCCAGCCGCGGCCAGGGATAGGCCTGGGTAGGCCGGTGCCTACCAGTTTTTTTCTTGGCCTTCCCAATTTTGTTCTTCGCCTCTCAAGTCATTAGACTTTTTTGTTTAAAGTCATAATTTCAAATTTTTTTATTTTTATACACACATTATTAACTAAATGTTGCGTTCTAATCTTTTTTTAGAAAATATAACCCCCTGATTATATACCATAGATCAGCCATTCCCAAACTCAGTAACACCGAGGCCCCCTTAAAAATCTGACGGGTCTGCGTGGCCCCCCAAAATAATAACCAAGAAGACAACATTAAGAATAGGCTCTTCTGGTTATTTTATTTTGGGGAAATAGCCTCTGCTACAAACATTGTAATACAAAAATGATTACAGTGGATTATTCAAGTCAAATAATGAACACAAATATTTTAATATTACAAACAAAACATTATAAATTTAACATTAAATAATTATATTATTTTTTTATTTTTTTTATGACCTCCCGCGGCCCCCCTGCAGTACCCTCGCGGCCCACCAGGGGGCCGCGGACCCCACTTTGGGAGACACTGCCATAGATGATACACACCAACACTTATGAAATGAAATTCAACTATGTCATTTAAAAGTTAGATTTTGACATGAATTGTAAAGGTTACTAATAGTGTGTGGGTGAACAGTAAACTTGGAGAAAAATCAAGTAAAGTATGATCAATAATTTTAGGTGAGGCGGATATAAGGATTTACAGTGTGTGGGCCTCACAGCAGAGGCCTAAAGCAGGGGCCTCATTACTTTAATACTTACAGTCTGTGGTAAATACACGGGCTACATGTGGTACACGTGCTTAGACTATATTAATATTGTATGTGTAACATTCAAAATAGATTGAGTGAATATTCCCTTTTCCTCATTTAGTGGTTTGCGGAGGAGAGAGCAGCGAGAGAAGTTTGGCAGGGAGTTAAAATAAATGAATTACAGCTTGCTAAATTATTTGAAAGCATCTTCATTATGATTGTTATATTTATGTATTTATTATAAATGTTAGAGATGCCAGAGAAAAGGCGTCTGCTTTTTTTCTGAGTGGGAGGAGACACCAGCGGAGCTGTTTGAGTCAAATAACGTTTAGCGTTATATTACCAATAGTTTCTCTTTCCATAACGATATTCTCTCTTTTTGGAAAGATCACCAACGTGATGCAAAAGTTTACGTTATATGCAGTAGTTTTAATGTCTGCGGGTTATTCCAGAGACTGGCCTGCTACAAGGAGTTGCCCCCTTTTTAACCAGATTGTCGATGTGCGCGGGGCAGAAACTCATACAGTAGGCGACGGATATAATCAGTTGCCAGTCCGATGTACAGTACGCTAGGCTTAAAGCCACAGATAGTTGTCCAGTGAAGAGAGAAGAAAGAGCGATGAGACGCCAATGTAACCCTGCTCACAAGTGCCACCGGGTGGTTGTTTTGGTCATTGCAACGTCACTGGGAGGGGGGAAAATAAAAGACGCGTGAATCACACGTGAGTCTCGTGTGATTCACGCGTGAAAGGCGACAAAACGGAATGGGACCTACTGTAGCGGCCACATGCTGAGGCCGAGCCTGTGGAATGAACCGCTCATTATCACACTCCCGAGCAAAATGGCCGGGTTTTTGACAGCGGAGGCACAGTAGGGTGTTAGGTCGCCTGACTGGAGCTCGGGGGGCTGTCTGCAATGCCAACAACCCCTGGGTCAGTTGATTTAACTGTTCCTGTTGCTTTTCTAGAAGCTGTCGCAGCTCTGTGAACTCCAAGTTTGTCGTTAGGCTAGGTGGGCGGGCCCTGGAATAATGAACAGCGCTGAAGGATGGGACTGAAAAGCTCCTACCCCGTGGCTCATCTGGTCTACCCTCCCGTTCCCACCTTATGGCCTCAGCTCTAACCTCTAACAGCGTGCACTCAGGCTTCTCCCTCACTAACCTTTTTAGTTCCCTGCGCAGGTTAGGATCTAGGACGTGCTCAACAAACTGGTCGCGTAAGAGGATGTGGGAGTCTGCCATTTTCCTGGGAGCACAACGCTCGACTTTCTCCATAAGACAACATAAGGCATGCGAAAACTCATGCAGTGACTCTCCTTCCTGTTGCTTTCTGGAAAAAAAAACATTCTTGCAAAGACACACAGGAACGTACACAGCCATACAACTCCCGCAGAATAGACATAATTCTTTCTGGATCTTCCCTCTCTGTTCTTGTTCTGTACCTGATCTCATCTTTAGCCTCACCCTCCAAATGGTCAAATACAAACTCGGGGCAGCTGCTCCAGAGTTCATATTGGAAGCGGCTAGCAGCAGTTCATTTTCAGACTGGAGCTGCTGGACCAAGTCTCTGAGCTCTTGTTCAGTGGCCATGATTGTTGTGGGGTGAGGAAAGTACAGGAGAACGGTAGGAGCCGTTGCCGTTGTGGAGGTCCAGCTGGCTTCCTCGATGACCAATGCAGTTCTATTTGGGTCTAATTGGACAAGCACAAAAAAACAAAAAAAAATAAAAAACATACAGAATAATCGCCAGTACAATCACTATTGCATCCTAGCCACACTGCCAGACAACGCCAATTGTGACCGCAGGGCCCTGGTATAATGGTGGGATGCAACAAGTAATTGACCAGACACAAATTATACAATTTCGAGCAATTTATTTGGCGAATGAGACCTAAGAAATAGGAAAATATGTTTTTATTTCATTGTATTAAATGTAATCATTAAAAATACCAATTATAAAATATGTGCTACAATGCTAACCAGAAAGAAAGCAAGCAACACTCAGGGCTGGCCAGTAGCGGCCATACACGATGGAGGACTAAGGGGCTGGAATAGAGCACTCACTACGCTCCGTGCCACACATTCATACACACACCAAATCAAGAAAAGAGGCAAACTGAAAATGTACAAGTGGTGAAGGGAGGTGCAAAATACCACGGCATTCAAAAGGAGTGATGGTGCAGCAGTGGGTAACTATCACCAAATCCCCCAACATGAGAAGCCACGCCCGGACCAGACCCTGAGCAGAAAAAGACACAATGAGCACAAGTACCCAATCACAGGGTTCAATATATTAAAATGAACTAAGCACCAAACAAACACAGTAAATAGTAAATAAGTAAATTAAATAAAGAAACAACAAAAACCAAATTAAAATGCCAATTAGACCCAAATACAAAACTGCAAGGCACTCAGCGCCTATAAGAACAAGAAAGAGTTAACACATGAAATAAATATTCCTCCTCTACTTGTAAACTGGCATTACCTAGTATGACTACAAGAGAGCGGCTACGTCATAGCAGGCCGCCTCCTTTACACACGCAGCAGTCTGAGCCAGCGTCTAAAACACAAAAAGGAGAACTGAGAATTCACAAAAAAAATGAGGAGCACAAACACACCTACCAGGCCTTCAGCAGTGAGAGGAATACCCGCCCCAGGGACCACGATTGGCGCAAGTGGCACAGGGATGTAGCGTCAGTACGGGCGTCTGCTGTGTGTTTATATATGAGTGCTAATGTAATGGAATGCGGAAGTCTACGTACCGGCTTGGGGGGAATTCCCTCTACGGCGGCTCATTAGGGACAAACAACCCACCGGTTACATGTTCCTTTGTCTTCATGGTTCTCTCTGCGCTTTAAACAGAACCCTGAGACTATCAAAGAGCAGGTGCATTTATACGGAGACTTGATTACACACAGGTGCATTCTATTTATCATCATCAGTCATTTAGGACAACATTGGATCATTCAAAGATCCTCACTGAACTTCTGGACTGAGTTTGCTGCACTGAAAGTAAAGGCCGAATAATATTGCACGCCCCACTTTTCAGTTTTTTATTTGTTAAAAAAGTTTTAATTATCCAATAAATTTCGTTCCACTTCACGATTGTGTCCCACTTGTTGTTGATTCATGACAAAAAAATAAAATGTTATATCTTTATGTTTGAAGCCTGAAATGTGGCAAAATGTTGAAAGGTCCAAGGTTCACTTTTGCAAGGCACTGTATATACAATACTATAAACAATAGATGAATAGTTCTGATATCATTCTGACAAATAGACAGAATGTTTAGTCAGTCGTCCTCTACTGTGTCCAGTGTCCATATTTGTTGAGTTCACATTTATATTTACATATACACACACAAATACCCATACACACACATATATACACATGTATATACATATACACATGCATACATCAACATATGAGCACATACATACATACACATACATATCCCCTAAAGAAGCTCCTCTCTATCTAGTTTTATAGTTATTGTTGAAATAAAAATGCATTATTATTATTCATTCTAAATAGGTGGGAATTCATCTTCCTCATTATTAATCTTGTGTGACAGTTTCTCCATCAGCTGAACCTCTTGAATTGCTTCCATCCAGTTTTGGGTTTTGGGGATGTTGGGGATGTTGGTTGTTCTCCAGTCTTTGGTAATATGTTTGAGGCGGTTATTCGCATCATCCAGAAAAGGTTTTCCTCTTTTCTCTTCATTCTCTGAGTTAATATTTCCAGTAATAATGTTTTGTTGTTGTGTAGGTTTATGTTTCTAAGTACTTGCATAAAATATGTCTGTAGTCAAAATAATATTTTTTTATGTTTTTGTAGATTTGAATGTTTATGATTTATGCTTGATGTGATATGCGTTGTGAAGCGCTTTGTGTTGCTTTGTGTAGGAGAGGGGTGTGTTCACAGTAAAGTGTAAATGAAAGTATCTGGACTTATACAGTTTTTCTCTATTGCTTAAACACATTTCACGATACTGCCCTCCCTTTTCTCAAGACTCTAAACACAAACCTCTTTTCTAAAGCTACGTACTCATAACAACACAGTCTCTTTTCAAAACCAACCCATCACACCAAAACACCTCTCATGGTCTGCAAAAATGTGAACACTATGAGCATCATTAACCACATCACCAAAACAATTGAAAACACAATTTTCAGAATGTGAGACTGTTCTTTTTACAGTTTCACAACTGCCAGGATGCATTTGAGCAACACTTTTTTAATTCTCAAATGTTTTGGGCATTTACTATAGATTTGTGCGTTTCATGAGAATAGTTACAGTACATAAAGTAGAAAATGTAGTTATATCACAACTCAATGCAAACATGACACACAATAGATACTACAGTACAGTAACAATTGAAAACACAATGTTTAGGGCAGTGCTTCTCATATAGGGGTGGGGGGGTGGGGGCAAATAGTGGGGGCGCCCCCCCTCCACATGCTCTGGTGCCACAGCGGACTCATTCCCATGTGACCGGCGCTGACAGGACAAGTGCGGATCTTTGGACAACCTGTGGACGCGATAAATACAGCGCTGTGAGAAATGCAGCTGAACTATGTGAGCCTCTGGAAGTGTCCCCGTGTCTCCTGTAGCCCTGAAACTACAAATCACTAAATTAAAGCTAGGGTACCTAAATTTCTCTTGCATTCATAATGCATGTTGCTCCTCTCCCTCCTTGGCCTGCTCCTCACCCTCTTTGACCTGCTCCTCTTCCTCCTTGACCTGCTCCTCTCCCTCTTTGACCTGCTCCTCTCCCTCCTTGACCTGGTCCTCTCTCTCTTTGACCTGCTCCTCTCCCTCTTTGACCTGCTCCTCTCCCTCCGGGGCCTGCTCCTCACCCTCTTTGACCTGCTCTTCTCTCTCTTTGACCTGCTCCTCTCCCTCTTTGACCTGCTCCTCTCCCTCTTTGACCTGCTCCTCTCTCTCTTTGACCTGCTCCTCTCCCTCTTTGACCTGCTCCTCTCCCTCTTTGACCTGCTCCTCTCCCTCCGGGGCCTGCTCCTCACCCTCTTTGACCTGCTCCTCTCCCTCCGGGGCCTGCTCCTCACCCTCTTTGACCTGCTCCTCTCCCTCTTTGACCTGCTCCTCTCCCTCTTTGACCTGCTCCTTTCCCTCTTTGACCTGCTCCTCTCCCTCTTTGACCTGCTCCTCATCTTCTTTGACCTGCTCCTCTCCCTCTTTGACCTGATCCTCTCCCTCTTTGACCTGCTCCTCTCCCTCCAATGACACAAACTCCTCTTCTTCTGCCTTGATCATCCATTTTTGTTTGGAACCTGCACGGACTTATAAAGTTGTGGTCACATCGTGGTTGTGTTCACTGAATGACACCAGGTTTGTTCATTGTGTTCAAGTTTTGCTGACTGTGGGAGGCATTTTGCATCACATGAGCTTCACAATGCAAATTGGACCAGAGATACATGCAAAAAGTGTTTTAGCAAAGGAAAAATGTGTTTAGAGTTTTGAGAAAAAGGGGATGGGTTTTGTGAACAGTGTCTAAAGGAGAATTGTGTTTATGGTTGTGAAAAGTGGGGGGTAGTTTTAATAAATGTGTTTAGGCAATTGGTTATTTGGTTTAGAGTACTGGCTTTTGTGTTGTAGTAATAGAGAAAAACTGTTAAAGGTTATAACTCAAAAACTAAAATTACTATCATAGAATAGAAAAGAGGATTTCAAACACAGACAGATCAGAGAGATATTGTGGATACGATCAAGCCTCTGCTGTGATCATTCTACCTGGCCCGGACTGGCCATCGGGAGCATCGGGAGATCTCCCGGTGGCCTGCGTGTCAAAGTGGCCTGGGCCTGCCCTATCATCACGGTCTTTTTTTTTTTTTTTCTTTTAATTTAATTTCATCCTCACGGTCTTTGCAAACTCCTACCCTGCCTGGTGGCCTGGTCCAATGAGCAAGGCCCAGGCCAAAGCCAGTGTTGTGCATGAACGAGTTCAAAAGAACGCGTTCATTGAACACGCTCATTTTTTCGTGAACGTTGAACTGAACGCAACACATTTTTTAATAAAGAACTTGAACGTGAATTAGTTCATATTATGTGTCATGAACGGCAGACAATTTGTTTTCCATTTAAAACTGAGTGAAATCTGTTTTCTCTTTTGAAACGCAACGAGAGAAAGTTCCTCCCTCCTGTATTCTCCGCACTGTTTCCGCCGAAAACTAAAAATTCCTACGGTTTCCACCGTCTGTGAACGCACCCCGACTCAGTGTACTTGCGGTGCGGCGCTATATGCTAGTGCTATTCATTGGTTGTTGGACTCACATGTGCCGTGATGAAAACACAGGGGTAAGTCAGTGACACAGGGCCGTTTACATTTGACATAAAGTATAGACACACGTTCTGCAGCGCATTACAGTTTGTACTTATGAGCAGAGATGGGACAACTCAGTTCCCATTGAAACCCATGTAAATCTTGTCTGCATTGGACGAGATATAGTTCAGAATCAAAATTGAGAACTTCGAACGTGAACTGTTCACTTTGAGCATGTATGAACTGAACTTGAACTAGTTCAGAAAAGCTGTGAACTGGCACAACACTGGCCAAAGCTTTACTGTCATTGGGCCAGAGCAAAATTAAACAAATGTGACGTCACACGTCGGCTACACAGCCAGGCCAGCCTAGCAGTGCACCCAGTGTAGCTTCCCCGGTTGAAATGAGTGGTCTCTCCAACTGATGGTTCATACACGTTTTTATTTTTCCTTTTATATGAGCTGTAACGATGTGATTTTACCTTACTACTTTTTTAACAATAATTGATTAGCTTGTTATAGTTATACACTAATGAACACTTAGTTCATAGTGTGTGTGTGTGTGTGTCTTTATTCTCACTAAACTCCATAAACGTTACGTTGCTAAGCAACGTACAACAATCCTTAAACGTCCGAGATTATATAAACCGTCAATATAAAAAAAAAATAAAGAAAACAAAAGTTTTGACAGTCAATCTTAAAACTATTAAAAGAACATCAAAATACAATGACAAAAACCCAAATTTAGAACCTTGTTTGGCCTGAATGGATGAAAAGCTCCCGGCCTGAAATGTTGTCCCACTCCGGCCCTGCATTCTACTGTGACATATAAAAGGTGCTCAGTGACAAAGATTAACTCCCACAAATGAACTCTAACATAACATCAGAAATATCACTTCATTTATAAAGGAATCATTTTTGAAAAATAATCAATACTAATTTAAACTACCCTTGAAAAATGAGTAACGGATGTGACGGTTTCCATATTCATATTTCTGAAAATGTAACTTGTGAAGAAAAAAATCTTGTCTGATATCACATTGAATTGGTTTGGAAAAGCAATCACTTTGTTTCTACTCTGTGTAAAAAAACCAAAAAAACAAAAAAACAATCAAATGTGGATCTGAAAATATGTATCAAACTTCCACAGCTCATTCCATCCAAGGATCATGTCTGTGACGTGTGTGTGTGTGTGTGTGTGAGGTGTATGTGTGTGTGTGTGTGAGGTGTGTGTGTGTGTGTATATGAGGTGTGTGTGTGTGTGTATATGTGTATGTGACGTGTGTGCACTTGTTTTCAACTCCTGGTGGGTTCCATAACCTGAGATTCCACTCACGTCATGGGGACTGGTTTTACGTGGTGGGGCCCGAACACCGGACCCCACTGGTCCAAGCTTACAGTTTTTTCCTGTTGCCTGAACACATTGTGCAAAATTTCGCTCATAGTCCCAAAACTCTAAACACAAGATGATCTGACACAACACTGGGACATAAACCATACACATCTCTCTCAAAATCAAACTCCTTTATCAAAACTCAAACTCTGTTCTCAAAATTCAAACTCTGTTCTCAAAACTCAAACTCTGCTCTCAAAAATAAACAATCATTTGTCAAAATGAAACTCTGAGGACAAAATGACACACACATGCATCATGTGAACACACTTTCAGATTGGAAGCAACACACTGCAGTACTTTATATAAAACACTACAGTACTTTATATAAAACACTAGTCTTTCATTTTCCACTGTTTTTATTATGTTTCTCAGTTAACTTGAAGCTCAAAGTTCTTGTTCTCAACAAAGGTTTACCAACAAACAAAAATGAAAGTACTGAGAGGTGACAAAATACTAACTCAATATCGTACATCATAGTATACTTTACAGTACAGTAAAATGCAATAAACAAAATATAAATAAAAATGTAAAACTATAGGCAATAGTGCGTGGGTGGCATTATGGATCCCGGCGTCTGTCTGGGTCTGGCCACAGGATCTCATCCACATCGCAAGCGATATGTTCTCCTGCTAAGCAACGGGGGAAGAAACTCCTTGTGTGTCGAATCCATCCATGGATGGACGTTACCTCAATGTCTCTGCATGCCTCTTCCATCGCCTGAAGCAGAGGCATCCGAGCGTGGGGTTGGCGGTCATACACGCGCCATCTCCAAGCGGAAAAAAATTCCTCTATAGGGTTCAGGAACGGTGAGTAAGGAGGCAAGTAAACAACTTGGAATTGAGCATGGTGGGCGAACCAGTTGTGGACCAGAGCAGCCCGGTGGAAACTAACATTATCCCAGACAATCACAAACCTGGGCTGCTCTGGTCTGTCCCGTTCAAGTGCATCATGAAGTGCATCTAGAAATGCTAGTATTTGCTGTGTATTGTAGGGGCCTAGGTTGGCATGATGATGTAGTGACCCTCGAAGGCTTATGGCGGCACACAATGTGATGTTTCCCCCGCGTTGCCCTGGGACATGCACAATTGCCCTTTGACCAATTATGTTACGACCCCGTCTTCTAGTTTTGTTGAGGTTGAAACCAGCTTCATCAATGTAGTAGATGAATTCATGTAGTTGTACAGCTCCATCCATGTCCAAGATTCTCTGCAACAACAAAATACATAGCATGAATGGCTGGCATTACTCAAAACACAGTACTACACACAGAGTCACACCCCTCCCTACAACACAGTACTACACACACAGAGTCACACCCCTCCCTACAACACAAACACACCAGTGCCTTTTTCCCTCTTTGCATGTATGTGGTACTGGTACAATGGCACAGCTATTACTGTAATGAATTACATAAATTGCAATACAGTAAAAGACTGCAAAACTTACTTGTACATATTCTTGTCGAAGTCTTATGACCCTGACACTGTTCCTCTCAAACGGGACCCTGTACAACTGCTTCATTGTCAGTTGGTGCTTTGCCAAGACACGTCCAATCGTGGTGAGGCTTACTTCATTGATGTTTACAAATACTTGCCCATCTGCAATAATCTTTTGTTGTAGCTGGCGGAGAGAGATTGCGTTGTTTTCTCTGACAATTTCTACAATGGCAAGTTCCTGCAGTTGAGTGAACATGTGTTGCCGACCCCCTCCAAAAGGTCTTCTAGTCATTCTGTAGAAATATGCAACCACAAATTGTTACTACGGGTTTAGTTATTTTTTACAGCACTGTATACTGTTCACAGTACTGTGACATCTCAATGGTACAGTGCTATGTACCAAGCCAACTTGAAATACAGTACATGTGATACGGTAAAGTACTGTAAATACTGTAGATGCTGTAAATACAGTAAAGAGTTGGAGACATACCTGTTTTCCAGTCTGAAGGTCCTTATGATGGATGCAAGTGTGAACCGGCTCAGGTGTGGGTGGACTCTCTGGCCAGCTTCCCTCATTGTGAGGCCATGATTGATGACATGATCAACCAATGTTGCTCTAATATCATCAGATATAATGTTTCGTACATGGCCTCTTCGACCACGTCCTCCTCCTCTTGCTCCTTGTCTTCCTCTACCTCTACCTCTTGCTCTTCCTGCCTCCTCCATACTTGCAAAGTTCTAAAGAAGGCTGAAATGAGGCCCATTTATGTCTGACTGATGTGTGTCACGTTTTGTAAGTAAGTGTTTTCAGGTGTGTGTCTGAGTGTTTTCAATCACACAGTGTGTTTGGTATTTTGAATAGATGTGTTTTCCCAATGATAAACACAGGATTGCATTTATGAACAAAGTGTCTTATGTATGACACAGTGTGTAGTGAGCATGAGAAAGTGTGTTGCAGAAAGAGAAAGTGTGTTGCAGAAAGAGAAAGTGTGTTGCAGAAAGAGAAAGTGTGTTCCAAAAGGAGAAAGTCTGTTGTAGAAATGAAAGTAGAGTGCAAAGCAGTACTTTTGTTTAAGCAATGGTCAGTCTGTGTTTTAGGTTTAGAACAAAAGTTTCAGGTTCTGTAACTTTGGTCTAAGCGTGTATAGTGTTCAAGCAGTAGGAAAAAACTGTAATAATCAATGGGTAATGCTTTCTCTGCAAAAATATGGAAAGGACCCCTGGAGGTTTACTTTCCTGAAAAAAGTGTGTTATGTGTCGAAACCCTGGTGGTGGATTGCGGGATATCAAGGAGGGGCACACTGGGGCAATTTCAGTCCAGCAGGCTGGAGCCAATCATGGAGCAGCACAACAGAGGAAATCAGGTGTCAGGCTAGAAAAAGGTGCAAGTGTGTGGTTCATTAGGCTGCAAGAAATCATGGAGGAGCACACTGAAGCGCACGCTTACAAACCACTGGTAAGTGCTGACTACAAGTCATGACTTCAAATTGTTATATAGAATTATTACAAATAATTTTTTTGTGCAGCTTAGTCAAGAGTCCCTAATTGATGAAGTCGACTCAGATTCTGACGATTTAACTGTCAAGAAGAAACCTGTAGAAAAGTATGGAAAAAGAAAAATCAAAAACACTTTTCTTCAAGACTCGGAAAGTGACGAACCAAAGGCAAATAAGATTGTTATCATGCAGCTGCAAAAGAAGAAAAATGGGGGGCGAGTTTACAGCAAGAGACAGTTCTGCCTCTACTGTTCAATGTCCGGCCACAAAATGTCCCGTCATTTGACTAGAAAACATGGAAATGAAAGTGACGTAGCCAGAGCATTGGCTCTACCTGTGAAATCTAAAGCACGTAAACTTCAGTTTGATTTGATCAGGAATAGTGGAAACCGTGAGCACAATTTTGAGGTTTTAAAGGCCGGCATTGGAACTTTAGTCCCAGCTGAACAGCCAAATTGCCCAGTTAAATCCAGTGAGTTTTTGCACTGTATAGACTGTGGGGCATTGCTTAAGCGAAAGTCGCTGTGGAGGCATGTGGCCAGGTGCCGGCTTTCACAGAAAGATGCCCAGGCTAAACCAGGTAGAAGTAGGGTCCAGTCCCTCTGCTCCCTAGCCCAGCCTGTACCGGAGGGCATCAGCAAAAAGCTGTGGTCTTTAATTTGGGCAATGCATCAGGATGAGGTCACGGGTGTTGTCAAAGCAGAAAAGGGGATTCTGAGACTCGGAGAGCACCTGTACTTAAAACACGGGCATGATAAGACTAAGCATGATTACATTCCCACTAAGCAAGCCGACGTTGAATCAACGTAATTTGAACGTCGTTGTCCAACGTAGAATATAGGTCACTGGTGGGTGCAGAATGAAAGTTTTCTCAACGTCGTTTCCCGACGTCACCTCAACCTCCAAATGTTACGTTGATGGCACGTCAATTCAAGGTTTGAATGTGGTACAGAACCGGTCGGGTCTGACGTCCTATCAACGTCTCATATGACCAAAATATTGACGTTTATATGACGTTCGTTTTCAGTCGTTCCCACTAAGCAAGCAGATGTCAAAACAACGTAATTTCAACGTCATCTGGACGTTCATTCAAGGTTGCAATGTGGTACAGAACCGGTCGGGTCCGACGTCCTATCAACGTCTTATATGACCAAAATATTGACGTTTATATGACTTCCATTTAGAGTCCTATTGACCTACTTAACCTCTGCAGAATCACTTACTGGTCGAGACATACTTTTTGCAATAGGCAAGGCAAGTTTATTTGTATAGCACAGTCAAAACAAAAGGAAACTCAAAGCACTGAACAAAAGATAGAAACAATCAAACAAGGCATTACAATTATAAATATTGACAGTAAATTAAAAAGATACAAATAAAATCTCTCATAAAATCTCTCAGTTGAAGCAGAAACAGAAGTGTTTTAAACCTGGATTTTAACATTGTCAAAGAAGAAGCCTGTCTCACACTTCCAGGAAGACCGTTCCAGATTTTAGCCTTGTGAATCTGAAATGCAGCTATATCATGTTTAGTTCTGACTCTGGGCAATAAACGATAAACACAGCATTCAAAAATCATTAGAACAACTGTAGTAGAAGGATATCAGCCATTATTGCAAATGGAGCTGCATTAAAAATCATGTTTCTCTACATCAAAGTACAAGTTAAAGCACACAGGGCACAGTGTTATGAACACTACTGTACTGAACAGTTCATGCCAAAGTAAAAAAACATGATTGTAGCGCCTATGTTTGGATCAGTATTAAAACAGGCACAAGCTACACTCTAGGTTCCCCAGATGTAAAAACACAATCTGAAAGGCAGAAGAATGCATTTATTGAATGTTGATGTTCCAACATGTGTCCTCTCTTGGTCTTCAGTCTCTCATCACAAGGTCCAAGCACAGCACCTGAAAATGTGGAACATGTTTAGTTTCAACATAATGTGGCAAAGTGATATAACAACACATAACTTTCTATTAATGCCTCAAACCACTCGATCCATCACCATGTGATACAAACCTTGGCACTGCACTCGCTCGAGACACTGGAAGACACTCCGTCTGAGAAACTTGGGATAAGGCTTTGGTCATTGGAGTAATTCCATGTAAAAAACAATTGCAAATGTGCATTTGTTTTGCACATGGACAAATGAGCCCTGAAAGCTACTTACCCTGTATTACTCTACACATGTTGCATTTCCGAGGGGGCATTTTCCCCTTGTTGCTCTTTTCCCTCATCTTGAGTGAGTTGCTGAACAATCTGAGAAAAAGATAGATGTTTTCAAAGAGAATACACCAAATAATGGTTTATTCTCAAAACAACATAATAATACAGAAGAACAATCAATGTGTGAGAGTGTGATTCTTACCTTTGAACACCTTCAACACAGTCTGACACCTGTAAGACTCAAACACACATGACACATTAGGAATACACACAGAACATTAGTTATTGCAACAATCATGAAATTATACTATACTATAGCAAAGGTAAATGTATTTTAATTAACATATGGCTGGTTTTAAAGTTTATAAGAAAAAGTAAGAAATTGAATAGAGTTGCAAGCGCTAGTTAGCTTGCTACCAGCAGATGAATGGATATTTAATATTTGCAGCTAACAATAACAAAAATAACAACTGTAGTGGCTCATTTAAACAGCCACAGTGAGAAGAAGTGAAAGTCTCTGACATTGAAGACCTGGGAAGACATTAAATCCATTTATTAAACAAAGCAATACATGAACATTAAACTCTCTTTCTGCAGCAGGTAACATCTGTGTGCTCCTATGGTCCCACATGGTCCCACATGGTCCCACACCTGAACTCAACTCCAACTGATGACATCACAGGTGTCTAAATGATGGGAGTGTCCCAAATATTAAAGCTGATCTCCCTGTTTTTAAACTTAGTTTACTAAGTACTGTTGTCTTTTTGCAGTTTATAAACCATTGTGAAATATACAGTAACTTTACATTTTAGAATTTAATTATTATTTTAAAACTCAAGAATCTTAACCTTTTTTAACACATAGTTTGTTGGACAGTCTAACCTAAGAATTCTAATGTGTTAGAAATAGTTTGAAATATGAAAAACAATATCATATTTAAACTTTAACTTAAAAACTAAAAAAAGGTGTCTCCCTTTCAGCTGAGCAGTGCCAGCCGGTATTATTATAGATTCATGCACTGGCAATTCAAAATACAGATCATATACAAAATATACTTAACAAAATCCACGTATACGTGAGAAAACAACTTACTTTCTGTCTCCAACTCTTTTCAATGTGGAAATGATACATCTATATCTAAAAACTGTGCAGACTGTGTACTTACTAGAGAGGGTGATTCCAAGTAAATAAAGCAGGGCAGCGACAGAGACAGATTCAACGTCATATCAACGTCTGGGAAGGCATTGCTTTACGTCCAGATGCACACCTTACGTCGTTTAGACGTGGAAAACAGGTCCTCGACCGAGCGACTCACGTGTCAGGCTGTAACCTCGCATAAGTGTGCGTCGTTTGTTTAGGGTGTTATCTATTATTTTTTCACAGTTGTCAGAAAAAATACCTTGCGGTGGTGTAGCGGTTGCGTAATGAGACTTCAGTTGCACCGACGCGGGTTCAAATCCCCGTCGGAAAATTTTTGACTTTTCACTTTTTAGCGAACAATTTTTCTGTTTGGTTAAAAACGAATAAACACTCAATATAAGATTATGTAGTGGCTAATAATAAAACTTGTGAACCCATGTGCATTTGCATAAAATCTCAAGTGCTCACCCCTTATTTGCAAACTTGAGATTGTTAGCACAACAAATGCATACATTCACAAGTTTTATTATTAGCCACTACGTAATCCTATGTTGAGTGTTTATTAGTCTTTAACCAAACAGAAAAAAATTGTTCGCTAAAAATCGAAACAAATATGTAAATATAATGATACACACACGTGGGGCTCGAACTCACAACCAAGGCTGCACACATTTGCTTAACCCCTACACTACCGTCAGGGACACTTACATTGCTTCACAGCCTATATATTGTATTGCTAGATCAAGACTTACTGCGTCGGTCGACCGATGACCTGTTTTCCACGTCTAGGGGACGTCGGGATTGGACGTCATATCCACGTATATGGGAGGTCATTGTTTTACGTCCAGATGCGCACCTTGCACAGACGTCGTTTGGACGTAAATAAAAGGTCAGATATGATGAGGAAACAAATCAATACAAGACTCCATCCTTGGCCCTCAAACTCGGCCATAGCCTCAGAAAGCTAGCAGATATTCTTGAATGTGACTCAAAAATGGAGCATTGTGTTGATGAACTATTTATTAAAAACCTCCAACGAAGCCGGCTGCTTTTTGAGAAGAGGTGGGACGTCTGTGTTTCTTCTGCTGCCCTACAGACCCTCCGGCAAGCCAAGTGGAACACTCCGGACCTGCTCCCTCTGACTGAGGACGTTAGAGCCATGCATCCACATATTGAGGTATGTCGACCTGAATATGTGCAAAGCCTAATAAGTGAGCCAACGTCTAAGCATTGGTCTAAACTGGCAGTTTTGACTCTTTGTGAGGTCATTATTTTCAATCGAAGAAGGGAAGGTGAGGTTTCAAAGATGCCACTGACAGCGTTTACCTTAAGAAGTAAGACTGGGATCCATTCTGACATTGCTCTGGGACTGTCCCAACTTGAGAAAAAGCTGTGTCAGCATTTTCAACGCATTGAAATTAAAGGGAAAAGAAGTCGGAACGTGCCGGTTCTTTTGACTCCTGAAATGATTGCTTCGATGGAGGTGCTGGTGGAGAACAGAAGGGACTGTTCCATCTCTGACCATAACCCATACTTCTTCTCCCGCCCGGGCGCAGACACCCACATCAGGGGATCAGACTCCCTACGCCAGGTAGCCAAAGAATGTGGTGCGGTGCATCCAGAGATGCTATCCTCAACCAAACTTAGAAAGCGCATAGCTACTATGTCTACAGTTCTCAATATGAAAGAGAATGAGATGGACATACTTGCCAACTTCCTCGGCCATGACATTCGCATCCACAGGCAATATTACAGACTACCAGAGGGGACACTGGAGCTGGCCAAAATCAGCAAAGTGTTGATGGCCATGGAGCAGGGAAGAGTGACGGAATTCGAAGGAAAGAGCCTCGACCAGATACAAATTGAGCCTGAAGGTAATTCTTGATATTATTAAAATATGTATGATTTTTTTCCCCTAAATGCCACTTGTATTTTTATTTTCTGTGCGACAGGGAGAGCAGTAGAGATCCTCTCACAAACGGACGGGCTAAAAGAAACTTCAAGCGGAGAACCTTCAACCATTCATCCAGATGCACCCCATGGTAGTGGCAGTGCCCCTTCTGGTAAGTGTACCAGGTGGGGGATTACAGCCAGGCTGCTTGGTCCTCACCCTGGGAGTGTATATTGCTAATATATTTTTATTTCTCTCCCTAGAACGTTAGAGAAAGCCATGGTCTGCATCTGAGGTGAAGGCTGTGGAGAAGATCATGACGCCTTTCATACAGACTGGAAAAGTCACTGGGAAGTCTCACTGCTTGGCCTGGCCTGGCCTGGCCTGCATTAATGCCTCACCAGATGACCTTAGACATCGGACATGGAGTGGCATTAAATTCTATGTCAAAAATAGAATCACTGCAATTCGAAAAAAAAATCAAAAATCAAATTTAAAAGAGTTGTTTGTTTTCTATTGACTGTTTTGTATTACTTAAAGTAGTCCCAGTAAAAAAGATTATGTCTATGGGTCCCATTCTGAACGGCCCTGTCAAAGGGACCCACCAGGTAACAAAACGTGTGTGTGTGTGTGTGCGTGTGTTGGAACGTGAGGTTATGTTTTCGTGCTGAGAACTCGTTATCGCTGCTTCACTGATGATCAGAGCTCGCTTCTTCTGAATATTTAATCCTGAGACTAAAACATTAAACTCTGGTGATGCACACCACCTCCATTCTCCTCCCTCCTTCTCTTCCTCCTGCTCCCTCTTCCTCCTACGCCTCCTCCACCTCCTCCAGCTGTTATTGTTGGAATGTCTTGTGCAGTTTTGAAATAACTAAATGGATACTAATTTGAAAGACAGAAGCTGCTCGTTCCAAACAGACCATCTTGGTCATAAAGCAGAACACTGTTGTGTTGTTAGAGGAACCTACTAAGCCTTAACACCTCCTTCTACCTCCTCCACCTCCTCCTCCCTCCTCCTCCTGGTCGAGGAACCTTCTAACCGTCAGGTGGTTAGTATAGTGTGAGGTGTCACTTCCCTTGAGCTTCTCTGCGCGCTCCATAAAACATCCCACTGATTTCATCCCATTGACTTGAATAAAATATGACTCTTTGTTGTGGAAACCTGGAAGCAAAGCTCTGTATCAGAGAGAGGCGGGAAGAGGAGGTGTGGAGCCTGGCAGGTCGCAGATTAAAGGGAATTCTAAAACTTAAAGAATACTATAATAGAAAGAACAAATAATCATGATCATAATTCATTGTATTTTTAAATAAGAATAACTTTTGTTTAGAACAGGTTCAGATCGACCGCGACATGTCTTCGTCTGGGCAGAAAACATCTGTTTGAAAAACTGAGAGCTGATGAGCCGAGCCGGGCTGGTTCGGGTCTGACTGGGGCGCTATAGCCACATGATTTAAAATATGAGGTCATTGCTTGAATCAAGTGTTTTTTTAATCTTAATCTGATTCTGATTAAGATAAGATATACCTTTTCTTGTCTCACAGTGGAGAAATTTCAGAGTCATCGTTGTGCACATTACAGCAGAGAAAGAAGGAAATAAGAGCACTCAGATTGCACACATTAAACAGAGTCTATTTTTGAAGGTAATAGACAATATAATTAAAATAAGATAATAATATGGTAAAAAATGATAAAATAAAATAGAATAAATTTTGGAGCTATAATTTCACTTGGTTCAGAAGTATTTACAGATGTGTATAATGCACTTCAGCAGCGGAGAATATTAACAGAATAAACAGCAGTAACAATATCGGCAGTAAAGTGACTAGTGAATGACAGAAATATCAGATGGATAAGATAAGATAAGATATGCTTTATTGTTCTCACAAAGGTGAAATGCACATGTCTCATCTGGAACACTCAAGGTTGTGCAAAAAGAAAGAAATGTGCAACATGTTAAATGCAGGATATATTATGTTCAATAAAAAAGTGGCAATCAGAAACAGTGTCAATAGTAGTGCAGGTTTTTCAGTCCAATAAAGTGACTTAAAGTGACTTGTTGTACAGTCTGACAGCGGTGGGCCCTGCGGAAGTGCTCCTTCTTGCACTGAGGGTGTCTCAGTCTTCCACTGAAGGAGCTCCTCAGCTCCTCTACAGTCCTGTGCAGTGGGTGGGAGGTGTCGTCCATGATGGAGGTGACTTTGACTAGCACCCTCCTGTCCCTCACCTCCTCCACAGAGTCCAGGGGGCAGCCCAGAGTGGATGGATAATGCAGTAATAAATAAAACAGGTAAAGTGACCAGTGACTAAGTTACTAGTGAATTATTATCAGTAACACTTGCACAGACTCAGAAGTTATTGTTATACATTCTCGTTGTACAGCCTGACAGCAGCAGGGAGGAAGAACCTGCGAAACCTCTCCTTCACACAGCGAGGATGAATTAAGCCTACACTGTAAGAAATTGCTGTAAATTTACGGCCAATTTTCTACACTAAAGTACCGTTTTCATGTTTAACATGTCAGTACTGTAGTTCGCAATGCATTCTGGGTTGCTTAACTAAAAGCAACAGGACACCACAGTATTTTTTTTAAAAAAAGGCACACTGACATGGGCATTTTGGAGCATGGTAGCTGAGGCTAGCCAACTGTTTTTGGTCAAAAATATAGACAATACAGAACTAATCTGCCATCAGCATCTGGAAGGACATCATTAACATCATGTGGACATCAGAGCTGCTAGGATGACTTTATATGTCAGAAAACAGACAACACACACACACATAAAACATGAGCACAATGTAACCGTGTCTAATTTACAGGAAGTAGAATGAATGCAAAAACTGTATGTGGTTTTAGATTCTAGAGATTCTAGCTTTCCTTTGTGAATGTAACAAAGTATTTTTTTTCCCAACAAGAAAAGTCAATATTCCACCAAAAAGTTTAATCTAAGTTATTTATTAAATTAAATTCAATATAGTCCTGCATAAAAACAGCACATCCACAAATGTGGTTGAATGTTGAGTGTCCTGGATCCTCACCACTGTCCTTTCAGTTAGACCCAGACAAGGATCCAACAGACTCTCCTGCATCGGCAAGGAACAACTCCAGAACCCAGTGGGAAAAGGTGAGAAACGTCAGGGAGGTCCACATTGAGAGAGGGATCCGCTCCCACGGACGGACGGGCTGCAGAACCAGGACTCAGACTGCAGAACAAGGACCAAGGCCATGCGGTGCAGGACTCAGGGCTGCACCAACATTGAAGTATGTTGGTGTCATCATTCATTAATTGTTTATGTGTTTATTATGAATCTAATGAACCAAATTATCATTTGATTTGATTCATAATGGAATGTAACCACTGCCACAGCAGAGGACAGCAGAACATACCCACCGCTGTGACTTAGCCACAGTCAAAACTCTGTGAGTCTCAAACTCAAACCCATAGATTCAGATTCAAATGGGAAATTACCATTTGCAGTTTAACCACATTGGGATACATGTGCAACAGTCCCAGGTCAAAAGTAAAGCTAAACATTACAGGAAGAACACCAGCTACAAGTACAAAATAAAACAAGACAAAAGTTGCAAGAACAAAACAAGCTAGAAGTACACAAATAAAACCAGCTCAAAGAGATAACAAGGTCAAAAGTACAGGAATAAATCAAATCTCATATATAAAACAAGCTCATAAAAGTTACATAAAACAAGCTAAACATTACAGGATTATTACAAGCTAAAAGTACACAATTAAATCAAGCTCAAAGAGTACATGGATATAACAAGCTAAACATTACAGGAATAAAACCGGCTAAAAGGACAAAAATATAATAAGAAAGATAATTACAAGAACAAAACCAGCAAAATATATGAAAATTAAACAAGCTCAGAGAGTACATTAGTGAAACACGGTCCAAAGACCAAGTACATAGAAGAAAATATAAGAATAAAACCAGCTCAAAGTACACGTTTAAAACAATAAAAAGAATAACATGACTCAAATCAGAAAAAAAGTACTTGAAACAATTGTCACAGTGAAATCAATCAACAGCAACAGTGTCAATACAAATGCAAGAACATGAAAGGGCTGAAACCTGATAACAGCTCGTTCAAAACGAGACGTCCGGCTTCTCAACGAAAGATATCGCACAGCAGCGAAGATCCTTACAAACGTCTGCCACTGACGGCTAACTCAGCGGTTTGGTTTCACCCTCGACTCAGCGGCTCTTGACTTGCCGCCTGCGTCTTCTTTTTGATGACTTTAGTTTGATATTTGCAGATCTTCTCCCCTTGAGCCGTCTTCCTCTGCCGGGCCTTCTGCTCACTCAGCTCCGCCTGCAGTTTCTCCACTTGTCGCTGGCATGTGTCGCGATCGGCTGTACGGATTTTGACCTCCTCCAGGGCTTTCCTCAAAGTCCTACGTGTCTCGTCGTACTTCTCCAGCTCCTGTGCCGCTTTATCTCTTAGATCTTGGCCCTCTTTACGCAGGTTCTCGATCTGTTTCGCTTGGATATTAATTTGCTTCTCGAGAGCACAGACCTTGGTGTTGTTCAACGTGGATACTGTGGTTGATTTGGGAGCTTTGACTTCTACGATCGCAATTTGAGAGCGCATTCTGTTCTCCAAGGAATGATGATCCTTTTGCTGCATGTTCTCTTCCTTCTGCTTTTCTAAATTGAAGTTCCTTTTCTTGATCTTTGAACTGTTTTTCTTGGCGTTTCAAGCTGACCATATTTTCTGAGATTTTCTCTTTAATTTGACTAGTTTCAGTTCTACTCTTTTGCCACTTTTCTTAGAAGGTCTTTAGGAGTAGCTCCTGCACCCCATAACCCCGCCTAGTTAATCTCTAAAGGAGCTAAGGAGCCTGGAGCTGACATAAGCCCTGTTTATACTGAGACGCTGCGCAGACGTTTCCAGGCTATTAACAGAAACGACCTGGCTCCTAATGCACATTTCTCTGCGTTCACATGAGGTTGAAAAACGATGTAGTTCTAGCGCCCGGCCAGTAGTGGGCAGAGAAACTTTACAACACGACACACAACACCCAGCCCCCCTCCCGGCAGAATATTCACTTCCTGTGCCAGACCCTCAGAAAGTACCAACATCATTCTGCATTTTAACAGCAGCTGTGAAAATGGAAACTGAACCTAGAGCTTCGCGTGGTCTCGTTTGGACGAACGAAGGAAGAATTATCCTCCGTGCTGTGCTCGAAGCCCACGAAGCTAGTTGACCGCCGCCATTGTTGTTTATGTTTGTTCTCCGCTACTGCGCATGTCCAAATGTACGTGCGGGGAGCAGTGCGGAGGCGGGGGTTAGAGCAGAGGGGGATTTCACACCTTTCTCCCTCTCGCGGGTGTGAAAGAGCCCCCGCTGTGCAGCGTATCTGAGTTGTCCCACTCTGCAGGCTGGATCTGAACACTTACGTTTTCACCCCCCTGAAACACAGTCTTCGTATGAACGGTTGGTAGCAACCGACATCCAACTATACCGTTTTACTGCCACATTGTCTCCGTGTAAACTCAACCATAGTCTGTTCCTACTGCCTTCCTGGTCTTAGGCTTTTTTTGTATAGCACAGTTCAGAAACATTCACTCATTTTCATCCACTTTATTAATCCATTTCTGGGTTGGGGGGGTTGGCCATCAGAGCTTCCAACCAAGGCTCTTCAACAATGACACAGCCATGACCTTTTAGCGGGGGCTTCAGTGGGAGCAGGTGTCATGGGTCGTGGGGGGATTGAAACCCATAACCATTATGTTCAAAAGACCAACTGAGCCACTGTCGCCCCCATAAAACAAAATAAGAATAGTCATAGTGCATTAAAAAAAAGTAAAGATACGATCCTTCAGTTGTTGCAGAAACAGAAATGAAGCTTAAGCGTAAATTCAGACTGGGAAGACCTCTGCTGCAGCTCTCACCCCATCCAGGGCCAACCTTTCAAGCCTCAGCCAATCAAACAGCTCTGCCAGCCTCGAGCCACAGCCAATCACACAGCTCGGCCAACCCCCCTGCCAAACTACTGACACTAAAAGCGGGCAGTTTAAAGCAGCCATTTCCTACTAACCATGCGCTTCTCAAAGCTCTTGATACCCACCGCCTCCCCAGCGCCTCCTCAAGCTCCTGCCCTGGATCCTTCCCTGGCTCCTGCCCTGGCTTTAAACAATTGGAAATGTACCTTTATAAGTTCAACACAAATGAATTGTTGATTTGCCGGGGGTCAATGCGCCAAACAATAAATCTTTCTAAATGCATTAACCTGTCTGTCTTGGTCTATCCAGATTGAACTACTTTTTCCAAACTAACAAAATACTTTGTAAAATACATATCAGGTCATGGAGTCAGTATTCTCGAACGGAAGACATTTTTCAAAGTATTATACCCAACATTGAGTACACAGATTGATTGCAGCTTTTCTTTTGCAGATTTTCCTCTCTTTTTCTGTTCTATTTCTTTGGTCTCTCTCTTTAGTCTCTCTCTCTCTGGTCTCTCTCTCTGGTCTCTCTCTCTGGTCTTTCTCTGGTCTCTTTAGATAATAAAGTGTATAAAGTGTGAGCGCCTTAAAACCTACAGCTGCTAGTGAAAGGATTTACCTTAATGTGCGTTAAATTTAGGACACATCACCTCTGTGTTAAACCAGGGACCAGTGTAAGTCCATCTTATTGTTATTAATTGATTACCGGGTGTGTATTTTAAAGACCTTTGTGAAGAAAATGATAAAATTTCTGATAACAGACCTCTGCTTCTCTGTGTTTCCAGGCGTGGATCAGTTTCCTGTGACGTTTGACTTGTTTCTTTGTGTTTCGTCATGATCCACATTTGCATAATGACTCAGTCCTGGTAGTTTCTGCTACACTGGTCCTGGTCCTTGTCCAACCCATCGCCTTTCAACCACAACCAGCCTAATAATCTGTGTGTTTGAAGAAAATAAGACGTAGGTAATGGAGGCCTCTTATGTAACGCTCTCCCTCCAAACTCCCTCTGACAGTTTGTATGGGAGACTTACGGGGGGCTTATCTCCTTATTGTGCACTTGATGTTTTTTTCCGCTGCATTTTAAAAGCAGTTTTCTACATCAGAGCAGTGTCCCTCTGTCCGTCAGACTTGAACTGATACAAAATATATCTCTTCGCTCTCCTTCGCTCGTTGGCTTAGACTCCACACAGAAGAGAAATGCCAGCGTCCCAGGGGTTCACGGCTCATCCCCAGATAAAACATGTTTTAATATACTTGAATCTACCTGCAATGAGTGCAACTTAATACAGATGCATTTGTAAGTGGCGCCCTCTTTTGGCAGTTGCTGCACCTGCACCTTTAGTCCCTGCAGAGCCTGAGTTCTTTGACTGTTTTTTACCTGGATTTGAACATTGTCAAAGAAGAAGTCTCTGTCAGCTGTGGTCTTACATTTTCAGGAAGACTGTTGCTCTCTCTCGCTGGTCTCCCTCTGGTGTCTCTATCTGGTATCTCTTTCTCTGGTCTTTCTTTCTGGTCTCTGGTCCCAGGGATTCCCAACCCACGACTCGACTCCAACATTCCCACTCCCAGTGACCAATGTCACTGTTGACATTGGTCTCCACTTTTTTCTGTTTAGCTTAGCATGTGGCTAACTGTTTGTGTCTTTGTAGAAGGAGACAGACCACAGCTGTCCACACTGCGAGACATGTTTGTGCAGAGAATAATAAATCTGTCCTCCCCAAACTCAGCCGCCTCCGTGGAGGTTTGAGCAGAAGGTGACACACCCCGGACACACATATGTGGGAAAGTGAAATTTTAACAAGGACTTTTAACTGCTTTTATTTGTGTGATGTGTTTTGTGTGTTTTTATATTTTTAATGCATGGATTTTAATCACAGTTCCTTGGACACTTCCCCTATCACCCACACCTGCTTCTAATCAAGACTTTCTTAAATTGGGGGCGGGCACTACAGAGAAGAGGACAGAGCACGAGGGAGAGGACAGAGCACGAGGGAAACGAGGGAGCACGAGAGAGGAAGAGGCCACGGGACCGGGCCAAAGACGAGGACCGCCAGCCAGAGACCACGGGGGACTGAGGCCAGCGGGGAGAGCGGCACCGGTGAGGGGGCGCGCATTGATAGCGCGTGGAGGCGCGTGCGCGCCCGGGCTAGGCCCACCGAAGACCGGGATGTGCCGGCTCTCCCCCGCGGGTGCCCGGTGGCGACCCGTGGTCTGCAAGGGGCTGGCGGAACTGCGGCCCGGTCCCGGGTGAGAAGAGCGGAGGACAGTGGGGACGGACTCTGGGCTTTTAATCATCTTTTATGGATCCCTTTTGTAAATATTTTATTAAATGTTATCCCCTTTTTATCCTCTTCCTGTTTTATTGATCACACCCCCTCAACAGACACTTTTTTAACCTGTGACACATACACAACAAAATCCTGTTGCAGTCACACAGGGGAAGGACCGTGCTCTGGACCAGTGGTTCCCAAAGTGGGGGTCGCGGGAACCCCCGCAGGGGTCGCGAGATGATCTTTGAAATCAATCAGCTGAGTTTGCCCTCTGTCCACTTCCTCATCTGACTTTTCCTCATTCAGAACGGTTCTGTCTCAGCTCTTGACTTCACTGAACAGACTTCACCAGCAGCATGTGTGCTTCTGAGCCCAGAGAAGGTGACCCTCAGGAAATAATGACTCTTCATTCACATCAGCCACTCGCTCTGTTGACCATGCTGATTAGCCTTTGAGCACGTGCACAGAGGGGCTTGGCCAAGCTTTGACCAATCAGAGCTGCTGATCAGAGTGGGAAGGAAACGAGCAGAGTTTGTGCCACTAAAGTGTGGATTTAAAGAAAACCGAAGGATTTAAATAGAAAAAAGTTCAGGACAAGGGACACTAAAATCCCCACAAAATCCGATCTTGAAAGCTGTAAGTTCTCTGTGGTCGAGCTGTTTTAATTTACATTGAGATCTTTAGGACTTTTTTCTGGGTAGCCCTAGTGAATTTAGTCTGCAGTACCACGGGCGCCCCCTGTGTCCATGGGTGGGACAGCTATAAGCTAGTTATACCCTATCCAGTTATTATAGATCCATGGCTGCGGTGCATTCTGCTGTTTTGCGTTGATCTTTAATAACAATGAAGCTCGACAGTTTTTCATGTTTGATTTTAACAGGACACATTTAGTATTTTATATGAATAACTAAAGAAAGAAAGATAGTCCTTTGTTCATCCCACAGTGGGGAAATTCAGTTTTTCATGAATACACATACACAATACACACATGAAGGCATGCAGCGTACATTACATCCGCGCCGCATGGACACAACGACAGCACACATCGGTGGGAGTCGGTGGCTGGGGTCTCACGGTGGGCTCGAACCTACGACAAATGCTCTACCAACTGAGCCACTGTCGCCCCAACTATTGCGTCTATGATAAAGTACACATTTTACAGGCTGTCATTTGGGTTGCCAGTTTCTCTGGGGAAATCCAGCTGGTTCGGTCTCTGCCCACATCTACATATAACCTCTTCATAAATCAATGCCAGAGGACTGAGTGCTCTAAATATAGGGAAAGAAACCGGGCAACACAGATATCTATGTAACAGTATATGTAGCCGAGAGTCAATGAAGCAATGAGATGCCGGTGTTCTGTCGAGTTGTGCCGCCTCAGCTGTTCATGATGTAATACAAACCTGCGCATGCGCATCTCACAGCAGCAGAGGCAAACCAAGATGGCAGACATAAAGTCAGCAAATTCTTTTAAAAAGTTTAAATACGAACAAATACGAGACACAAATGTCACTTTTAATACAATTTGAGCCAAAAAGTTGATGGTTTCATTTTGTGATATGTGGGTTTTAAGAGTAAAAGTTTTGTGTAAAGTTTGGTATAAGTACTCAACTGCTCCTGTGAAACCACACTGCTACTGTGTGATAACAGTCCTCTTGTCGAGTTGAACTGCCACATATGTCATTTTACTGACGTAGGTTGATGACGCGTCCTGTGGCTAACTCGACAGCTATTAGCTTACAACTGGTCTGTCGTGTTGATAATGGAAATAATAACCAAACTCTAAGTTGTAAGCTATTTGCGTAGGCCGCGTCATTGGCCTACATCAGTAAAATTACATATGCGGCAGTTCAACTCGACAAGAAAGGGACTGTTATCACACAGTAGCAGCTGATCAGAGAGAAGTCAATTGGCAGAGGCTCACAGAAGCACGGCCAGATGACCATGAATGAAGCACACGACTCTGCCAAGCAAAGGCTCCAAGCCCTGGCCAGCCGCCTACAGAGGTACAACAGGGTGACAACAGTTCTTGGAGAGCATATGGGGGAGAGAGGCAGCACATAACAGCAGTGCACAATGGCTGGTGCCTCTGAGAGAGGAGCACAGCCACCTCCCAGAACATAACTCAGTTACCATCACAGAGGCAGAGATCCAAAAAAAGAGTCTCAGGTATGAAAAACTGGACGTTGCCTGACATAATCCATGCCTACCGGTCAAAGAAACTCACAGCACTCCATGAGCGCCCACCAGCACAAATGAACCAGCTCCTGAGGGAAGGGACTCACCCAGAATGGCTGACCAAAGGGTGGTCCTGATCCTGAAGGACCCTGTAAAGGGTGCACTCCCCTCCAACTACCGGCCAATAACCTGTCTCTCCACAACATGGAAGCTCATATCAGGCATCAATGTGGCATATGGAACAATTTTTGAACACAGCACAGAAGGGCATATAGCAGAAAACCAGTTCCTGGTTGACAGAAAAGTCACCCAAAACTGCTGGTCTCAACACCACAACCTGCGCACAGCCTGGATTGATTACCAGAAAGCCTATGTCTCAATGCCACATACATGGATGCTTAAAGTTGTACAATACCAACAAGGCTCTAAGGGATTTTGTGAATGACCATTCTTGAGGCCAATGGCAAGCTGCTCGCTCAAATGCCCATCAAATAGCGACATCTACCTAGGAGATTCTCTGTCCCCACTTCTGTTCTGCATAGGCCTGAACCCTTGAAGCCAACACAGAGGCACTCATCATGGCTGCAGAGAAGCAGGCCCTGAGCACCAGAGCGATAGAGGCCCAGATATACCACACCAGACAAGACCCAAGGTGTCGGTTGTGCAAAGAGGCACCTGAGACGATCCAACACATAACTGCAGGGTGTAAGAGGCTGACAGGGAAGGCCTACATGGAACGCCAAAACCAAGTGGCTGGCATAGTGTACAGAAACATCTGTGCAGAGTATGGGCTGGAAACCCTGAGGTCTAAATGGGTAACTCCTCCAAAGGTGGTGGAGAATGAGAGTGCGAGATTCTGCGGGACTTCCAGATACAGACCGACCAAATAATGTCACCAACCTGACATCGTGGTGGTAGACAAAGGGCAGAAGAAAGCCGTGGTGGTTGACGTGGCAATTCCAAGCGATGGTAACATCAGTAAATAAGAACACAAAAAGCTTGATAAGTACCAAGGGTTTAGAGAGGAGCTGGAAGGTAAAGGTGACAGTAGTGATATATGTGTACTGTATATGCTTGATTATTAGCCTTAAGCATCAAATTAGACCAATAAACTGTTTTCACATTTTAAATGTATATATAGCATGCATATACTGAGTCAGCCGAGTACTGCTGCACATCACTGAAAAGTTCGACCTTTTTTGACCGCTAGATTTGGAGTACATTTCCAAGCCAGAAGCAGTTCCAAAATCTGTCGCTGTGCAGGAAGAGGAGGTGATGATTTCTGTAGCAGCAAAACACATCTGAGTAGAGTCTTTATGCAGATGTTGTCAGTCCGCTTCCCTTGCTCCTGGTTTCACTGTAACTTTCTCTTGCACTTGCATCATTTCACAACACAATAAAACTGCTGCTTGAGACTCTCTGCTGCCACTTTTTCAGCTCGATCAGCGGATTGTGAAATGAGCTGTGGTTTTGAGGCTGCTGATGTGGTTCACTCAAAACACAAGGACATAAAGGGCAAGAGGCTCAGCCAATGGGAGCTCTGGAGAGGGGTCTCAGCCAATGGGAACTCTAGCTAATGATGTCCTGGATTTACACTCTCAGTCCCTCCCTCAATGTGGGCCTCCCCGAGGATTTTGACTTTTCTTCCACTTGGTTTTTTGAGTTGTTCTTTGCTGAAGCAGGAGGGTGGACAGTTGTGAGGATCCAGAACACTCGACATTCAACAGCTTTTATGGACAATGGTCATCTGCCTCTTATGGACCAATGGCTCTACTGTATGTGTTATCATCATTCAATTTCCTGTGTTTGAACTGTTTGATTCACTGATCTGTGTTGGCAAATCCACAACTTTGTAAAATCCGAGATAGCCATTGTGATTTTGGACTACACACAATTAATGCTACCCTCTGCTTTTAGGGACATCAATGACGCTGATAATTCTGCAGGAGGGAAATCTAAAGGTTTGAATCCACATCAATAAAAACAACAGGTTTTATTAAATTTATTGACCTTCATCTAACCAAGTCCACTATGATCTGAGAATCTTTTCTTCACAGGGTCCTGGCCGTAAAGAGAGAGAGACCAGAGAGAGACCAAAGAGAGGCCAGAGAGAGACCAGAGAGAGGCCAGAGAGGGACCAGAGAGAGACCAAAGAGAGGCCAGAGAGAGACCAAAGAGAGGCCAGAGAGAGGCCAGAGAGAGACAAGAGAGGGGTCAGAGAGAGAGCAGAGAGAGAGCAGAGAGAGACAAGAGAGAGGGAGAGACCAGAGAGAGACCAAAGAGAGGCCAGAGAGAGATCAAGAGAGAGGTCAGAGAGAGACCAGAGAGAGGTCAGAGAGAGACCAGAGAGAGAGCAAAAAGAGACAAGAGAGAGGTCAGAGAGAGAGCAGAGACAAAAATGTTCTTGTATTTGAAGAACATAATGAACTCTGATGATCAAGTGTAAATTATGATTAATCAATGTTGAATGGTTTCTGTTTCCTCGGGCTCTTCCTGAAAGAGCCTCGGACTTGTGCTCCAGTATCAGGCATTATAAGCCTCAGGCCTGTTCTAATCCCATCTGCCTCCTGCGGAGACCGGTCCCACAGCCCTCAGTCTTCAAAGCTGCAGAGATCTGACACTCGTTTGATTTGTATCTGAATGTTCTCTCAGGAGGATCATGTCACTCTGCTCTTGTCACATCACTGTGGAGAAAAAACTGCTGCTCAAAAACATACTCTGCAGAAATGCATGAAGTCCTGGACATTTCAGGGCATTTAAAGTGAGTTTTTGGGAGTGTGTCTTTGGCTTGACTCACAACCAGTGATAAATAATGGAAATGATCAGACTAACCTTTTCATAAAGAATGGTTTAAAGGTGTATAAAGGAGGATTGTCTACTTCTGGGTGGATCATGAAGACTATTGGTCCTCCCAAATGTCAATCATTCTGGTGAAACATGCTTTTCAAATAAAACCAGAGAGTTCTGTTAAAAAAAAGTGGGGAGGCGGGGGGCTACTGAAATTCGGAAAAATCATCCTCTATACCAAGGGTCCCCAAACTTTTTCCTGTGAGGGCCACATAACTTTTCTCTTCTTCAATGGGGGCCGGGTCAGTTTGTAAAAGAAAAAGTGTGATGATTGCAGCGTTGAAATAGTTACTAACTAATAGTAAATAATGAAAAACTAAGTTCAAAACTAAGGAACTTTTTTATTGCAAAAGTCCAACTTTATTATCTATTATTAAATACACATCTGAGTGTGTTCACAGTAAAGTGTCAATTAAAGTATCTGGACTTTAAAAGGTTATAACTCAAAAACAAAGTGTACTATCATGGATTAGAAAAAAGATTTCAAACACAGACACATTGAAGAGATAGTGTGGATACAATCAAAGGAAATATTTACAAATATATTTTTGACGTCATTTTTGACGACAAAATGAGCCTCTGATTGGACCATTCTACTGTGACGCCAGTTACATAGAAAATAAAATGTCCTCAGTCTGAAAAAGCGGCAGATGAAAACCCACAAGATTCACATGGTTAACACAACATAAGTTAATCACTTGATATAAAAAGGAATCGTTAAAAAAAAAAAAAAAATAAATGACCCTTGTAACAGGTGTAACGAACGTGATGGTTTCCGTCCATTTTTCTCTAACAATTAAACTTGTGGATAAAATATCTGGTCTAGTTTCACATTTAATTGGTTGACTATATGAAATTATCACTTTGTTTCTACTCTAAGTAAAAAAAATAGAATCTCTTAATCAAATGTGGACATCTAAAACTTCCGCAAAGCTCACTCCGTCAAATCATCACGTCCGTTACATAAAATGAAGAAGGCCGCTATAGGAAACTTGTCTAATGTTATGATCTAGCAACTTCTAATGGACAGAGGAGGTGTTTGGAAACATGAAAAACATAAAATATCTTCTGATTATTGAAATCAAACTTTTGTGCCCTTTAGTTTTAACAAGCCCATATATGAAAATACTCTCTGGTATTGTTCAGGGGCCGGAGCAAATGTAGAGGCGGGCTGGGTCTGGCCCGCGGGCCGTAGTTTGGGGACCACTGCTCTATACCATGACTCCCAAGGATGTCTGCTGTCGTTGTGTCCTTGGGCAAGACACTTAACCCCACTTTGCCTAAAGCCCCCACTTAAAAATCAGGGCTCCTGTGGACTCACCACCTGCAGGAGGATCAGTGAGGGGATGGTGCTCTGTGTACTGGGTGCAGCTCTGACTGCAACCCCCCTGACCCAGAAATGGTTTAAGGGGAAGAAAATGGATGGATGGATGGATCCTATACACCTTTAATATACATATATTTTTATAACACAGAAAACACTTGCAAATGTAAACCTGAGTCAAAGATGCCAAAGCCTGAGAAACAAAGGGACTGTTGTACTTTTAGTAAATAGAGAGATGATGTCATGGAGCATTCCACACATTGTGTTGATGACCACATGAGGCAAAGAACAGGACAGGCCAGGAGGTCTCTGTGCAGGAGATGCCAGGGACCCCTGTGGATCCAGGACTGAGACTGGTTCCTCTCCTCCTTCTGCTGCTGTTTGTCTGAGTGCACGCTCTCATCCATAGACTGTGCTGTTGGATAAGAGTGACTCTGCTTCCTCTTGGCTCCAACAGAAAAAAATATGGTCTTGATCTCTGAAGCCACGTTCACACATTCACAAAACCCAGAGGTGATAGACGGTATTATCCATAGAAGCCCACTCTCTGATCAGAGCAAAGCTGCACACATTAAGAAACTGTCATTCCTGCCATAACGTCTTTGATCTAATATCAGATGGGACAGGTTCTCTGTGGGATCACAGGTATTAGAATATCTAAAAGATCCTCTCGCTGACAGACATGTGAAAGATCGCAGCATTGCAGATGTGTGTATAAATCTGTACAATATACAGATAAGAATGATTGCAGAAATGAAATGTTTCTCATGTTGGCATAATCTGTGCCACAGTGGGGCGGCTTCTTCAGTTCTTTCAGTGTGTGGCCGGATCTGCTGTGGACCAGTGCAGGGGAGACCACTGTGGTAAATGGTTCCTTCTATATTGGTGCATATAATCCCTGCATTAGACATGGCTGAGCTTCTCTCTCTCTCTCTTTAGTCTCTCCATACAGTCTCTATCTCACAGGTCTCTCTTTCTTCAGTCTCACTTCCTACAGTCTCTCTTTCTCTCTCTTCAGTCTCACTAATCAGTCTCAATATTCAGTCTTTCTCTCTTCAGTCTATCTCTCGCTTCGGTCAGTCTCACTTTTCAGTCTCTCTTCTGTCTTTCTCTCTACAGTCTTTCCTCTTCAGTCCCTCTCTCTTCTGTCTCGCTCTCAGGCTGTAGTTTTTATGGTAAAAGTTTGTAATTTCTCCAGATCCTTAGGGGCAGAAGTGGATGAGGCTTTGAGAAGATGATTTCCTGCTTCAGTAGAGAGAGTTATTGTCCGCAGCGAAAATGTTGGATGAGGATAATAATAAGCTTTAAGTTTCAAAATGCTTTGGCCTGTTTCACCACAGACGCACACAATGGACCATTGCTAAGATGTTGTCAATACGTCAATTCTACCTCCATAAATCACAACAGCGGTCATCTCGGAGGACTTTACAAAGTTGTGGATTCACCAACAACAGATTAAAAAATCAATGATAACAAATATAGAGGCCATT
Source organism: Knipowitschia caucasica (assembly GCA_964034765.1). Lineage (NCBI taxonomy): Eukaryota > Metazoa > Chordata > Actinopteri > Gobiiformes > Gobiidae > Knipowitschia > Knipowitschia caucasica. The sequence goes on from OZ035842.1 coordinate 2,259,829, forward strand.
GGTCCATAGGAAGCAATGATCCAGGACTGAGGCTTAAATCCAGGACTGAGGCTTAGATCCAGGACTGAGGCTTAGATCCAGGACTGAGGCTTAGATCCAGGACTGAGGCTTAGATCCAGGACTGAGGCTTAGATCCAGGACTGAGGCTTAGATCCAGGACCGAGGCTTAGATCCGTAGCCTCTCCCCTTTCTGATGGTTATGAATGTGAGTAGGTTCCTCCACATTCTGAGTAAAACCAACACCGTCCACTCTGGCACTGAAAGCTTTGTTTAAGCTGTCAGTGCTGTTGTCCACATGTATATTGAAGTCTCCAGTTATAACTATGTTTTCCCAAAACTAGGTTTGAAATGAAAACGGAGAATTCTGTTAGGAACTCACTGTAAGGACCAGAAGGTCAGTATAAAACCATAAATAACACCGCTTTTTAGATTATCCATCCAGGAGAAACCCACACACATACACGCACACAGACACACATACACACACACACACACACACACACACACAGACACACACACACACACACATACACACACAGACACACACACACACACACACACACACACACACACACACACACACACACACACACACACACACACACACACACACACACACACACACACACACACACACACACACACACACACACACTCACACACTCTCTCTCAGAACAGAGGCTCTAATTTTCCTGTTGTTGATAATTACAGTTAACAGCCTCCAAATAGAGCTCACAGAACAACGCTGCGGGGGGAGGGCTCCACACGGCAAAGTTGTCGGGCGACAGTAGCTCAGTTAGTAGAGCATTGGCCTTTGAGCCAGAAGGTCGAGCCCACCTCAAGACTTTCTCCACGGACTCCCACTGTCTGCTGTTGTTATGTCCTTGGCAACACACCTAACCTCTGGGAACACCAGCCACAGTGGGGCGGCTGAGGCTGTAAAGTGCCAATCTGCCGTTATGTCCTTAGGCAAGACACTTCTCCCCCATTGCCTAGAATGAGTCTGGTGGTGGTCGGAGGGGCCGATGGCACATACTGGTTGCCTCACTTCTGTCAGTGTGCCCCAGGGCAGCTGTGGCTACAGTAGTAGTTTATCACCACCGTGTTTGGAGTGAAAGAATAATGACATGTAAAGTGTCTTTGAGTGTCCAAATAAGTGCTATATAAAACTGATGCAAAAGTAATTGGCCTGGAGACCAGAGGGAGAGAGACCAGAGAGAGAGACTCCAGAGAGAGACCAGAGAGAAGGACCAGAGAGAGTAAGTATGTAAGTAAGTAAGTTGCAATGTTTATTTATATAGCACATTTTACAGACCAAGGTCACTCAAAGCTCTTTACAATGTGCAGAGTTCCAGAGAGAGACACCAGAGAGAGACACCAGAGAGAGACACCAGAGAGAGACATCAGAGAGAGGGACCAGAGAGAGACATCAGAGAGAGACACCAGAGAGAGACACCAGAGAGAGGGACCAGAGAGAGACACCAGAGAGAGACATCAGAGAGAGGGACCAGAGAGAGACATCAGAGAGAGACACCAGAGAGAGACACCAGAGAGAGGGACCAGAGAGAGACATCAGAGAGAGGGACCAGAGAGAGAGACCAGAGGGCGAGACAAGAGAGAGACACCAGAGAGAGACCAGAGGGAGAGACAAGAGAGAGACACCAGAGAGAGACACCAGAGAGAGACATCAGAGAGAGACATCAGAGAGAGACACCAGAGAGAGACACCAGAGAGAGAGACCAGAGGGAGAGACAAGAGAGAGACACCAGAGAGAGACCAGAGGGAGAGACAAGAGAGAGACACCAGAGAGAGACCAGAGGGAGAGACACCAGAGAGAGACACTAGAGAGAGACACCAGAGAGAGACCAGAGGGAGAGACAAGAGAGAGAGCAGAAAGAGAGACCAGAGAGAGACTAGAGAGAGACCAGGACTCTCCAGAGACCTGGAGGAGGTCTGTATTAAATCTTTGAAATCCACTTATAAACCACCTACAAGCTTTACTGCTGTAAAACCCTGTGGTTCAGAGAATCCTCGCCGTGGCCTCGATGTGGACACATGTTTGGACCACTCTTTACCCAACGGCTTAAAACTGAAGCCAGAACAGCCTCCGCTGCGACTGAGAATCAGGATCAGAGTCTGAGTCTGCGTCAGAGGAACTTTAGCTTTGAGACATGTTCTTCTACAAACAGCTGCAGCCGTCGCCCTGCGGCCTTCAATGGATTCATGTTTGTATCAATATTATTTACATATTTAAACGTATGAAACATGTATGTACATTTGTGAATATTCAACTTGTTATTCACTGAAACATCTATTTCCAGATTGTAATTATGTGAATCCAGTAGCTCTGGTTACACTTTAAGGTTGTTATGGTTGTTGTGTGTGTCTCTGGATGTATTTTAAGGTTATTATAGGTGTATGGTGGATAGATATGGCCTACGCAGGTGGACAAACAGGTGGACAAACAGGTGTAAGACAAAATATCTGGCCCTCACAGTCACAAAGACTCCATTGTGTATCCATGTTATGACTGTGATATGTTCTGATGGTCTCTTGATGCGACACGTATGTCTTTATGTGTGTGACGTATCCGTGACGTGACGAATGACTCTATAAACCATGTCCTGACTTTGTTCTGTCTGAAAAAACTGAAGCCTGAAGGAAACTGAGGATAAACTTCCAGGAAAGCTCTGGTGCGCAACGATCCCGTCTCTGTGTGGTTCATTTTCCACAGGTGTTACGTTGTTGTGTTGTGTTTTTGTGTTACGTTCTTCGCATCTCAACTAGACCACAGTGTAGATAAGCATATATAAAAACATATTAAATTGCTATAAAATGTAGATAGCAAGTTTGAAAGAAGGTTCTTCACAGATTCAGATACATACATTTATCTTTCATTGTCACAGTGAAATCTGCTGTCTATAATAAATATATTCCTCAGATTTACTAGTTGCTAAAAATCTAACAGTAAAAATAATGATTGTTGTCCCTTATTTTAATTATTTTTTTTCTGATGAAGCGGTCTCCAGTGTCTGGTTTACCTAAAAACAACACATGAATTCAGTAACATGTAAAGCAGGACTTTTTGTGTTTTTTGTTGTTGAGTAAAACAAAAGTCTGAGTTATGAACTGCTTATAGTCCATAAGAAAGACAAAAGCAGCCATTAACAATTCAGTTAATGTTTCCTGATGTGTAAATTAAAAGTAAATGCAAGGGGACTGAGGTTACATTCATTCTGATTTGTCCCTTGATTTGGACTGTTTTTTTGCAAGTAAAAGAAAGGGGGGGAAAAGTATACATTCTTCGTGGACAAATTCAGCTGGTTTACAGGTTATCACTGGGAAGGTATTAGCATTAGCACTGCAAGTGTTTGCCTTTTCCGAAGCATAGAACGGACACTATTTGCAGCATGTTCATTCAAAAGTCCACAGCGGTTTAAACTAGGCTGGTCCAAGACAGAACACTCCCCTCAGCATTGACACATCTGGAACATAGCGTTGAGCCAAGAACAGACTTTTGGACCAGGCGGAAAAGCTGTTTCTAGGAGTAAAAAAGGTGCCATAAGAATGCATTGGATGAGTCTGTTTCCGGGTATTTCAACAGCGGCAAGGAGCCAGATTTAAAGCGTAAAAAATTAAAACCTCACTCTAAAACAGTTAAAACAGTTCTATCACAAGTTTTCACATATTGTATTTTTGGCCTCTGACACATCTTTGGATCAACTCTCTGGTCTCTCCCTTGTCTCTCTTTCTGGTTAATCTCTATCTATGGTCTCACATCATGTATCTTAAAATCAGCTTTTGCAGACACAAAAGTGAAAAACCCGATGAGATCTCAGTGACTCTAAGAGCTCTTTCTGTCACAAAAGAAGCAGCTTTAAACATAAAGAGGACATAGTTTGGGGAGTTTTTAAGTGGAGTTCATGTTCAGAATGGAAAACTGTCCTTGGAATCTGCAGATCATGTCTGTGTCATTGTGGAGAGGAGTGGGAGGGAGGAGAGATGAAAGGGAGGAGGGAGCAGAGATGGAGGACAGAAGATAGAGGAGAGTAGGGGAGAGAGTGGAGATAGGGAAGGGAGAGAGAGGGAGGGTAGAGACGGGGGAGAGAGAAGAGAGGAGAGAGAGGGAGGGGAGAGAGAAGAGAGGAGAGAGAGGGGGAGAGGGACGAGAGAGAGAAGGCGGGGAGAGAGAAGAGATGAAAGAGAGAGGAGAGAGGGGGGAGAGGAGAAAGAGGGATGAGAGAGGGAGGGGAGAAAGAAGAGAGGAAAGAGAGGGAAGGGAAAGAGAATAGGGAGATGGACGAGAGAGAGAAGGAGGGGAGAGAGAAGAGTGGAAAAGAGAGAGGAGAGAGGGACGAGAGAGAGGGAGGGGAGAGAGAGAAGAGAGAGAGAGAGAGACGAGAGAGAGGGAGGGGAGAGAGGAGAGAGAGGGACGAGAGAGAAAAGGAGGGAAGAAAGGAAAGAGAGAGGAGAGAGAGGGTAGAGAGATAGGGACAGGACAGAGAAGAAAGGAGAAAGAGAGGGGAGAGAGGGGGGAGAGGAGAAAGAGGGATGAGAGAGGGAGGGGAGAAAGAAGAGAGGAAAGAGAGGGAAGGGAAAGAGAATAGGGAGATGGACGAGAGAGAGAAGGAGGGGAGAGAGAAGAGTGGAAAGAGAGAGGAGAGAGGGACGAGAGAGAGGGAGGGAGAGAGAGAAGAGAGGAGAGAGAGAGGAGAGAGAGGGACGAGAGAGAAAAGGAGGGAAGAAAGGAAAGAGAGAGGAGAGAGGGACGAGAGAGAGGGAGGGAGAGAGAGAAGAGAGGAGAGAGAGACGAGAGAGAGGGAGGGGAGAGAGGAGAGAGAGGGACGAGAGAGAAAAGGAGGGAAGAAAGGAAAGAGAGAGGAGAGAGAGGGTAGAGAGATAGGGACAGGACAGAGAAGAAAGGAGAAAGAGGGGAGATAGGAGAGAGTGAGAGAGAGGAGAGGGAAAGGGGCGGTGGAGATAGGTAGGGGAGAGAGGAGATAAGTGGTGCACTAAGGTCTGTCTGTGTGTGATTATGGAGCAGTGGTTCTTACACAGTGGAGATTATTCATGATAAATGTCTGGAACATGGAGATACTTCGCTGGCTCCTAAATGAAGCCCATGCTCATGATGAAGTTTGGCTTTGACCTTTTTGAGCTTAAATCTGTAGTTTATCGCTCTCTGTGATCCTGGTGTTTATAATGTGATATTGTCTTTGTAGATCCAGACCAATCAAAACAAATATCCATATAAGGAAACTGGCTCCAGCTTACTTATATCAGACTCAAATCTAACCACGACGCATCTTGATTGCTGTGCTATGCTATTAAACAGTCCCCTTCCGCTCTCCATGATTTATCCTTAATTAATGCAACAAGAGGCTTTGACGTTTTAAGTATTTAAGATCATAGTTGTATAAACTCACAAATATTGTTTAATTGAATAAATAATTGAACATGAGCTAAGATGTAATATTCTGTGTGTTACACTAATGGATGCTCAGTCCAACACACAAATATGATCTATTTAGAACATTCTATTTACTGTACGTATATATTAATTTTTTTTGTGGCATGTTGAGATTTTACTGCTGCTCTTTGAGGTGTTTAGAAACTCTATAGTCAGATTCTGTGCAGATAAAGCATGTTCTTCCTTTCTCTCTCCATCTAATCTTCTGATGCTGATTGCTCGTCCTGTTTGTGTCTCTCTTTCACAGAGAGATGTGAAGCACAGGTTTCATTTGGTCTGTTTTCCTGATGTCTATATTTATCCTCAGAGCCATTATGCCTTAGAAAACCAATCTTCATCCAGAGTTTAGGACCAGGGACAGCTCCTGGTCCAGTCACATTCAGCACCAGGGACAGCTCAGGGACCAGCCACATGCAGGACCACGGACAGCTCCTGTGTCGGTCATGTTCAGGACCACGGATAGCTCCTGTGTCGGTCATGTTCAGGACCACGGACAGCTCCTGTGTCGGTCATGTTCAGGACCACGGACAGCTCCTGTGTCGGTCATGTTCAGGACCACGGACAGCTCCTGTGTCGGTCATGTTCAGGACCACGGACAGCTCCTGTGTCGGTCATGTTCAGGACCACGGATAGCTCCTGGATCATGTTGAGTCAGCTGCAGGATTTCAGATGTTGTAGTAAATTGGTATTTAGCACTTATTTGTTTTTTTATTGTATATGGGATAGGATACACTAATTAGCTGTTGATAAGTGAGGGATAATTTAAAATATGACCTACAGTTATGTTTCATGATAAGACCCAGCCACAGTTTCATCATGATACAGCTCCCTCTCGATGCTGCTCGACTGACCCACAGCAGCGAAACCAGCTGCACACCAGCGCAGTGGATTTGGGGTCACATCAGAGTTATTAAACAAAAGAGGTCTGTGCCAGAGGTTGAAGCTGAGTTTTTCCCTGGATCTACTCCAGACGCTTTTACGGTTCTATATTTGGAACCTGTCACTTTCACTTTGCTCCGAGCTGGACCTTGTGAGAGTCAAGTAAGGTCTCTGTCCAGGTCTCTGTCCAGGTCTCTATCCAGGTCTCTGTCCGGGTCTCTGTCCAGGTCTGTGTCTAGGTCTCTGTCCAGTTCTCTGTCCAGGTCTCTATCCAGGTCTGTGTCTAGGTCTGTGTCCAGGTCGGTGTCCAGGTCTGTGTCCAGGTCTGTGTCTAGGTCTGTGTCCAGGTCGGTGTCCAGGTCTGTGTCCAGGTCTGCGTCCAAGTCTGTGTCCAGGTCGGTGTCCAGGTCTGTGTCCAGGTCTGTGTCCAAGTCTGTGTCCAGGTCTGTGTCCAGGTCTCTGTCCAGGTCTCTGTCCAGGTCTCTGTCCAGGTCTCTGTCCAGGTCTCTGTCCAGGTCTGTATCTAGGTCTGTGTCCAGGTCGGTGTCCAGGTCTGTGTCCAGGTCTGTGTCCAGGTCTGTGTCTAGGTCTGTGTCCAGGTCGGTGTCCAGGTCTGTGTCCAGGTCTGTGTCTAGGTCTGTGTCCAGGTCGGTGTCCAGGTCTGTGTCCAGGTCTGTGTCCAAGTCTGTGTCCAGGTCGGTGTCCAGGTCTGTGTCCAGGTCTGTGTCCAAGTCTGTGTCCAGGTCTGTGTCCAGGTCTCTGTCCAGGTCTCTGTCCAGGTCTCTGTCCAGGTCTCTGTCCAGGTCTGTATCTAGGTCTGTGTCCAGGTCGGTGTCCAGGTCTGTGTCCAGGTCTGTGTCCAGGTCTCTGTCCAGGTCTCTGTCCAGGTCTCTGTCCAGGTCTCTGTCCAGGTCTCTGTCCAGGTCTGTATCTAGGTCTGTGTCCAGGTCGGTGTCCAGGTCTGTGTCCAGGTCTGTGTCCAGGACTCTGTCCAGTTCTCTGTCCAGGTCTGTGTCTAGGTCTGTGTCCAGTTCTCTGTCCAGTTCTCTGTCCAGGTCTGTGTCTAGGTCTGTGTCTAGGTCTGTGTCCAGGTCGGTTTCCAGGTCGGTGTCCAGGTCTGTGTCCAGGTCTCTATCCAGGTCTCTGTCCAGGTCTCTGTCCGGGTCTCTGTCCAGGTCTCTGTCCAGGTCTCTGTCCAGGTCTCTGTCCAGGTCTGTATCTAGGTCTTGAGACTGGACTAATTAATGGCTCTAAAACACTTTTCTTCTATCAGTAGTTTATGGCCTCTGTCATATCTTTTGATCCGCTGTTTCTGTCTCTCTCATTGGCCTCTTTCCTGGACTCAGTCCAAACAAAGAGGATTCTGTGGGGTCCAGGACGAGACCAGGACAGACCCTTCTATCGCCTCGATCGGTTTGTTGGCAGTGAGTGGAGTTTGGACCTGGACATGAAGACAAGGACTCTGTGAGGGACTCTGTGAGGAACAGTGTGTTCTGATGCTCTGAGACAGCTGGGATGTATCAACAGTTTTAAAGTCAATCTTTTTGAGAAACAAAATGCAGAAGGAATACACTCTGTAAGAAAATAGTTCAGATCCCCTGTCTGTGATCACCTGCACCTCCTCCTCTCTGTCTGTGATCACCTGCACCTCCTCCTCTCTGTCTGTGATCACCTGCACCTCCTCCTCTCTGTCTGTGATCGCCTGCACCTCTTCCTCTCTGTCCGTGATCACCTGCACCTCCTCCTCTCTGTCTGTGATCGCCTGCACCTCTTCCTCTCTGTCTGTGATCACCTGCACCTCCTCCTCTCTGTCTGTGATCGCCTGCACCTCCTCCTCTCTGTCTGTGAGGGTCTGCACCTCCTCCTCTTTGTCTGTGATCACCTGCACCTCCTCCTCTCTGTCTGTGAGGGTCTGCACCTCCTCCTCTCTGTCTGTGATCGCCTGCACCTCCTCCTCTTTGTCTGTGATCGCCTGCACCTCCTCCTCTTTGTCTGTGAGGGCCTGCACCTCCTCCTCTCTGTCTGTGAGGGTCTGCACCTCCTCCTCTCTGTCTGTGAGGACCTGCACCTCCTCCTCTCTGTCTGTGAGGACCTGCACCTCCTCCTGTTTGTCTGTGAGGGCCTGCACCTCCTCCTCTCTGTCTCTGAGGGCCTGCACCTCCTCCTCTCTGTCTGTGAGGACCTGCACCTCCTCCTCTCTGTCTGTGAGGGTCTGCACCTCCTCCTCTCTGTCTGTGAGGGTCTGCACCTCCTCCTCTCTGTCTGTGAGGACCTGCACCTCCTCCTGTTTGTCTGTGAGGGCCTGCACCTCCTCCTCTCTGTCTCTGAGGGCCTGCACCTCCTCCTCTCTGTCTGTGAGGACCTGCACCTCCTCCTCTCTGTCTGTGAGGACCTGCACCTCCTCCTCTCTGTCTGTGAGGGCCTGCACCTCCTCCTCTCTGTCTGTGAGGACCTGCACCTCCTCCTCTCTGTCTGTGAGGGCCTGCACCTCCTCCTCTATGTCTCTGAGGGCCTGCACCTCCTCCTCTCTGTCTCTGAGGGCCTGCACCTCCTCCTCTCTGTCTGTGAGGACCTGCACCTCCTCCTCTTTGTCTGTGATCACCTGCACCTCCTCCTCTCTGTCTGTGAGGGTCTGCACCTCCTCCTCTTTGTCTGTGATCGCCTGCACCTCCTCCTCTTTGTCTGTGAGGTTCTGCACCTCCTCCTCTTTGTCTGTGATCACCTGCACCTCCTCCTCTCTGTCTGTGAGGGTCTGCACCTCCTCCTTTTTGTCTGTGATCACCTGCACCTCCTCCTCTCTGTCTGTGAGGGTCTGCACCTCCTCCTCTTTGTCTGTGATCACCTGCACCTCCTCCTCTCTGTCTGTGATCGCCTGCACCTCCTCCTCTTTGTCTGTGATCGCCTGCACCTCCTCCTCTTTGTCTGTGAGGGCCTGCACCTCCTCCTCTCTGTCTGTGAGGGTCTGCACCTCCTCCTCTCTGTCTGTGAGGGTCTGCACCTCCTCCTCTCTGTCTGTGAGGATCTGCACCTCCTCCTCTCTGTCTGTGAGGACCTGCACCTCCTCCTCTCTGTCTGTGAGGGCCTGCACCTCCTCCTCTCTGTCTCTGAGGGCCTGCACCTCCTCCTCTCTGTCTGTGAGGACCTGCACCTCCTCCTGTTTGTCTGTGAGGGCCTGCACCTCCTCCTGTTTGTCTGTGAGGGCCTGCACCTCCTCCTCTCTGTCTCTGAGGGCCTGCACCTCCTCCTCTCTGTCTGTGAGGACCTGCACCTCCTCCTGTTTGTCTGTGAGGGCCTGCACCTCCTCCTCTCTGTCTTTGAGGGCCTGCACCTCCTCCTCTCTGTCTGTGAGGGCCTGCACCTCCTCCTCTCTGTGAGGGCCTGCACCTCCTCCTCTCTGTCTCTGAGGGCCTGCACCTCCTCCTCTCTGTCTGTGAGGACCTGCACCTCCTCCTGTTTGTCTGTGAGGGCCTGCACCTCCTCCTCTCTGTCTTTGAGGGCCTGCACCTCCTCCTCTCTGTGAGGGCCTGCACCTCCTCCTCTCTGTCTGTGAGGACCTGCACCTCCTCCTGTTTGTCTGTGAGGGCCTGCACCTCCTCCTCTCTGTCTCTGAGGGCCTGCACCTCCTCCTCTCTGTCTGTGAGGACCTGCACCTCCTCCTCTCTGTCTGTGAGGACCTGCACCTCCTCCTCTCTGTCTGTGAGGGCCTGCACCTCCTCCTCTCTGTCTGTGAGGACCTGCACCTCCTCCTCTCTGTCTGTGAGGGCCTGCACCTCCTCCTCTATGTCTCTGAGGGCCTGCACCTCCTCCTCTCTGTCTCTGAGGGCCTGCACCTCCTCCTCTCTGTCTGTGAGGACCTGCACCTCCTCCTCTTTGTCTGTGATCACCTGCACCTCCTCCTCTCTGTCTGTGAGGGTCTGCACCTCCTCCTCTTTGTCTGTGATCGCCTGCACCTCCTCCTCTTTGTCTGTGAGGGCCTGCACCTCCTCCTCTTTGTCTGTGATCACCTGCACCTCCTCTTCTCTGTCTGTGAGGGTCTGCACCTCCTCCTCTTTGTCTGTGATCACCTGCACCTCCTCCTCTCTGTCTGTGAGGGTCTGCACCTCCTCCTCTTTGTCTGTGATCACCTGCACCTCCTCCTCTCTGTCTGTGATCGCCTGCACCTCCTCCTCTTTGTCTGTGAGGGCCTGCACCTCCTCCTCTCTGTCTGTGAGGGTCTGCACCTCCTCCTCTCTGTCTGTGAGGGTCTGCACCTCCTCCTCTCTGTCTGTGAGGATCTGCACCTCCTCCTCTCTGTCTGTGAGGACCTGCACCTCCTCCTCTCTGTCTGTGAGGGCCTGCACCTCCTCCTCTCTGTCTCTGAGGGCCTGCACCTCCTCCTCTCTGTCTCTGAGGGCCTGCACCTCCTCCTCTCTGTCTGTGAGGACCTGCACCTCCTCCTGTTTGTCTGTGAGGGCCTGCACCTCCTCCTGTTTGTCTGTGAGGGCCTGCACCTCCTCCTGTTTGTCTGTGAGGGCCTGCACCTCCTCCTCTCTGTCTCTGAGGGCCTGCACCTCCTCCTCTCTGTCTGTGAGGACCTGCACCTCCTCCTGTTTGTCTGTGAGGGCCTGCACCTCCTCCTCTCTGTCTTTGAGGGCCTGCACCTCCTCCTCTCTGTCTGTGAGGGCCTGCACCTCCTCCTCTCTGTGAGGGCCTGCACCTCCTCCTTCTCTGTCTCTGAGGGCCTGCACCTCCTCCTCTCTGTCTGTGAGGACCTGCACCTCCTCCTGTTTGTCTGTGAGGGCCTGCACCTCCTCCTCTCTGTCTCTGAGGGCCTGCACCTCCTCCTCTCTGTCTGTGAGGACCTGCACCTCCTCCTCTCTGTCTGTGAGGACCTGCACCTCCTCCTCTCTGTCTGTGAGGGCCTGCACCTCCTCCTCTCTGTCTGTGAGGACCTGCACCTCCTCCTCTCTGTCTGTGAGGGCCTGCACCTCCTCCTCTATGTCTCTGAGGGCCTGCACCTCCTCCTCTCTGTCTCTGAGGGCCTGCACCTCCTCCTCTCTGTCTGTGAGGACCTGCACCTCCTCCTCTTTGTCTGTGATCACCTGCACCTCCTCCTCTCTGTCTGTGAGGGTCTGCACCTCCTCCTCTTTGTCTGTGATCGCCTGCACCTCCTCCTCTTTGTCTGTGAGGGCCTGCACCTCCTCCTCTTTGTCTGTGATCACCTGCACCTCCTCTTCTCTGTCTGTGAGGGTCTGCACCTCCTCCTCTTTGTCTGTGATCACCTGCACCTCCTCCTCTCTGTCTGTGAGGGTCTGCACCTCCTCCTCTTTGTCTGTGATCACCTGCACCTCCTCCTCTCTGTCTGTGATCGCCTGCACCTCCTCCTCTTTGTCTGTGAGGGCCTGCACCTCCTCCTCTCTGTCTGTGAGGGTCTGCACCTCCTCCTCTCTGTCTGTGAGGGTCTGCACCTCCTCCTCTCTGTCTGTGAGGATCTGCACCTCCTCCTCTCTGTCTGTGAGGACCTGCACCTCCTCCTCTCTGTCTGTGAGGGCCTGCACCTCCTCCTCTCTGTCTCTGAGGGCCTGCACCTCCTCCTCTCTGTCTCTGAGGGCCTGCACCTCCTCCTCTCTGTCTGTGAGGACCTGCACCTCCTCCTGTTTGTCTGTGAGGGCCTGCACCTCCTCCTGTTTGTCTGTGAGGGCCTGCACCTCCTCCTGTTTGTCTGTGAGGGCCTGCACCTCCTCCTCTCTGTCTCTGAGGGCCTGCACCTCCTCCTCTCTGTCTGTGAGGACCTGCACCTCCTCCTGTTTGTCTGTGAGGGCCTGCACCTCCTCCTCTCTGTCTTTGAGGGCCTGCACCTCCTCCTCTCTGTCTGTGAGGGCCTGCACCTCCTCCTCTCTCTGTGAGGGCCTGCACCTCCTCCTCTCTGTCTCTGAGGGCCTGCACCTCCTCCTCTCTGTCTGTGAGGACCTGCACCTCCTCCTGTTTGTCTGTGAGGGCCTGCACCTCCTCCTCTCTGTCTTTGAGGGCCTGCACCTCCTCCTCTCTGTGAGGGCCTGCACCTCCTCCTCTTTGTCTGTGAGGGCCTGCACCTCCTCCTCTCTGTCTTTGAGGGCCTGCACCTCCTCCTCTCTGTGAGGGCCTGCACCTCCTCCTCTTTGTCTGTGAGGGGGTGGAGCTCTGCGCTTCCTGAACATTTCTTCATAACCTACATGAAGAAATGTTCGTGTAGGTTGGTGGACTCCTCAGAGTCGGTGTAGAGCCTCAGGTAATAATCAGCTCTAACTGGAAACAGCTCTGGGACTTTATACAATTTTCTATTTTAAAAACGAATTGAAATCTTTGTGAGAAATTATCAGAGCGTTGTGCATCAATTTTCCATCTCACTGCACTTTCTGATCGAACGGAACGAGCAAAAAGCAAAAAGCCAAAAGCCATTAACAAAAAGATTTACAAAAAATGGCAATTCTAAAAAACACAATATAAGATTTGAATAATTATTATGAGGCGGAAACTAGTCCTCAATCCAAGATACTCATACAGAAAAGTGAGAAACCAGAGAGAGACAAGAGAGAGAACAGAAAGAGACCAGAGAGAGAGAGAGCAGAGTGAGACTAGAGAGAGGGAACAAAATGAGACCAGAGAGAGACCAGAGAGGGGCCCAGAAAGAGAGACCAACGAGAGAGACCAGAGAGAGACCAGAGAGAGACCGTAGGGAGAGACCAGAGAGAGACAGACCAGAAAAAGAGACCAGGGAGAGACCATCGAGAGAGACCGGAGAGAGAGACCAGAGAGAGAGACCAGCGAGAGAGACCAGAGAGAGTGCCATTGGCCATATGAGAGAGGCTTAACCACTGTCCAGAAATGATCATAAATGAGTATTCGGAATCGCAGCTCGATTCAGTTTCTTGGAAATAGTTCATGTCTGTGAGGTCATTACTGTGCTCTATGTTTCAGAGACATCTCAGCGGATTCAGAACACGTTCCCCGTGCAGTCTGATAATGCAGAGTTCCTTTTTGAACTGTGGCACTTTGATGTAATCTGAAACAAAGTCTCACAACAGAATCAGAATCATTTTTATTGCTATGTAAGTAACAGGGAGTCACAGACCAGGAAATTGCTTTGGCTCTCGATGCAACAGTCAAAGAAGAGAGTTAAAGAATAGAGACAGACGAGACAGACATGGCTGGATTCACCATCAAAAAGTGATTTATGATTTAGAAAGGGAAGCAGAGAGTGGAAACAGGGAGCAGAAAAAATACAAAAAGAAAGATGGTCAAAAAATAAGATGCAGGTGTGAATGTCTCTCAGAGGCATATGCCACGCCCCCTGCCACACGCAGGACACGCCCCCTGCCACGCACAGGTCACACCCCCTGTCACGCCGAGACCACACCCCTGTCAAACACAAGCCACGCCACCTGCCAAACACAGACCACACCCCCTTACTCACACAGACCACACCCCCTGCCAAACACAGGCCACACCCCCTGCCACACACAGACCACACCCCCTGCCAAACACAGGCCACACCCCCTGCCACACACAGACCACACCCCCTGTCAAACACAGGCCACACCCCCTGCCACACACAGACCACACCCCCTGTCAAACACAGGCCACACCCCCTGCCAAACACAGACCACACCCCCTGCCACACACAGACCACACCCCCTGCCAAACACAGACCACACCCCCTGCCAAACACAGACCACACCCCCTGCCACACACAGACCACACCCCCTGTCAAACACAGGCCACGCGCCAAGTCTTCTTCCCTCACTATTCTTCGCTAATAAGAACGTATGTTTTAAATGTTTATAGCACTTGTCAGGGATGAGGCAGACAGAGACGGACCGTGGTGCGCCAAACTCTGGAAGTTTATTTAAGTTTCTCTCAAGTTCCGGTGGTTTCCATTGTTTCTTTCTCTCAGACAGAATGGAGTCAGTACACAGTTTATATAGTCATTGTCACGTCATACATCGAAAGACGTGTCACACAGAGAGTCACATCATAGTCAAAATAATCAGAGTCCTTGTACAGTCCTGCACGTAGGCCATATTGCTATCTAATACTAACACACTTTTTAAAACACATTCATCTTCAGTGAATTGTCATTTATAGCATTAGTCATTTGTGAAAATAGAAAATTGGCAGAATTACACTCCTGCATACTGCTGCATACTGAGTTTTAGCCTCAAAGGGAGAAGCCTGTGCCTCCTGAGAGTCTTTAAGATAAATGAGAGGATAATGTGTCCTGTTTAAATCTGCACTGAGGCACGACACACACACACACACACACACACACACGGTAACTATCAGCCCTGGATCTTCCTAGTCCTAAAACATGATTTTGAGAATATGTATGTTTTAAGGAAGAATGATTACCGTTAAAATTGGTGAATCAACAATGAGACAGAAAGAAAGGTTTTAATAACACAAATCCATTAACAATGATCCATTTTCATAAAAATTGCCTAATATTAAAACTTGGAGCCTTTACAACAGTTTCATACTTAATCTTTCAGCAGCAGGAAAAAAGAAAAGGTTGTGAACAGTTTAAAGCTGTATTATCATATTCTGAATGAAGACGGCTGAGACAACTGTGTGGAAGAAAACAGGGAACTGTTTCACTCTGACTTAAGCCGAGCATTGACCTAAAAACGTTTACTTTTCAAAGAAGAAGAACAAAACCACAAAGAGCAGGAAGTAAAGAAGTGCGGAGGAAGTTGGACAGACTCCAGGAGGATTTGTCTCTGAGTTTTAGCTCTATGTTAAAGTTACCACACGTTTTTTTTTTTTGGAATACCAGTTTTGCGTTCCTTTACCTTCCTCATAATGCAATGAGCTGTTATGGTCAGCAAACTCAAATATAATTGGACCCAGAATGCAGATGACCGTTTCAATCTGGAGAGACCAAACAGATGCAGAAAAGCATTAAATGAGTTTATCGATTTTGTTTTTTGGCGCAACCTCGGCTGTGACACACGCTCAAGGAAGATCATGTATGACTTGCAACCCCCAGGGCCCAGACACTGGTGGCAGTAGGGCAGAGTCCACAAAATAATCAGAATTATTTGTATTTCCATTGTAACAGGAAGTCACAAACCAGGAATCGGCTTTGGCTCAAGTTAAACAAGTAAAATTAGAATAATGCAAGCATGAAATCAAAATCTACATAACAATTCTTCAAATTACTACTATATACAAGTGCCCTGAGACTATAGAGTGTGTGTCTGAAGAAGCAGAGGAGGAGGCAAGAGGAGGTGGTTGCGCAAACATCAAGAGTTGTTTGTTGTTTAAACAGCCTGATCAGAAGTTGGCCTTGGATGCCACAGTCGTCCACCAGAATGTCTGCTTTCGCTACATATTTTCATTTAAAAAACAACAATGATGTTTGAGGACATATCCACCGAGACAAAACAGGTCAAAAGTAAAGAAAACGTTTTGAAACTGAATTGTGTTTGGACCCAACTATCTCTGTATGTGTCCACACAGAGCTACGAATGGATCCAATTCCCCCAAAAGTGATGTAATGCATGCAGCAGCCCTGAGGGTGGTGCTGGCCAAAGTTCCCCAAAGGATTCAAGAGTTTCTAAAATGATCCTGAAATCATTACATATCTAGCCCGACCTTATCCATCCGTGAACTCCGGGCAATTATTATTTACGTCTGGGTCTGATCCTCTGGGCTGCAGCTACTTCGGTTGTATCCCATCCGGCCAATCACCAAGCAGGGGAGGCGGGTGTTGTAGGTAAGTGTCGGTGACGTTAAGAGTTTGCGCCAACATTTGCTGGTTGTAGTTTGGCAATGTCTGCAAATGTGATAGTAAAGTCTTCTGTTCTGGTTCTGCTCCAATTATCAAGAAATTGAAGCCAGAACAAGAGGCCTGTTTAGCAAATTTCAATACTGACAGCTCAATGGAGCAAATCCAGACCTTAGCACGAAATGAAAATAGTACCATGGTGTGGTAAGACCAGGCTACTACATCTATTTCAACTATTCATCTTTTCATGAATGCAGGGATACTGTACGGTACTGTGGTAGTAGTAAGTAGTAGTAGTAATCTTTATTTATATACCGCCTTTTCACTGCAGATCTGAGTCTCAAAGCGGTTTACAATTGTTAATTTTGGGCATTTGTCTCTCACTCCACACAGAGATGGGAGCGGGGTCGCCAGTACAGGAGGCGCATGCCTGAACTATTGGATATATTTTTAGTGGTAGGGGAAACCGGAGTACCCGGAGGAAACCTACGCAGACACGGGGAGAACATGCAAACTCCACTCAGAAAGGCCCTGGTCCGACCGGGATTCGAACCCAGGACCTTCTTGCTGAGAGGCGAGAGTGCTAACCACTCTGCCACCGTGCCGCCGTGGTGTATATGCATGTGTGTTCTCTATGATTTGCTGTAATTAAATAAACTAAAATTGTATTACAACTACAAAAGGAGCAGCTCTAAGCCATTTCCATTTTACAAAAGTAGCTCTTGAAATGAAGGTGAATGAAAAGGTTGGAGACCCCTGCTGTAAACAACACAGTGTAATATTCAGATCAAATTCAGATATAGAGTTTTGAAAAGTTGGAGAAAGATGTAGAATATCTGTGTCACAGCCGGTGGCTGGAGGTTTTGATGACGCATGTTATACATTACACGGCGGCACGGTGGCTGAGTGGATAGCACTCTCGCCTCTCAGCAAGAAGGTCCTGGGTTCGAATCCCGGTCGGACCAGGGCCTTTCTGCGTGGAGTTTGCATGTTCTCCCTGTGTCTGCGTAGGTTTCCTCCGGGTACTCCGGTTTCCCCTACCACTAAAAACATGTCCAATAGTTCTGGCATGCGCCTCCTGTACTGGCGACCCTGCTCCCATCTCTGTGTGGAGTGAGAGACAAATGCCCAAAAAATAAACAATTGTAAACCGCTTTGAGACTCAGATCTGCAGTGAAAAGGCGGTATATAAATAAAAAAAAAAACTTACTTACATTTGATATGTTGTATGTAATGAATGACTGACACTGATCCTTAATGAATGCTCTCTAACCAGTGGCTTCACAGACGACAGCTCTGATTCTTCATACTTAGAGCTGTCAGCTTTAATTAGTGCAGTTTGACGAAGAGCTGAAAGAGGCCAGTACTGCTCTGATCACTAAGGCCTCAGAGGCATCAGAGGCCTCAAAGGGCGATTAAACATCTATTAAAGGTCCTATAGTGCGCTCAATCCCTAATTATTTAGTTAA
Organism: Knipowitschia caucasica; assembly: GCA_964034765.1. Lineage (NCBI taxonomy): Eukaryota > Metazoa > Chordata > Actinopteri > Gobiiformes > Gobiidae > Knipowitschia > Knipowitschia caucasica. Next base: position 2,277,392 of record OZ035842.1, read on the forward strand.
GAGGAAGATACTGCGAGTTAGTAGCACTGTATTTACAGACCAGGGTTTCTTGTTAGCGTCTTTTATCCCAAATGCTTTGAGTAAGTCCAGTTTCATGGTAAAATGTAATCAATGAGGTGCAGATCCGAGAATCAACATTTCAGGAAACAGGGAAGCATTGCACACTCAGCTCAGATGTCCAAAATGATCTATTCATGACGTTTCAACTTTATGCCTTCATCATGTTTTTCTTTTTCTTTTGACCACAAAATATTAAGTGGTTGCCAGCCCATGTGATCAGCTGCTTCCAAATAAGTGGGAGGTTCCAGTGAGGTTACCTGGTAAGGTCAACACATTTTTACAAACAAGAGAGAACAAATTAGTATTTTCAAATAACCGTTGTTCCGGATGCACGCTCCGCCCTGTCGGTACTTATTTTCCGATAATGACCTGCGTACAATAGATTATCCCTTACTTATTCCATCCGTGCAACATTTCCTCTAACTGGCTTTCTGTGCACACAAACATAAATCCATAATATATTTATAACCCACCTTTATTTATAACTTTATTACTTCCACCTTAACGTGGTGGGGGAGTTTGAGTACTCGGATGATCCTGGGAGCTATGTTGTCTGGGGTTTCATGCCCCCAGTAGGGTCTCCCATGGCAGACAGGTCTCGGGTGACGAGTCAGACGAAGCGCAGTCCGAAGCCACCATGAATCGCACAAAAAAAAAACCCGTGACGCCCAGCATGGCGCAGCCGGGGCCCCACCCTGGAGCCAGGCCTGGGGTTGGGGCTCGAGCGTCTGGTGGCCGGGCCTTAGCCCAAGGGGCCCGGCCAGGTCAGCCCGAACGGACGACTTGGGCCAGCCCTCCTGTGAACCCACCACCCGCAGAGGGATCCATGGGGCATTGGTGCAGAGAGGACTGGGCAGCGGTCGAACGCTTAGACCTTAGCAACCCAGTCCACGCACACAGCATCTGGCTGTTGGTTCGTTGAACGTCACCTTACTGGGGAGGAAGGAGCCCAAGCTCGAGGGGGAGGTCGAGCGATACCGCCTCACCTCCACACACAGTTTGGACTCTGGAACCCAACTCCTTGAGAGGGGTTGGACGCTCCACTTTTCTGGTGTTTCTCGCGGGGAGAGGCGGTGAGCAGGCGTGGCTATACTCATTGCCCCCCATCTCAGCCGCCACGTGCTGGAGTTCTTCCCGGTGAATGAGAGGGTCGCGTCCCCCCGCCTTCGGGTGGGGAACACGTCTCTCACTTTTGTGACAGCCTACGGGCCTAACAGCGGTGCAGAGTACCCGACCTTCTTGGAGTCCTTGGGAGGTGTACTGGACAGTGCACCGCCCGGGGACTCCGTTATTCTCCTGGGGGACTTCAACGCCCATGTGGGAAATGCCAGTAATACTTGGAGAGGGGTGATCGGGAAGAACGGTCCCCCTGATCTAAACCAGAGCGGTGTTCAGTTGTTGGACTTCTGAGCCAGTCACAGTTTGTCCATCACGAACACCATGTTCGAGCACAAGGGTGTCCACCAGTGCACGTGGCACCAGGACACCCTAGGCCGGAGGTCGATGATCGACTTTGTTGTCGTATCATCTGACCTTCGACCGCGTGTCTCGGACACTCGGGTGAAGAGAGGGGCGGAGCTGTCAACCGATCACCACCTGGTCGTGAGTTGGATCCGCTGGCAGGGGAAGAAGCCGGTCAGACCTGGCAGACCCAAGCGTGTAGTGAGGGTCTGCTGGGAACGTCTCGCTGAGACCCCTGTCAGACGGACTTTCAACTCACACCTCCGGGAGAGCTTCTCCCAGGTCCCGGCGGAGGAGGGGGACATCAGGTCTGAGTGGACCATGGTCCTTCCGCTATCGCCAATGCGGCAGCTTGTAGCTGTGGTTGCAAGGTCTCTGGTGCTGATCGCGGCGGCAACCCCTGAACACGGTGGTGGACACCGGTAGTAAGGGATGCCGTCAGGCTGAAGAAGGAGTCCTATCAAGCCATGATGGTGCGTGGGACTCCTGAAGCAACTGTCCAGTACAGACAGGCCAAGCGTGCCGCAGCCCGGGCTATTACAGAGGTAAAACCCCGGGACTGGGAGGAGTTCGGAGAGTCCATGGAGCATGACTATCGGTCGGCCTCGAAGAGATTCTGGGACAGTGCTCTGGGACAGCAACATTTAGACTGAATGGGCAGAGCTAAATGTTTGTGCCCCAAGTTCTTGAAAATAGCATGGATGGATCTAAAAACAACTCCACAGGTACAATATCATAACATGTGTAAAAGACATTTTCCCATTGACTGTAATGTAAACGCTCATCCTCAGCTTCAGTTCTTTTTTATCCCTCCGGGTCACATAATGTTCCCTTGGCGCATGTGCAGTTCCAGTAGTAATACCAAATGAATCTCCTGTGACCCCTGGATGACGCCCAAGAGGTAATATAGCCCGGCGTCATCCGTCGCTCTGTTTCTTTTTTCTTCTTGCTTGCAAAATTCAAAACGCTTAATTAACCTTGTGTCAACCGGAGCTACGGATTCGCCCCCTCCGTGGGACGTGACGGTAACCTTGTCCTGAAGGTTTTGGTAGCCTTATGTCTGGGCTATTGATTGGGATAGCTAGCTCTGATTGTGGTAAACTACTTGCTAGCTGTGCACTGCTGTGTAGGGAAGGCTGCTGTTTGCGTGCTTGTTCCCACAGCTGTATGATTGTATCGAGCCCCAGTAATCCAAAATGGCGCTCTATTCAAATCAATGTGCACAGTAGCCCATGTGCCACTATGGGGACCAAAAGATTAGCGGAACTCTCCCATATTTGGTCATTTCTCTGGACGTTCCGGATCTGCGGAGTGGACGAGCTCCCTTGATTCTACAGGAGCTTTTTTTCCTTCCGAACAACACTTTGACTTTTAACATGATTAACAGTCACTAGGTCGTTATTTCTGTGGCAAGACAGTTGCATTAACTTACTTGAATGTAAAGACACTCTTTATCCTTTCTGTGATTTACTGTCATTTGTGGCACAAATTATGTGAAGTAAGGAGCCACATCCAGTATGACTGCAAGTCCCTGTTGCTTCTTCGAGAACCAATCGGGGGGACTGTGGACGTTACTGCCATCCCAGTGGAAATCTCCAGGCAGAATCACCCGGCGGGGGACGCGGTCCAAGATACCAGACCAACAGCACAGAGGAGAAAATACGGGAGACGCCGGGGGCTGCGCCAGAGGCTCAAGAGGCTGGGCCATCGTTGGATTCCTCTTCCAATATCTTACTGTCGATGGTGCAGTTACTGCAAATTAAAGTGGATGAGTGTCAGACAAATGTGAAGTACATGAAGGAGTACCTAAGTGCCGGTCTCATTGCTCTGACAGAGACATGGCTTAAAGACCACAATCCCCAGTCTAACCTCAAGACCGCTTTAGGGTCCCCTTCAGGCTGGACCAAGACGCTAGTGTGACGGGGAAGTCTCTTGGTGGTGGCGGTGTCTTCATGTCAATTGTAACTGGTGTAACATGGTTATAATGAGAAAAACGATATGCTCTCTTGATATCGAACTGGCCGTGTCACTGCGTCCTTATTATTTATCCCGAGAAAACCCACACTTCTTTGTGATTGTAGTGTACATTCAGCACAAAGCCAATGCTGACGGAGCAGCCAGAGCTATCAGGGATACGGTACAGTGTCTTCAGCAGATCACCCCGGACGCACCTTTATTTGTCATGGTTGACTTTAACAACTGCAAAGAGAGACCTGTGGGCAGGTCTTTTTGCAGTTTTCAGCAGTACGTGACTTGTCCCACACGTATCTCCAAATGCCTGGACTTGTGCTTTTGCTCCATAAAGGGAGCTTATAAATCCTTATGCAGAGCCCCACTCGGCATGTCTGACCACAGCACTGTTTTTCTATTTCCGCCCTACAAGCCGGTCCTTTAGCTGGTATTTTCTGAAAAATGTAGGAAACGAAAAGCCCAGGGCCTGATGGAATTAGTGGACGTATCCTTAAGATTGTGCTTCACAATTAGTGGAATTCTTTTGCTTTATCTATAGGTCTTCCCTAGCACAACAGAGTGTTCCCAAGATAGATCCGGGAGGTGAGTCGCCGATGCTCTAGGGACACTTCTCCATTTGTTTTTAAGCCATCTAGAGAATCCTGATTCTTTTGTCCGCCGTATGTTTATTGACTTTACATCCATCCATCCATCCGTTTTCTTCCGCTTTATCCGTTGCCGGGTCGCGGGGGCAGCAGTCTAAGCAGAGACGCCCAGACTTCCCTATCCACACACACCTCCTCCAGCTCGTCCGGGGGGACCCCTAGGCGTTCCCAGGCCAGCTGAGAGACATAGTCTCTCCAGCGTGTCCTGGGTCTTCCCCGCGGTCTCCTCCCGGTGGGACGTGCCCGGAACACCTCCCCAGGAAGGCATCCAGGAGGCATCCTGAACAGATGCCCGAGCCACCTCAACTGGTTCCTCTTGACGTGGAGAAGCAGCGGCTCTACTCCGAGCTCCTCCCGTGTGACCGAGCTCCTCACCCTATCTCTAAGGGAGCGCCCAGCCACTCTGCGGAGGAAGCTCATTTTGACCGCTTGTATCCGCGATCTCGTTCTTTCGGTCATTACCCAAAGCTCATGACCATAGGTGAGGGAGGGAACGAAGATTGACCGGTAAATTGAGAGCTTTGCCTTTCGGCTCAGCTCCCTCTTTACCACAACGGTCCGATACAGAGACCGCATCACTGCGCACGCTGCACCGATCCGCCTGTCAATCTCACGCTCCATCCTCCCCTCACTCGTGAACAAGACCCCGAGATACTTGAACTCCTCCACTTGAGGAAGGACCTCTCCACCCACCTGGAGAGGGCAAGGCACCTTTTTCCGGTCGAGCACCATGGCCTCGGATTTGGAGGTGCTGATTCTCATCCCAGCCGCTTCACACTCGGCTGCAAACCGTCCCAGTGCATGTTGCAGGTCCTGGTTCGTTGGAGCCAGCAGGACGACATCATCCGCAAAAAGTAGAGATGAAATCCTGTGGTTCCCGAACCGGACCCCTTCCGGCCCCTGGCTGCGCCTAGAGATTCTGTCCATAAATACAGTGAACAGAACCGGTGACAAAGGGCAGCCTTGGCGGAGGCCAACATGCACCGGGAACAGGTCTGACTTACTGCCGGCAATGCGAACACAGCTCTGGCTCCGGTCATACAGGGACCGAACAGCCCTCAGCAGAGGACCCCGGACCCCGTACTCCCGGAGGACCCCAAAGGACACCCCGGGGAACACGGTCGAACGCCTTCTCCAAATCCACAAAGCACATGTGGACAGGTTGGGCGAACTCCCATGAACCCTCGAGTATCCGATGGAGAGTATAGAGCTGGTCCAGTGTTCCGCGACCGGGACGAAAACCACACGGCTCCTCCTGAATCCGAGATTCGACCATCGGACGTAGCCTCCTCTCCAGTACCTTGGAGTAGACCTTACCGGGGAGGCTGAGGAGTGTGATCCCACGATAATTGGAACACACCCTCCGGTCCCCCTTCTTGTAGAGAGGGACCACCACCCCGGTCTGCCACTCCATTGGCACCGCCCCCGATCGCCACGCGATGTTGCAGAGACGTGTCAGCCAAGACAGTCCTACAACATCCAGAGACTTTAGATAGTCAGGACGGATCTCATCCACTCCCGGCGCCCTGCCACCATGGAGGCTGCCAACCACCTTGGTGACCTCGGCCAGGGAGATGGAAGTATCCGCCCCAACATCCTCAGCCTCTGCCTCCTGGACGGAGGACGTGACGGGGGGATTGAGGAGAACCTCGAAGTATTCCTTCCACCGCCCGACAATATCCCCAGTCGAGGTCAGCAGCCCTCCACCCGCACCATACACGGTGTTGGCAAAGAACTGCTTCCCCCTCCTGAGGCGCCGGACGGTTTGCCAGAACCTCTTCGAGGCCGACCGATAGTCATGCTCCATGGACTCTCCGAACTCCTCCCAGTCCCGGGTTTTTGCCTCTGCAACAGCCCGGGCCGCGGCACGTTTGGCCTGCGGTTACTGGACTGCTGCCTCAGGAGTCCCACGAACCATCATTGCTCGATAGGACTCCTTCTTCAGCCTGACGGCATCCCTTACTGCCGGTGTCCACCACCGGGTTCGGGGATTGCCGCCGGGACCAGCATCAGAGACCTTGCGACCACAGCTACGAGCCGCCGCATTGGCGATAGAGGAAGAAAACATGGTCCACTCGGACTCGATGTCCCCCTCCTCTGCCGGGACCTGGGAGAAGCTCTCCCGGAGGTGTGAGTTGAAAGTCCGTCTGACAGGGGGCTCACCAAGACGTTCCCAGCAAACCCTCACTACACGCTTGGGCCTGCCAGGTCTGACCGGCCTCCTGCCCTGCCAGCGGATCCAACTCACGACCAGGTGATGATCGGTTGACAGCACCGCCCCTCTCTTCACCCGAGTGTCCGAGACACGCGGTCGAAGGTCAGATGATACGACTACAAAGTCGATCATCGACCTCCGGCCTAGGGTGTCCTGGTGCCACGTGCACTGATGGACACCCTTGTGCACGAACATGGTGTTCGTGATGGACAGGCCGTGACTGGCACAGAAGTCCAACAACTGAACACCGCTCGGGTTCAGATCAGGGGGGCCGCTCTTCTCGATCACCCCTTTCCAAGTGTCACTGACATTTCCCACATGGGCGTTGAAGTCCCCCAGGAGAATAACGGAGTCCCCGGGCGGTGCACTGTCCAGTACCCCTCCCAAGGACTCCAAGAAGGCCGGGTACTCTGCACTACCGTTAGGCCCGTAGGCCGTCACAACAGTGAGAGACTTGTCCCCCACCCGGAGGCGGAGGGACGCGACCCTCTCATTCACCGGGGAGAACTCCAACACGTGGCGGCTGAGATGGGGGGCAATGAGTATGGCCACCCCAGCTCGCCGCCTCTCCCCGCGGGAAACACCAGAAAAGTGGAGCGTCCAACCCCTCTCAAGGAGTTGGGTTCCAGAGCCCAAGCTGTGTGTGGAGGTGAGGCCGACTATCTCTAGTCGGTATCTCTCTGACTTTACATCAGCTTTTAATTGTATACAGCCAAGTATCATGGCACAAAGTGACAACACCATTGAGAAAGGGCTTATTTTCTGGCTGTCAGACGTTTTAACCAACAGGCCCGATTGCGTGAGGGTAAATGGTACCTTGTCGGAAGTGTTCTTTTTCCACTCCTGTTGGTGCTGTACACTAATGAGTGCAAGAGCCAACACCCAAATCGGCATATTTTAAAATTTGCCAATGACACAATAATTGTGTCTCTCTTGAACGGCTCCAACTCAGGTCCTGCCATTTCTGACTTTTACGACTGGTGCCCATCCTCTTATCTACACATAAATGTTTCCAAGACCAAAGAGATGTGCATTGATTTCAGGAGGTCGCCTCTTCCCTCCTGCCTGTCACTCTTGACTTTATTCCAAACGAATTGGTGGATCGGTAGAGATACTTGGCTACCACCATAGACAATAAACTCACCTTTGAGCCCCAGGTCGATGCTCTCTGCAGCAAGGCACACTAGCGTATGTTCTTTTATCGCAAACTAAATCATTTTAATGTCGACAGAACTTTTTTGACAATGTTTTACTCGTTTTATTGAATCAGTTTTTACCTTCTCGTTTATGTGCTGGTTTGGAGCATTATCAGTAAAGAACAAAAAGCCTCTTCAGAGTATCATGCGCTTTTGTGTAAAATTGTTGGGGTCACTTTTCCTAACCTTCAGGACGCCACAAGACTCAGATCTTTAAAAATGCCCAGCAGATCTCCACAGACGCCACCTACCCCCCGTGGGCAGAGTTTAAGATGCTTCCCTCTGGCCGCAGATATAGCTCCACTAAATGCAGGACTAATAGACTTAAGAACTCTTTAATCCCTCTTGCCATTGGTGTTTTGAACAGACTGTAATTCTGCTGTAAATCTTTGTTTCCTCGTGTATATGTTTACCTTTTTGTTGCTGCAACCAAATTGCCCCTCAGGGATAATAAAGATTCCTTGAACCTTTGTAGTGTGTGTATTTGCATTGTGTGTTTTTGTATTGTGTTTTTTCCAGTGTGTGCATTTCCAGTGTGTTTTTGCAGCGTGTGTTTTTCCAGTGTGTGTTTTTGTACTGTGTTTTTTGCAGTGTCAGTAACAATCTCACATCTTGATTACTGACCAGAGTCATGTTTCTGCCTCTTATACAGAATATACAGAATCATATCTTACATGCTCTGTGTCCTTTAGGAAATCTCTCATTTGTTTCATTGATTCTGTGATTCTGTTTCAACAAACTCTGGTCATAGAATCTGAAATCTTCTGGAAAGAAAGGTAATCTAATTAGTCTTAAATTGAAGCTTATGAATCTAGGCAGTTTGTTAAAAAACATTTTAGTTATGATATGTACAATATGCTTAAGAATGATCACTTAGGACAGGGGTGCCCAAACGTTTGCTTACAAGGGCCAATGTGAAAATGTGCGAGTGGGCCGCAGCCAAATACGGCAATATTAAACGTGAAACACAAAAGTTCCTTAAGTTAGTTATTGTTGAATAATTAAATGCAAAGACTTCACACCTCTGCTATAATGGAATTACTGTAAGGACAAAAGTCACCGAGTCTGGACCAAGACAAAGGGAAATGTCAACAACATTTTGTGGAAGTGCGTGTGCGGAAGTGGAGACCCACGCCACGCTCACAGACGGGTCGTTCAAAAGCGGCCGCAAAAGCTCAGCCCGCTCTCTTCCCTCGTCCAATCCGCTCTCCCTTTGACCCACGTTGAGCTGGCCTCACGTTAGATCCACGATCGGGATCTAGGTCTGCCCTATCCACCCTTTTATCCTCGTCCTTCGGAGCTCAAACTCCCTATCATTCTGATTACATCATTCTGATTACATATGATTACATTAGCATCACGCCCAACGAGAGGACGATTCAGGACTAAAAGGACCCTTTCCTGCCACCACTCGAACCTGAGCCCGGGTGAAACAAAGAACAAAGAAACCATGTGTTTTCCCACATGAGACTCCTGGGAACGAGAACGACGTCTCCTTCGACCACGCCGTGCTTTCGTCAAATCATCAATCAGTAAGGAGCTGCTTACACTGCTGTGGTGCTTATTGTGTCGGACTTGGTGTGTACATTTGATAACTGGATGGTGACCCACACAATTTTAGTGTCCTGTGTTTGAAACTGCCATTCTGAGTCAATAAACCACAGCTAAATCCGTTATCAGCCTCTTGAGTTATTAGCTTATAGTTTATGAATTCCCTGGTGGTTAGAATTACATGTCTGCAGATTATGAGACTGAACAAAACGTGCATTTGTAATTAGATTTAGTGTCCATTCGGACTGGTGCTCTACAAGGTAATATTATTTCATTCTAAAACAAAGTCTAATTTCAAATTCACTCTGTAGAATCAAGCACATATCTGTGAAAGCAGACAAAGGCTATTCTACTCAATTCAAGCTAGCATTGGGTTAGCACAATTCTCCAACTATTTGTTATCCTACAAGTGCATCAGACACGTCCTGCTGCTCTCTGACCAGAACTGTCATGTTTCTCCCGTGGAGGAACCACCACTGCACCAGAACGAGCCAAACACTTGTCTCCTGCTACGCACCAGTGTCTTTAGTGGATCTTTGTCCCAGAGAGCGGACACACGATACACACAGAAGCCCAGAGCAGGAAGAGAGTTTAGGCTTAAATACCAAAGAAAGAGTGCTCTGGCTCTGTACACTGGAACAACTGTGTTTTTAATAAGGATTCGACATCACAGACATCGCATGCCCGACCAGAGCAGAAAACACTCTGGATCACTGTTACACAACAGTGCGCAGAGATTTTCGCGCAGCTCTAGGCTTCTCTCATCACTCCATGATACAACTGATTCCTGTTTACAGACAGAGACTGAAGCTCTCGAAACCTTTAGTGAGGAACTCCAAGGTGTGGTCTGATGAGGCTGTAGAGGATCTGCGCTCATGCATGGAAGCCACGGACTGGGACATTTTCAGAGCTGCCACAGACAGTTTGGACGACTACACAGACACTGTGACGTCATACATTCACTTCTGTGAGGATAGCATTATTCCAACAAGGACCAGGGTCATCTATAACAACGACAAACCTGTTGCTAAACTCAGGCAGCTCAGACAAGCAAAGGAGTCCGCTTTCAGAGAGTGAGACTGCAGCGGCTACATAGCGGCTATATATCAATTCAAGAACAAACTGAAAGCAGCCAAGGCCGATGACTCGACAGCTAATAGCTTCCAACAGAGTTTGGTTATTATTTCTATCATCAACCCGACGGGCCAGTCGGGTTATCGACCGGTCTGTTAGCTGTCGAGTTAGCCACAGAACGGGTCATTGGCCTACCTCAGTAAAATGATGCATGCCACAGCTCAACTCAACAGGAAAGGTATTGCTATCACACAGTAGCAGTTGACTACTTAAACCAAACTTTACACGAAACTTTGACTCTTAAAATCCACACATCACAAAATGAAACCATCAACATCTTGCCTCAAATTGCATTAAAAGTGACATTTGTGTCTTAATTCGTTTGTATTTAAACTTTTTACACAAATCACGGACTTTATGTCTGCCATCTTGGATTGCTTCGGGTGCAGTGAAACGCAGGTTTGCATTACATCATAAGCAGCTGAGGCAGCTCTACTCGACAGAACACCAGCACAGAGAACGCCGACAGAAGCAGTTTGTAAACAACAACCCCGCTTCTGTCTGGAGGGGCCTTCAGGAGATTTCAGACTATAAACTACAAGCCCAAAGCCCCCCTCGGGACTGACGATCACAAGCTGGCTGACTAGCTGAACCTGTTTTTCAGCCTCCCCTACCCCCCACTGCTCTAACGACCCTCCCATCAGCTCTGCCTCCACCCTGACAATAGCTTCAGAAGATATCAAACACATCTTCTTGAGGCTGCACCCCCGTGAAGTCCCCGCACCCGACCGTGTGTCACCTGCCACTCTTGGACACTGCACCAGTGAGCTCTAACTCCTGTCTTCATTGACATTTTCAACACTTCGCTGGAGTCTTACCATGTCCCGGCCTGCTTCAAATCCGCCATTGTTGTCCCTGTCCCAAAGAAATACAGGATCACTGGACTTAATGACCTGGTCCTTTCTCATCTCAAGTCCTCTACCCGCCCAGCTGGACCCCCTGCAGTTTACCTACAGTGCCAACAGATCTGTAGACAACGCCATAAACCTGGCCCTCCATCTTGCAGCATCTGGACTCCCTGGGGGACCTACGCCAGGGTCCTGTTCTTGGACTTCATTTCCGCCTTCAACACCATCCTGCCATCCCTGCTTCAGGACAAGCTCTCCCAGCTCAATGTGCCTGATTCCCCTTGCAGGTGGATCACTGACTTCCTGACAGACAGGAAGCAGCGAGTGCGTCTGGGGAAGAATATCTCGGACTCTCGGATTATAAATACAGGAGCCCCACAGGGCTGTGTTCTTTCTCCCCTGCTCTTCTCCCTGTACACCAACCACTGCACCTCCAGCCACGACTCTGTTTAGCCATCAAGTTCGCGGACGACACCACCCTCATTGGACTCATCTCCAACAACGATGAGTCCGCCTACAGGAGGGAGGTGGACCGGCTGGTGTCCTGGTGCAGTGGTAACAACCTGGAGCTGAACGCCCAGAAGACAGTGGAGATGATTGTGGACTTCAGGAAGAGCACTGTCCCCCCACCCCCACCCTCCGTGATGGACTCCCCCATCACCTCTGTGGAGTCCTTCCGTTTCCTGGGCACCACCATCACCCAGGACCTCAAGTGGGAGCCGACCATCAGCTCCCTCATCAAGAAGGCCCAGCAGATGATTTATTTCCTGCTGCAGCTCAGGAAAGCCAAGCTGCCTGCACAGATGTTGGTGCAGTTCTACACGGCCATCATCGAGTCCATCATCCCCTCCTCCATCACCTCCTCCATCACCGTGTGGTTCGCTGGAGCCACAGTCAGGGACAAACAGAGACTACAGCGCATCGTGCGCTCTGCGGAGAAGGTGATTGGCCCTAGCCTCCCATCGCTGCAGGACCTGTACAATGCCCGAGCTCGAGGCCGGGTTGGTCACAGCCGACCCCTATCACCTGCAAATGGACTATTCAAACCTCTCCCCTCGGGCAGGAGACTACAGTCCATCAGGACTAGAACCTCCCGCCATAAGAACAGTGTCTTCCCCTCTGCTGTTGGACTCATGAACACTTCAGAAACCATCACTGACCTCTGCCCTTATGACCGTCACTTTATGCTACTGTCACTTTACTGCACTCTACCACACTCTTAACGATCTAGTGTGTGCACCTAGTGCACTTGTGTTTAGTAAACCTAAATACCTGACAGGAGAAATGTCCTAGTTTGTGACTTCCTAATACTCACATGGCAATAGAAGGATTCTGATTCTGATGTGCAGAATCTTTGATTTCCTGTTTGTATAATAATGCTACACTCGCAACACACACATTTTTAGTTTTTTGTCTCTGACTGCAGGACTGTCTCCCCCTCCCTCTCCCATGCACAGACTTCCTCCCCCTCCGCCCCCTCCGCCCCCTCCGCCCCCTCCCCTCCCTCAGCATGATGGGTGTAATGGAAGCTCATACAAAAAGCTTTTAACTTCTACCTGGGAGAGAATTGTTCAAAAACGCGTGAATGAAACTGAAAACCACTCACTCCACTTTTTGATGATGACTATTGAAATAACTTGTGGAAATATGCAAAGCACCAAATCCTCATTTAACTCTTAGTCTGTCGAACTTTTGAAATAAACTCAGGCTTCGGTGAAAGTGCTTTAAAGTTGAAAACTCCACAAAGTGACACAGTGAATGTCAACAATCGCTGGAACGTCTTAAATCGAGATTTTCAAATTTACTTTTTTCACAAAGTCTCACAATGGACTGGTCAGCGGCTGCACTGTGGTCACAGAGAGCAGCTGTGAAGCTGTTAAATAGTGTGAATTATGTCTCCAAAAAGGTAAGTCTAAGCCTCGGGATGTGCACGGCCAGATTATTTGTACAGCACAGTTCATACACAATGCAACTCAGAAGTGCTGAAAAAAAAAGGCACAACAAAAGGCATTCATTAAATAGAGCAAAGACAACATCCCTCAGTTGTATGTAGGGATGCTAACCGTTCTTAATATGCAGAATTGTCCTGTATTACAAAAAAAAATGTGCGCCCTGTATTGAATCGATAAGAGACAGCTTTTGTGCCTTATCCCTTTGTTTTCCGAGTCGCCTTAATTGCATCGCTCACTCACTGCACATCACATGCACAACACAGGCAGTAATCACAGTTTAAGCGTCTACCTTTCGGCCAATCAGTGTCAAATGAGGGCGTAGGCTCAATCACATCCATGGGCTTAATGTTGACAAGATGCAGCGTGGGCCGCCGCGCAGCCACATCATCATTATCATCAACGACCTGAGCATGTTGGACAGAATCCTAGAGCCCATCCCGTTCAACTCAGAAAGGTTCTGGAAAGAAACAAAAGCGACTACAGAAGTACAGACGAGAGCGAGAAGCACAACACGCGTGGTAAGAGATAAATGTACTTTTTGCCGCCGTGTGTTCTCTGTCAGATACGACAGCATGCAGCAGGAGAACAACCGCTAAGTCAAGAGCAAAACAGATCCAACTCACCTTCATCAAGTTCATTTGAATGAGTTTTGGTATGTTTATGTTGCAAACAATAAAGGCCAATAAAATCCCCTAATGACAAAGGTAACTGTTGTTTGGTTGTTAACAGGCAGCCACTTATTCACAATGTGAAGTCCTTCTGTTCTGCCCATTGAAAGTTAATGCTTTGTAAATAGTGCCCCCCTCTGGCCGCGAAGTGCCATTCCTCGGGTGATCTTGATAGCCGTGCGTGAGAATTTCAAGATGGCTGAACGCGACACAGAACAGTTCGCATCCCAAGCGCATTTTCCCCACAAAAAGCATGTTGCCTTTGGACAATATTTGTCCGTAAGTATTGTGTGTATGAAATTGTATTTCTGTGCGTGTTTGTAGTGTAAATTGTATATTTTTCATTAACCTTTGTTTGTGTTAAGCATAGTTACTTGTTAGCATGTCATTAGCCTGTAATAGCGGAGAGCCGGACGTTACCTAGTAGCTAACGCACATAATTTTTTTTATTACAGTTTTACGGTTGATCTAAGAGGACAATGGTTGAGGCCATTATTCAATAAATCAAAGAACAAGAACGAAGTCTGTTTATTGGAGCACCGTTATATAGCAGTCTAGCCTTGCATAGACAGTAGCTTGGGGCGAGGACAGCAAACCTTCACAAGAAAGAAGTTGTTATAGTTATTAAGAAATGATACATTCTTATTTTGCTATTGTCAAACTTAGGCTGTTTATTTAAATTCATTTTTAGACTACGGATTTGTTTTATTTATAGGTAGTGTCAGTCTGTGTCCAGGTCTTATCCCTGTGTGTCTGTGTCCAGGTCTTATCCCTGTGTGTCTGTGTCCAGGCCTTATCCCTGTAAGTCTGTGTCCAGGCCTTATCCCTGTGTGTCTATTTCCAGGTCTTATCCCTGTGTGTCTGTGTCCAGGTCTTATCCCTGTGAGTCTGTGTCCAGGTCTTACCCCTGTGTGTCTGTGTCCAGGCCTCATCCCTGTGAGTCTGTGTCCAGGTCTTATCCCTGTGAGTCTGTGTCCAGGCCTTATCCCTGTGAGTCTGTGTCCAGGTCTTATCCCTGTGTGTCTGTGTCCAGGCCTTATCCCTGTGTGTCTGTGTCCAGGTCTTATCCCTGTGTGTCTGTGTCCAGGTCTTATCCCTGTGTGTCTGTGTCCAGGTCTTATCCCTGGGAGTCTGTGTCCAGGCCTTGTGTCTGTGTCCAGGTCTTGTGTCTGTGTCCAGGTCTTACCCCTGTGTGTCTGTGTCCAGGCCTTATCCCTGTGTGTCTGTGTCCAGGTCTTATCCCTGTGTGTCTGTGTCCAGGTCTTATCCCTGTGTGTCTGTGTCCAGGTCTTATCCCTGTGTGTCTGTGTCCAGGTCTTATCCCTGTGTGTCTGTGTCCAGGTCTTATCCCTGTGTGTCTGTGTCCAGGTCTTATCCCTGTGTGTCTGTGTCCAGGTCTTAACCCTGGGAGTCTGTGTCCAGGCCTTGTGTCTGTGTCCAGGCCTTATCCCTGTGCGTCTGTGTCCAGGTCTTGTGTCTGTGTCCAGGCCTTATCCCTGTGAGTCTGTGTCCAGGCCTTATCCCTGTGTGTCTGTGTCCAGGCCTTATCCCTGTGTGTCTGTGTCCAGGCCTTGTGTCTGTGTCCAGGCCTTATCCCTGTGCGTCTGTGTCCAGGCCTTGTGTCTGTGTCCAGGCCTTATCCCTGTGTGTCTGTGTCCAGGCCTTATCCCTGTGTGTCTGTGTCCAGGCCTTATCCCTGTGTGTCTGTGTCCAGGCCTTGTGTCTGTGTCCAGGCCTTATCCCTGTGTGTCTGTGTCCAGGCCTTATCCGTGTTGGATGTGTCTTCTCTGTGTCTATCTGAAACCTTTCGCCCTTGTTAGTTCCATTATCTCTGTGAGTTAATTTGCTCCAGCTCTGGTCCTCACTCTGTCTGTGGAGCAGAGCAGCCTCCTGCAGCTGCACCTTCTCACAGATAAACGCGTTATCTGCAGAGAGGAGCTGGGATAGAGCGATCTCAAACACGTTAATGAGTTTAGGCTGGTGCAGGAAATGAGGACTTCCTGGTTCTGTGCATAGAAACATGAGCTGAGCGCTGTGACCTGTGCAGGAGCCGACAAACGGACAGGAAGCAGGATGTGGGGGAGATATGGCTATTTCTGCTCCTATTAAAAAGAATTTCTGTTGGCTTGCTGTGCGTTCTCTTCACCTCCTCCATAAACATTCAGTAGGCAGCTGCCGCAGGCCTCTTGGAAAGCCCTTCATAATGATCGGCTTCGTCCTTGTGGCTGACTTCGTTAAATTGGCCCTTACAAATACCACATGTGAGTGTGCGCGTGTGTGTGTGTTTGTGTGTGTGGCTGCGGGCAATATGCAGCTCCCAGGGACTGAGGCTCAATCAAACTGTTTATTTACAATTATGCAGTAATGGAAACACATTGGCCTCTAGATTGCGGCCTTCCCTTTGCTCCAGTGTTAGCACTGATCTGATTCCAAATAACCACTTGATTCAAGCATCTATTCCATGCTACTGTTGAAATGTTCAAGATGAATCATCAGGTTAGACTCCTCTAACAGCTGCTCACTGGTCTCAGGTCTCGGTCCTGAAGTCCTCTCACATTAGTCCTGGTCTCAGGTCTCGGTCCTGAAGTCCTCTCACATTAGTCCTGGTCTCAGGTCTCGGTCATGAAGTCCTCTCTCATTAGTCCTGGTCTCAGGTCTCTGTCCTGAAGTCCTCTCACATTAGTCCTGGTCTCAAGTCTCTGTCCTGAAGTCCTCTTACATTAGTCCTGGTCTCAAGTCTCTGTCCTGAAGTCCTCTCACATTAGTCCTGGTCTCAGGTCTCTGTCCTGAAGTCCTCTCACATTAGTCCTTGTCTCAGGTCTCTGTCCTGAAGTCCTCTCACATTAGTCCTGGTCTCAGGTCTCTGTCCTGAAGTCCTCTTACATTAGTCCTGGTCTCAGGTCTCTGTCATGAAGTCCTCTCACATTAGTCCTGGTCTCAAGTCTCTGTCCTGAAGTCCTCTCACATTAGTCCTGGTCTCAAGTCTCTGTCTTGAAGTCCTCTCAAATTAGTCCTGGTCTCTAGTCTCTGTCCTGAAGTCCTCTTACATTAGTCCTGGTCTCAGGTCTATGTCCTGACATCTTCATACATTAAAGCTGGTTGAGTTTTACTTCCTGTGTATCCAGTCCCTGTGCTTCTGTGTATCCAGTCCCTGTGCTTCGGTATATCCAGTCCCTGTGCTTCTGTCCTCTTGCTGTCTGCCCATTGTTTGCTTTCGTCATGTCTTGCTCTGTTTTTTCTCCGGATGTTTGTGTGATTATTGTCCTGGATTTGGTTTGATTTATTTATTTATATTCACTCCTGCCTCATGACAGAAAGAGCCTTTATCACCGCGACATGAAGAAATAAATGCTTATTTCACTAGTTATTATGATGAGTTAGAGTTCTGAATGCTGGGATAGAAATAGTTTCAAATAAGCAGAATAAAGAAACTCTCAGTGGAAAAAGTCAGAGAAAACAAACAAAACCAAATCCTTCAGAAGCTCTGGACAGCGGTCATTTTTGGAGCCGGAAAACTTCCACCTCCTGCGTCTTTACTGTATCGTTTTTCACAATATTTTCTTCTGTTATAAATCATCTCAGCTCTGAACCTGAGCTTCCAAAGAGAGAGCGGAGAGAAGACTAATTCATCACTGACAGGAGAACGGGGGAAGGGCTCAGGGGAATCCTCTGTAGTTAGTGTTTGTAAATCTGCAGCACTCAGACATAAACAATAATCACAACAAAGAAAAACCTGCAGATTTCAGACGCCACCGGCTCCAATTAGCCTCAATGGTTCTAACACTTTTATGTTGTTATTTTTAACTCTATTTATGTTGTCATTAACTGTCACTTTGCTCAAAGATGATATGTGTTTGTTTTCCATGGTAATGTTTATTAAGGGGATGGTTCAGTTTATTTATCTCCGTAAAGCAGTGGTTCTCAAAATTTTTACACCAAGTACCAGCTCAGAAAATACTTGCCTCTCCAAGTACCACCACAAATGACCAACACTATACAGTAGCGTTGTAAGTTTTCATCAAAAACAAGGCTTCCTAAAGAAGTATATTTAATAGGGCTGGGATAAACGATTATTTTTTAAACGATTAATCTAGCGATTATTTTTTCGATGCATCGATTAATCTAACGATTATTTTTTTCGCTTTGATTCGATTTCGATTCGATTCGATTCTCGATTATCTCCCCATTAATTGACTAATATTGATGTATACATGTTGATTTAAATATTTTAATGAAAAAAACATGAATTCCTTCACAAAAAATATGTATTGCTTGCTCTTAAAATTAAAAAATAAGACATTCTTAGAGGTAGCATAAAACCTTAAAGCCTTGAAAACACAGCTTACTGAAAAAAGTGCATCTTATCATTCTTGAAAAAAACATTTGATGCTTAGCATTCAATAAAAATATGAAAAAGTTCAGCCAAATACTTGTGTAGAGCAACTAAAAGAAAACAGTAACCAATGTAAACTTGAAGGCTTTAAGCTAAACAAAGAGTGCTTTTCCAGCAAAAACAGTGGGAGCCATCAGCCTGTCATGGCTACATAAGAGTGTAGAGTTGCCACAGGACGTGTCATCAGCCTACGTCAGCAGCTGCGGACTGCTATGAAAACATTAGCTTTGTGGTTTCCCGGGCGCAGTTGACTGCTTAAACTAAACTTTGCACGAAACTTTGACTCTTAAAACCCACATGTGACAAAACGGAACCATCAACATATCGCCTCAAATTGCATTAAAAGTGACATTCGTGTCTGAATTCGTTCGTATTTTAACTTTTAAAGAAATTCATGGTCCGCCATCTTGGTTTGCTTCGGCTGCCGTGAGACGCGCATGCGCAGGTTTGCATTACATCATAAACAGCTGAGGCAGTGCATCTCTTCAAGGCAGTGTATCTCAGCGTTACACCGGCTTGCACTTCTCTAACACGGCACTCACATTGCTACCGCTCGCCGCCATCTTTGTTTTGTGTGTGACACACCGACGCGCATATTATACGTCGGCGTATTTTTTGCGTCGACGTCACCGATTACGTCGACGCGTTGTCCCAGCCCTAATATTTAATATTATCAGCCATTGTAACATTTTACACAGTTTCAACAGTGTAAAATGTTGAAACTGTGAAATATATAGAAATATAGAAAAAAGCTAAAAACTGTACTTAAATAATGATTCAATTAAAATGATCAATTACGAACTGCAAAGCCTTGACTCACTGTGAGTGATATTCTGGAGTGGGATCTTTGTCCACAGAAGGTTTGGACACTGGTGCACTTTTGTTTGTAAGGCTTGGTCTGCTGCCCTCTTACATCTGTCGTTTACTCACACAGACATGTTCATATGGTTTGGATCATTTACTCACACACAGACATGTTCATATGGTTTGGATCATTTACTCACACACAGACATGTTCATATGGTTTGGATCATTTACTCACACAGACATGTTCATATGGTTTGGATCAAATGATCCGTTGCTCTATGATCCAGAACAAGGAAAAAAGTGTTTGTATTTGCTGCTCCTTCTACATGGAATGTGTTGCAAAAACACCGGATATTATCTGAATTTATTTCAATGAATGCTTTTAGATCCAGATTGAAAGCACTCGAGACATCTTCATTGAAACTTAACTGTTTTTATAATCTGTAATTGTATGTAACTTTTGTCCAGAACTCCCTTGAAAATGATGTTCTGAATCTCAATGAGGTTCTGCATCTCAAATGCATCATTCGGTGCTCAAATGCACCGAATGATGCATTTGAGCAACCCTTTATTATTCTGAAATATGTATTGGGAATTTACAATCGATTTGTGTGTTTCATGGGAAAGTTACATAATGCAGAATATGCAGTACGTATATCATAACTCAACCAGCAAAAACTCCATGGAGGATCCATGACACACAATAAAAAAACTGGTATAGGAGTCCAACACTGGAGACAAAAACGGTCTCGTTTAGACACTCCTCTCTCCTCTCCAAACACCATCAGTTTGAGGGATTGGTTTTAGAGGAAAAAGCTGATAAAAGCTTCATAAAAACTTTGAGTCCTCTCTGCACAGCAGGACTTTCACTCTATGTCAGCTATCACTGTGTTACTATGTTTAGTGTTTAGTAAGTAAATTCATTCACTAAAAATAAAATATTATGAAACTTTGAAACAAGTATCATAAGTCTTTTTCTATCAATCAATCAATCAATGTTTATTTCTATAGCACAGTTCATACAGAATGCAACCCAAAGTGCTTCACATCGGCAACATTTAAAAGCAATTTATAAACAATTTAAAAACAGACTGTAAAAACAAATACAAAAGACAGTTTAAGAAAATGAATAAATATATACATCAAAATTAAATTTATGATATGATTTCTTGATGATCAGTCGTAGGCACGGCTGAAAAGGACCGTTTTCAGCCTGGACTTGAACATAGCTAAAGAAGGAGCCTGTCTCACACCTTCGGGAAGACTGTTCCAGATTCTAGGTGCATAGGTCTGGAACGCTGCCTTCCCATGTCTAGTCCCGACTCTGGGCACCAACAGGAGGCCAGTCCCCGCGCTCCTCAGAGTTCGAGCGGGCTCGTACGGTACCAGCATGTTGCATATGTATTTTGGTGCGAGACCACAGAGAGACTTATATACAAGGAGAGCTGATTTAAAATCTATTCTCTGAGCCACAGGAAGCCAGTGCAGAGACCTGAGGACTGGACTAATGTGGTCGTACTTCCTGGTTCCTGTCAGGACTCGAGCTGCAGCATTTTGAATATACTGTAGCTGCTTTACAGCTCCTTTGGACAGACCAGAGAGAAGGCCGTTGCAGTAGTCTAACCTACTAGAAACAAAGGCATGAATGACAATCTCTAAGTCTGCCTTAGACATTATGCCCCTAATTCTAGAAATGTTCTTTAGATGGTAGAAAGCCGCTGAAGTTACAGATTTAATGTGACTATTGAAATTGAGGTCCGAGTCCATGATTACTCCTAGATTTCTAACCTGATTTTTGTAATTTGGAGACAGAGAAAAGGATTGGAGAAGGCTGCACACACTTTCTCTGAGTTTCTGTGGGCCAAACACAATAACTTCAGTTTTGTTTGAATTTAACTGAAGAAAGTTATTTTGCATCCATGAGTCAATCTGTTTGATGCAGTGACAAGTGACTCAATTGGCCCAAGTTCACCCGCAGCCAGTGAGACATAAATCTGCGTATCATCTGCATAATTGTGATAGGATACATTTTGGCCTCGAATCAATTGACCTAGTGGCAACATATAAATATTAAAAAGAAGGGGGCCCAGAATTGAACCTTGGGGCACTCCACTTGTTAAGGCCACCTGGTCTGAGACACAGTCCCCAATCTCAACAAAGTACTGTCTGTCCTCTAAGTAGGACTTGCACCAACTTAAGGCAGTGCCAGTGATGCCAACCCATCCCTCAAGTCTCTGCAGGAGGATCTCGTGATCAACAGTGTCAAAGGCTGCACTGAGATCCAACAGGACCAACACTGTGGCTTTGCCTAAGTCACTGTTGACGCGGATGTCGTTGGAAACTTTTATCAGGGCAGTCTTTGTGCTGTGGTGGGGCCTGAAACCTGATTGAAACAGGTCAAAAACATTATTCAGCAGCAGGAAATTGTTTAGCTGCAAGTAAACGGCCTTTTCTAACACCTTCCCTAAGAAAGGCAAATTTGAAATGGGTCTGTAATTGCTGAGCACTGCAGGATCAAGACTGCTCTTCTTTAAGAGAGGCCTGATCACTGCAGTTTTCAGAGGACCACACTCAAAGAAATGATTCAGGTGGTTAGTATTTTGAACTCAAAATACATACTAAACTAAACTCAATAATTGATTTTTGCCAGTTTTACTTAAATTAGTGTGGTCGCAACTCATTTTAAACATGTCGGTCTCAATTAAAAGTTAATACAAGAATCCTAACTCATTTTTGTAACAAATTTGAACTTGATATTCTGGCATAATTGGACAACGGAGAAGTATTGAGTTTGCTCAACATGAAAATCCTCTTGTAAGCCTGGTGGCCCATTAATGAAAAAACAAATATATTGAGTTGATTCAAAATAAATATATTGAGTTGATTCAAAATAAATATATTGTGTTGATTGAAAACAAAATGTGGCGAAGCAGTGACGCTACCCAGAATGCATTGCAGCGAAAAATATAAACTTCTTAAAAATTCTACATTTGAGCATTAATTTTAAAACTGAATATGAAGCAAGTCCTAAAGCAAAATACTTGAGCAACATTCTGAATAAACTAATTTGACCAAATAAGTAATTGTATTTATTTTTATCAACCATGATCGAGAGGGCCAAGCCAAAGCAGTCCTATACTCCCTGTGTCACCCTTCAATTTTGAACAGATACTTTAAGGTGGACATGTTTACCAGTGACTGTGCTGGCCCACTCTCATATATATGTGGAGTGAGAGACTACTGCCTGAAATTAACAATTGTGAACCGTTTTGTGAATCTAATCTTTGAAAGATGGTATTTGAATAAAGATTACGTAATCCTGACTGAAAATCACTTGTTGAATATACTCAAAAAGATTAATTTCCAATGTAATTATTTAAGTTGGTAGTATTGTTAAAATTAAGTTGAACTGATGCTAAAACACTTGCTGAATATACTTAACAAAGTGTCTTTATAACTCAATTATCCAAGTTGGTGGTATTGAAAAAATTGTGCTGGACCAATGATAAAAGACTTACAAAGAATACTTAAAACACAGTCTTGTTCGCAAAACTTAAAAAGATGCATGCAAAATGCTGCCTCAATTTTATTAAGTTTTGCCAATGCATTTTTTTTTAGAGTGCAGGGAAGGTTCCTGACTGAAGAGATGCGTTCACTATTGCAGTGAGTGAAGGCAACAAACTGTTAAGAACAAGTTGTAAAAATCTAGTGGGCAACACGTCAAGGCAGCAAGTGCACGATTTCAATTTTAAAACAATTTCTTTGACCAATTTTTCAGTGACAGGTGAAAAAAAGGACAGCTCAGAAACTTCAGTTGTTTGTGTAGAAATTTGTGATGTGGGATTTATCGCTCTTTTAATGGATTGAACCTTTTCATTGAAAAATACAGCAAACTCATTGCACTTAAATGTGGAAATAAACTCAAGAGGCAACTGTGATGGGGGGTGTGTTAATCTGTTCACGGTTGCAAAAAGGGCATGGGAGTTATTTCTAGAGTTTTCAATGGTCTGGGTGAAATACCGCTCTCTTGTAGTACTTAAAATACTGTTGTACTCATGCTGCTTTAATTTAAACATTTCGTAATGGACATGGAGTTTAAACTTGCGCCATTTCCGCTCTGCCCTGCGGCACTCTCTCTTCTTTTCTCTGACAAGGTCATCATACCTCCAGGGTGCTTTTTGTACACTTTTAGTTTTCTTGGTTTTTATGGGGACGATGGCATTCATTACATTTGAAATGGCATGAGTTACAGTGTTTAATAAGTCATCTACAGTAGAGCATGGGGCAATTTCGAACTTGATTCTTTCCATAAAAAGAGCGTCTGTTCCATCCACTATGTGTCTTCGCCTCAGAACTGTAGGTTGAGTGGGTGGTTTAGGAATGACTGACAGGTTAAAAAAGACACAGTAATGATCGGACAAAGCAATATCGACCACTTTAACATTTGTGATGTTAACTCCCTTCGTTATTAGAAGGTCGAGTGTGTGGCCTCTATTGTGCGTTGGGGCTCGCACGTGCTGGGCCAGACCAAAGGTTTCAAGAACAGAGCTGAGCTCTTTTGTATCTTTGTTTTCAGCCATATCCACATGAACATTAAAATCACCAGTAATTATCAGTGAATCAAAATCAATACATACAACTGATAAAAATTCTGTAAAATCCTCAGTAAAATGTTGACCGTGTTGGGGAGGCTTGTAGATAATGACGACGAGTATGGATGGGGATTTATTCATCTCAACTTTGAACGACACATATTCAAAGGAGGCAAAGTTCCCAAATGTCAGTCTGTGGGTAACCATGCTGTCCCTAAATAGAGCACACACGCCTCCACCTTTTTTATTCTCTCGTGCTTCATATTCAAATGTGTAGGTGGGAGGGGCTGTTTCTAGTAGAACAGCATTACCAGTGTTTTTATCAAGCCATGTTTCAGTTAAAAACATAAAATCGAGGTTATGAGAGGAGATAAAATCGTTAATTAAAAATGATTTGTTGCCAAGGGATCTGACATTAAAAACAGCAAGATTCAGTATGGTTTCAGCAGAACTGGAAGCATTTGTACAGGGAATATGAATTAAGTTCCTTGCGAATTAAGTTTTTTGCGATCTTGCTTGGGTCTTATGATTACGTGAGGGTGGTTCAGAGTGGAAGAGTGTAAAGGAGAGACGGGAATAACACGAAACAGGGGATGGGGGCCAGTGTTCACGCTGCTGTACTCACACGGTGCTGACAGTGGAGCGGTGGAAGGCAGCGGTGGAGGCGGTGACGCAGCCAGTCACACGCATGATCTCACAGTCCACTGTACCACGTGACACAGATAGTCCACCAACAAACGTGTGCCAAACTTGTTTGGGTGCAGACCATCAGGGCGATCTAATAGCTGTAAACGGCCAGCTCCTCATTTCCTGTTTCCTTCGTTGGTCTTTTGTTTCTTATGGAACAAACGCAGTGGGATTGAAGGCTCAGGGCCAGAGCTGCACTCAGTGGGATTCTGATTTATTCCAGACCTGCTCCATCCCAGAGTTAAAGATCTCATTTGAATATCCTCATTATTCACAGTCATCTCTTAAGTCGGGCTTCACGGTCAGATGTAAATAATCATGTGACATCAATATTCTGGTGTGTTCATAGAGGATGGACCTTCAGGAGACGCTCTGTGGATCACTACTGCAGAGACAAATTTATCATCAGGTGGTGATGTAACAAATCCTTTCATCTTCTGCCGCTTTATCCGTTGCCGTGTTGTATGGGGCAACAGTCAGAGCAGACACACAGACTTCCCTCTCTTCATCTCATCTGGGGGAATCCTGAGACGTTCTCAGATCAGCTGAGAAACACAACCCCTCTAAATCCCCCTAGAGCGCAGCTTCGCGTCACATGTCCGTCATACGCGCGTATAACGCTAGAAGTGTAAATATCATCATAGGTTAACATGGAAAAAAGTTACGCGCGTCTGCTGCGCGTATAACGCGTACGTGCTGTAACGCGTGATGTGTAAATTAGCAGTAATGTGTATAATGTGGCTGTAGATCCAGCTTGGAGAAGATCAAGTGTTTCCGTACAGCCTCAATATCTTGTGGGTGTAAAGGTCTCGGACGTTGCTTGAATGGAGTTTCATCATTTAACTTTATGCTGTGTTTAATTTTGTCAGTTCTCCCAAAATCAAGATCATGGTGTGCAAAAACTTCAGGAATTTTGTTTAACATACTTGTTATCCTTTCCTTCCATTCCTCAGATAATGGGGAATCTCCAAAGTTGGGTTGGATATGGGAAGTGATTCATTCATCGGCTGGGGTTGAAACAGCATGTGACAAGATTTGAGGAGTCAACACAAGAACAGCAATGGGACTCATGGGTGGGATTGACACATCATGCTCCGATTCATTCTTCAGAATAACTGGAACTCTGTGTGAGTTTTGTTGAACAGAGATGAGACAGTTAGTGACACACAATCCTCCTGCCAGTGGAAGTGTGGGGTGTTCAATGAGCACTGTGCAGCCATGTGGCGGAGTGAGTGTATGTATAGAACCATCAACAGTTACAGTACGACCAGCGAGAATTATTACTGGGGTCCTGCTGGAAAGTCTTACAACCCCTTCACTACCCAACTGGTTGTGATGGTGCCTCAACTGGAGTAATTGCAGCACAGCTTTATAACCATGTGCTGCTGGCTGGAAGCTGGCATGTTCACTCTCCATGTATTGATCATACAATGGCTCCAGTGTATTCATTCCAATGAGCACTTGCGATGAAACTTCAGATGAGAAATCTGGGACTACAAGTGCAAGTGTTGATACATCAGTGTCAACTCCAATAAAGTCTTTTGGAAACCGAATGTTCATTTCAATGTACCCCAGGTAAGGAACGGTTTGACCTGCAGCACCCTCTACTTGAAGTAGGTCATACAAGGGTTTCAACGTCTGGCGGGACAGATATTTGTTGTAAAATGAGACCGGAACAGTGGTCACTTGTGATCCTGTATCAAGTAAGCAATGACAGACGTGACCTGCTATGACGACTTAACTTGTGCATTTGGATCCGATGAGCCCATTTGGTATATACATCTTTGAATTTGCTGAGTGTTCCTTGCAGAAAACGGGTTGACTACTCGTTGACATTTTTGGTCCACAGTTTCCATTCGCCCCTTAACAGAAACTTCACTTAGTTTAAAGACTGGTGGGATGTTTTGGATTTCCCCCACTTGCCTTTCCTCTCTTCAAATTGCTTTCGTTTCTCGGCAACAAGGGCAGAATTTGGGGGATTATCGCACTGTGGTCTAATATGCCCATCTTCTCCACACCTAAAACCATAGCCAGGCTTAGGCACAGAAGGTGGGTTTCTTTCTGGCTTGCCCACCTCCCGACCTTCGCCAGAGCTATTGCCCGGACCGGCCCTAACTGCAGCGGACTTGTGCAGCTGGGATTGTGTGGCAGTCAGTGAAGCCAATTGTCTCTGTATGTCAGATATCTGTTTTGACAGTTGCTCGAGCGTGGGTACTTCAGGACGTCTTTCACTTGTATGTGTATACTGGTAATTAGATATGGCTTTGGCTTTGACTGGGCCTAAATGTTGCTTCATCCTTTGGATCTTGGCAGCCTCCCGATCTTCCTCTGTACGAAGCAGTAGCAGCAGGTCAGCAAAATATGGAGCGTTGGACTTTTGTTGCTTGAGCTGGAGTTCGGATATTAATATGTTATCCCAACAGCCTCGACAGAACTGGTTGAGAAGGTGTTCATTAACTTCAACGTATGGAATTCCTCCTCTCTTCACTGCCAAGCTTAACGCTACTTGTAATCTTTGAAGATAAGAAGATGGCTTTTCTCCAGAGTCTTGAAAAGTGTCCATGAACTTGGCGTAAAGCTCGTCACCATCCTGCACCGTACCGTACGAGTCAAGAATGTGTATGTACACAGCCGGTGGTGTTTCAGACTCAAGATGCTTCACCATGTCGGCAGCAGGGGGTAAAAGACTCTCAAATATCTTCCGAGATCTCTGTAAATCGGAGATAGATGGATCATTAAGCATTAAATCAACAGTGGATCGCCAAGTTTCATAGTCTGTTTCATTTTGTGGTCGGGGCGTCCGTCCAGAAAAAAATCTCAATCTCTGTGTGGATAAATGGTAAAGTGCGTTATCTTCATTTTTAACAATGTGTTCGACGACATAGCGTTGCACTTCTGGTGGATTTATTTCAGACATGGCTGGACGTGAAAATGGTTGTTGCGTGCGAGGTACTGCTCCACTGGGCCTGGTCGTGGGATCAGGACCGTCCTGCCTGGCACCCGGGGAGAGAGATGGCAGCTCCCCATCAGACGTCATTCCACTTGCCGCCGGAGCCGGACCAAGCTCCGTGATGGAATGGCCAAGTAGAGACATAACGTCCTGCAGAACACTAGCATAACTTTTCCCGGTACGTTTCTCCAGGGTTTGCAACTCAAATAAATATTTACTAGTCTGCAGTTTTTCTACTTCGTAAGCACAACTCGTCGCTAGCTCGGAAATTTTATATGAGGTGGTACCATCACTACGCTCAAGGGTGTACGGTAATTTGGGACGTAACGTGATATGAGCGGTGTTAAATGAAAATTCAATAACAAAGTTACGATCAAACACCAACGCAGGTTCATCAATCACTACTGTTCTCGATATTGAGCCAAACCTGCTCAAGAACTCAATCACTTCTTCATCGGTCTCCGTTTTAGTTGCACAGTCTACAATAACAGCATAGTTATGCCAAGTTTTTCAAAACCATCCATATTCTTTTT
Source organism: Knipowitschia caucasica (assembly GCA_964034765.1). Lineage (NCBI taxonomy): Eukaryota > Metazoa > Chordata > Actinopteri > Gobiiformes > Gobiidae > Knipowitschia > Knipowitschia caucasica. The sequence continues at coordinate 2,305,054 of OZ035842.1, forward strand.
TTGTTGTTTTACTGTCTACAATACACAGTTTATTTGACACGATTCTCCCAACCTCTCTTCTGGCTAGCTCGCCAAAATTATGCAGCCTGTACGTTACAGAAAGCCAATTAGGACAAGTTACAGCTAGTTGTATAAGAAATGCACTTTAGTTTAAAGATCGAATTAGATTTAGGCTAGTATCAGAAAATAAACTAGAAACAAGTCTGGGAGAGAGGAGGCAGAAGCGATATGTACCTTTGGTATGCACCATGTATTAATAAATTATATACAGTGACAGTGAGCGACAATATGAACAGTGAGAAACAGTGAATGTGTTATGGGAATGCAAAGGACCCCAAAGCAGAGAAACAGAAAAATATTTATTGAAAAAACTCTTGGCTTGGTGTGGCTTGGCTGGGCTTGGCTTGGCTTGGCTGGGAGCAGGCAGGCATTTGCTGAATAGACGGAAACAATCTGGCAGCGTGTGCTGGGCAGCATGGATTGAAGTAAGGAGTGATGATTTGAATAGGTTTCAGGTGTGCCTGTCCAGGGCCCGCTCCCACCATGCACCAAGCCTGCAGACACCAGAGGGAGACAAAAACACAACAAAACAAGGCTCAAGGGGCAAACATAACAGAATGGCCATTCATTACGATGCAATACCCGAGCAATAATATTTACTGTACAGAAAATAAACAAAGTTCCAGTAGACTTAGAAGTTAAAGTACTCTTGGTATTCAAGTAACTCTTGTGTGCAACAGACGCGACTTTAAGGTCAGTAAAGTGCGAGTGCATCCAAGTCCAAAGGTTCAACACAGAAATCCCAGAGTTGGGATTCTCCAACACTGATTGCGATCGATGGATTTCGGAAGGAATGGGTAGTGTCCAAGGAGTAGTGTTGAGATATGATTCAGTTCAAAGGATCACAATACAGTGTGCAAGAGTTCGATTTACGCTGCGGGAGCCTCCTACCAGCCCAGGACCAGTGGTGGAGGAGGAGCTCTTCAGGGTCCAGAATCAGAGAGGTTCAGTTCCAGTGGACTCTAGCTCGCCATCAACATGCCAATTCCGCGTGTAAACTCTAGCATACGCTGCAGTTTTGCAACGAATGACAGAAAGGCAGTCGGCTCCCGCAGCACATCCAAAGCACGCTCTGCTCTTGCCAGTCCTGAACACTTCCGGCATAGCGGCTATATTGAACACTGATTGGGTGAACGTTGTTTGACATCATGCTCAAAGATAAAAACCAACGCAAGATAATACAGTTTGTCAATTTGACACCTGCGTTACACTGAGGCTGTAGATCCAGGACTGAGGTTGTAGATCCAGGACTGAGGCTGTAGATCCAGGACTGAGGTTGTAGATCCAGGACTGAGGCTGTAGATCCAGGACTGAGGCTGTAGATCTCACTGCTTTGACCTTTGATTACACATACATGCTACATGTGCAGAATTCCTGGGAGTAATGCAGCCCACGGAGATTCATTCTAGAAGACTGACTGCTACAGCCCATCCCTTCCAGGCCTGCCTCACGTCCTCCTCCTATCGCTCAGCAAACGCCCATTTCCAACCAACCTATGCCCGCCAGGCCAGCAGCTTAAAAGCGGAGGACTCCCAAAGCCTTGCAACCACCGCCTCCCCTCCTCCTCCTTGTCTCTCCCTACTTCAAGCATGCGCTCCTTCCTGCTGCCCGAATGCCACCACCAGTACCTAGGTCCCTGGGGGATTGTGCGCGCACTCACGCAGGATTCTCGATTACTGAGCGCCGCACCGGGGCCCAGGGCGCCAAACTACCTATCAATAAAAACCTTCAAACTGCATTTTGTCTTATGAAGTCTCTCCAGATTGAAAAGGGTCCAGGATCAGGACTTTCATGTTGTGACCAGAGGAGTAACGCTGCAGAACTCTGAAGCATCGTCTCACTCTCTCACTTTAAGAAACCAAAGGATGTATTTCTCTCAATTAAAAGTTCCCCAAACTCAGAGTGTCCTCTTCCTCTGCTTTGACAGACCATCCTGAGTCTGCAAAAGCCTCAATAAAAAGAACAAAAGAGCAAGGCTTATTATTTCTAATTAAAGGAATCGGTGTATTCTCCCTGTAAACAGAATCACACTCTTTTCCTCTAAAGCTTATCACATAATGTCTAATAACGCAGGATCCCATCTGGGCTTTCTCGCCTCACGTTTAGACACTTCCAAAATCTAAATAATACTTTCAATAACTACATAATAAATTCTCCAACCTCAGGGGCACTTGGAAGAGACCCAATTCAATTCAATTCAATTCTTTTATTTACAAAACTTATAACCATATAGGTTATACACTTTTACAATGTAGGGTTGGTTGGTGTTTTGTAAAAGGGAACTTTCAGGAAGCTGCATTAGCTTATATACGGGGCCCCAAAAACAACACAGCAGAACAAGTGTAACATTCCATACTACTATACAATCCCAAACCCACTTACAAACACCCCACCCATCAATATAGATGCCTAAGAATTTAGTATGTTCTAAGATTCTGTTGTTGATCTTTATACAAATATCTTTCTTTTTACGAGATCTATTTGAAGAGAATATCATATAATGAGTTTTATTAATATTTAGGGATAGTTTATTATATTTTAGCCAGGTATCTACTTTAGTCAGTTCTTCATTCATTGTTTCTTGTAGAAAATGCATGTTTTTGTGAGAGAAAAATAAGTTTGTGTCGTCAGCAAAAATTATTTTGTGTAAAATATCAGTTGAATTTGTCAAGTCATTTATGTATGAAATGAAAAGAAGTGGTCCTAGTATTGAACCCTGTGGTACCCCACATCTGATCGTTTTGTTTTGAGATTTGTAACTGTTCATTTGTACATATTGCTCTCTCTCAGATAGATCGCTTCTGAACCAATCAAGGGCAACACCCCTGACACCATTATGCTCAAGTTTCCCCGGAGAAATATCAAAATCGATGGTATCGAATTCTTTTGACAAATCAAGGAAAACACCAACTCCACACTCGCCTTTGTCAGTAGCATCATTTACTTTTTTGACAAGATCTAAAATAGCCATACAGGTTGTGCTCTGTTTCCTAAAACCATACTGACATGAAGTTAAAATACACATTTTTGGTTCCAGGAATAGTGATTTGGAGTAATTACCTTTTAAGTGTTGATAATGATAATAATAATATTACATTTTATTTAAAAGCGCCTTTCTAAACACCTAAGGACACTGTACAGATCATAATAAAAACATTAAAAACAGAAGCAACAGAATAAAACAGTAAAGTACAATATGGAATGGTGGGTGTGTGTGTGTTAGGTGGGGTAGGACCATGGGGAAGGACAGTCTGAACAGATGGGGTTTGAGTCTGGATTTGAAGAGTGGGAGAGAGTCGATGGTACCGAGGTCAGGGGGGAGAGAGTTCCAGAGCTGGGGGGCAGAACGGCTGAAGGCTCTGTGTCCCACGGTGATGAGTCTGGCTGGGGGGACGGAGAGTGTGAGAGTGGAGGAGGAGCGGAGTGTGCGGGCAGGAGTGGCAGGGTGGAGGAGGTCAGATAAGTACGGAGGGGCCCGGTTGTGAAGTGCTTTGAAAGTGGTGAGGAGTATTTGATGATACGTAGCACCCCCTGGAGGATGTATGGTGTTTGCGAGAGTTTCTCCAATAGAATTCTAATATTTGTTGAAACTGTTGGTTAAATCTTTTTTTGTTTGCATTTGGTGTCAGGGAGAGAAGTTGATTTTTGGCCCCGACAGAGAACCTTATTTAGAACCCTCCAGCATTGCTTTGGATTTCCGTGGGAAGCCTTTATTTCCTGAGCATTACTGTTACGTCTTGCTATTCTTATTAAATGTGTCAATTTATTTTTATATTTTATATACATGTCTTTGTTTTCATGAGTTTGATCACTCACTACATTTTATATAATTTATCTTTCTTTTTTATGGATTTACGCAACCCACATAAATACAGGTAGAACATGCAAACTCCACACAACCTCAGTCCTGGGTCTACAACCTCAGTCCTGGATCTACAGCCTCAGTCCTGGGTCTACAACCTCAGTCCTGGATCTACAGCCTCAGTCCTGGGTCTACAACCTCAGTCCTGGATCTACAGCCTCAGTCCTGGGTCTACAACCTCAGTCCTGGATCTACAGCCTCAGTCCTGGGTCTACAACCTCAGTCCTGGATCTACAGCCTCAGTCCTGGGTCTACAACCTCAGTCCTGGATCTACAGCCTCAGTCCTGGATCAAAAGCCTCAGCCCTGGATCAAAAGCTTCAGTCCTGGCGGCCCGATGGCTGAGCTTTGAGTTGGAGAAGGTGTGCAACCCAATTATTACAAAGTTGTACCAGCGGGCTGGTGGAATGCCCGGAGGGATGCCAGAGGGCATGGCCGGAGGATTCCCTGGAGCTGGTGGTGCTGCCCCTGGAGGTGGCTCCTCTGGGCCAACCATTGAGGAGGTTGACTAAACATTCAAACATTCACTACCTTCAAGCTGCTAAGAAATATACCCTCTTGAGGTCGACCTTTTGAAGTGTTTTCTACACTCTAAAACACATGTGTCAAAGTCAAGGCCCGCGGGCCTTGACTTTGACACATTAGTTGAATGAATTATCTATGGCCCCCAGGACATTGCCTGCCATTGAGGCAATGTATTGACCTTTTAAGCTCGCTAGAAAAAAAATACTTCTGCTGGCAATAGCAGATGTATTTTGAACTTCATAAGCCACAAGCTATATATCATTTTAAAGCTTACTTTCTCAGATATATTTATATGTAAGTGTAAACAATATCAGACATTGCATTAAAAAGATATAACACATAATAAGGGCACAAAATAAATCACGTCTGTAAAAGTTCGAAAGAGGTTCAGACTGCTCTTTTACATTTCACCAAGTTTTAGCTTTGTTTTTTTCACTATTTTCATGTTCTCAGATGTCTATTACATCTAATATGTACAGTATGAGGATTAGCTTTAGAGCATATTTTATCGAGCCAGCAGGTGTCACCAGCACTGCCTCTGGATGTTGAGAAACATTGAACCAGTCCGGCCCTCGGCTCGTAGCAAACATTTATTTTTGTCCCTCTGATGTATTTGACTTTGTCATGCCTGCTCTAAAAGATAGCACTCTCGCTTCTCAGAAAGAAGGTCCTGGGTTTGAATCCCGGTCAGAAAAGGGCATTTCTGAGTGGAGTTTGCATGTTCTCCCTGTGCCAGCGTAGGCACTCCGGTTTCCCCTACCACTAAACTAAATCCTCCAGCTCCGGTAGTCCTGACCAAGCCGAGCATCAACATCTGGAGATGAGTTCCCGGGCGCTGTTACTACGACGACCACTGCTCCTGACGCCAGCCTTAGCGCCATCAGGATGGGTCAAATGCAGAGAATGAATTTCCCGACAGGGATAAATACAGTGCACATTTACCTGGATATATAGCCTCTGTCCTGGATCTACAGTCTCAGTCCTGGATCTACAGCCTCAGTCCTGGATCTACAACTTCTGTCCTGGATCTACAGCCTAAGTCCTGGCTCCACAGCCTCAATATTGAATAGCTTGCGAAGTTAGGGTCGGACAGGTTGGACAAGGACTCAACTTTTCTGTTTCTTTTTCCTGCTGTGTTTTTGAGCATCGGTCACAGACATGGGTTTGTTTTGTGGTTTGACTAATGACACAACAACAGAGAATAAATCGCCTGAAGGAAAAAAGACTTTGAAACTGGTGTTGCAGCCTCCGCTCAAACACACACTCACAGTCAGAGAAATAATGATACAAAAATACAATTACACGAGTTGTTGAAACTGCAGAGAAAGTTGAATTATGTTTTAATATCTGAATCAATACTTTATGAGGCACTGGTGACGTGGTGGTGTGTCTTTTATATTCTCCAGACTCCATTCAGGGTCCATTCTAAAATGTCTCCACTGTAGGATGAAAAAAAAAATCTGTTAAAAATGTAAATACTATAACGATAACTGTAACTCCACCAAGCCCCGGCGATTCAAGATGGCGCAGTATTCAAATGAATGGTTTGCACTCAGTGGTGCATGTACCACCATGGACGGCGAAAGATTAGTGGAACTGGCCTGTATTGGAGCATCGTCTGGTCCTCCCGGTTCTGCGCAGTGGACGAGCTCCTATGATGCGTTGCGCCAAATATTCGTGTGTGGCTCTCAAGCACGTGCACAGAGGGGCTCGGCCAATCAGAGCTGCTGATCAGAGCGGAGCTAGAGCGCGAGTTGAAGCGAGAGCTCTTGCTCAAATAGAGTTTGTGGAACTCAAGTTTGGATTTAAAGAAAACCGAGGTATTTAAAAAGAACAAAAGTTCAGTATGACAAGGGACACTAAAATCCCCACAAAATCCGACCTCTCTGAGCTCAGCTGAGGTGGAGCTGTTTTAGTTTACATTGAGTTCTATGGGGAAAATTTCTGGGTAGCCCACGGGAATTCCCGAAATTTCCCCACTGTAAAGGAATTCTTATCTTAAAATTCTGTCCCGTTTAGTCTGCAGTACCGCGAGAATCCCGCCAGCACATTGGTCCTTCAGCTCCAAGCTTGTAATACCCTATCCAGTTATTATAATAGATCAATGGTTTCCACCGCGGTAGTTTCTGGTAAAAGAAGGGGTGGGACATCTGGAGGAACGGTTCTCTCCCTCGGCCTCTCAGTGTCTCCACTGCAGGATAGGACCTCTCGGCGACGTCATAAGTTTGAATCGCAGCGTAATCAATAATTATTTATTGTACGATCGGAACCGCTGTGGTTGTTGTGATCTTTGAGTTTTTTATAGTCCTGCTTCAATTTTTTAAAACTTTTCACGGCATTGTTGTGTGTGAATGCAATTCCTCAAACCCTGTCCCGATTTCTTCGGTGCTGTAGAAGGCAATTGCCTGCCCCTAATCATCCATCCATCTACCATATGTCTTGCTTATGTGGTTTGCTGTTTCCAGTGGTGTCTGCCAGGATAATTCTGCTAGGATAATGCTGTTGGATTCTAAAAATGCCGGTTGTTTTGGTGCATTCTGCTGGCGTCAGAGCCAGCTCTGGCTTTTGCCAATCAGCGCCGGGTCAACCTCAAGCCCCACCAGGAGCTGTTCATGGCGGACTACCTAGCATGGAGCAGGTACTCCATTGGTCTCGTTGGTCTCTGTAAATGCTCCTGTAAATGGCCCTGTGGAGGAGGTTCCTGCAGTGTAGATGTCACAGGTTAGACGCACAGCGCACTTTGTTTTTATGCATGCTTTTATTTTGAATTGTGTTTTGTGTGCCGCACTGTGTGTTTTTACTTCCTGTTTTTTTATCCTCACACCTGTGGCAGCTTCCACTGATTTTAACGAATGGACATAGACACTGGGGGCTGGAGCCAATGAGAAAAGGGTTTTTAAACAGACTATGGGGGAGGAAAAGGAGGAGGACACCGGACTGGGCCAAAGGAGAGGCACCGCCAGCCAGAGACCACGGGGGACTGAGGCCAGCGGGGAGAGCGGCACCGGTGATGGGCGCGCATTGAAAGCGCAGAGAGGCGTGTGTGCACCGGGCTAGGCCCAACATCACGAATGGAATGTGCCCGCTTTCCCCTGCGTGTGCCCAGTGGCAACCCGTGGGCGGCAAGTGGCTGGCGAGACTGCGGCCCCGTCCCGGGCAGAGAACACAGGTTGACGACAGAGCGTCTTGGGCAACCGAGGAGAGGAGGCAACGGAGAACGGCAGCAGCAGTCAGCAGTACCTGCACAGGACCCACGGAAAGCCAGAGCGCGACGCGGACTACACGCAGCGGGCAGAGTTTCTCTGCCCGTGCCTGTAAGTAACATTGTAGTGCTCTGCCCGGGCATACGGCTGCTGCTGGCCGATAGAAATCTGTTTTTAAGGAGTTTTACTGTGGGAGACCCGTTTTTGTTTCAGGGAGGGGCCTGGCCAGCCATTCCCTCGTGTGGAGCCAGAGCACGACGTGACATCACCGCAGCGGGCAGAGTTTCTCTGCCCGTGCACGTAAGTGACCTTTAGTGCTCTGGCCGGGATTCATCCCACTTTTAACCTACAGATTTCTATTTTTAAAAAGAACGTTTTACTGCCTCCTGCTCCTCTGGTTTTAGGTCTGCGGAGTTGCCCCTGCCCTTGCTGGACTTTTAACTGGACTTTGCTTTTATATTTTTAGTATTTTATTCTGTAATTTTATTTGTAATAAATTGTTTTATCCCTTTTAAAACTCTGGTTTTTACACTGCTCACCTTGTTTTTAAGAACCTTCCTTTATTGAGTCCTAGTCTCATTTTTAAAACTAGGTGGCGTTGCTTTTCCTTTTTATATGCTACTCGGCCACATAGACTCACACAATCGAGGCTGGCCTCTTAAAACTACCCCGAAGTTCCTGCGGTGGAAACGCGACTTATGTGCTTTTGATTATTCCCGTAAAGAACTTTGTCCACTGCTTTTGAGCCATCTTGCAAATGCAAGTAGGGTGTCTTTCATGAGCAGTGGTCACTGTAATACAGCATCTTTGAACCCATGCCCAGATGATGCTCTCGGTCAGAACTACCAGGGCAGTAGGATTTTCCTATAGTACATGTGCTTTGTGGTAGGGGTAAACGGAGCATCCAGAGGAAACCTAGGCAGACATGGGGAGAACATGCAAACTCCACTTATAAGGGCCCTGTTCCGACTGGAACCCAAGACCCTCTTGCTGAGAAGCGGGAGTGCTAACCACTCAGCCATCGTTCTGCCCATTAATGAACAAAGTGCTTTATTTATAAATGATGTGATAGTTTTCTGGAGAGCCACTTGTCTGAGCTGTCTCCATGACTCCCATGTCCACCAGACGTCTGTGTTTAAGGTGTTGCCTGTCCATAAATATTCCATTGTAAAATAATTCTGTATATTTTCCTCATCGTTTGCTATGGCACATCCACCGCTATATTCAGAAGTCGATTCCCAGCAGAGCAGTAGCCTGTTGCGATGAGTTTCACCTCCCACTGACAGACAGAACACTTTGAAGTTCACTCAGTGCTTTCAAAACATGTTGCAACATGAAGCATATAATCACATGAATCTGATGAAAGCAGGAGGTAGAAGCAAGTGCAATTTATGGTCAGAAGTTGTTGTTTAAGAGAAAAGTTTAATTAGAGCTGCGGGACTCTGTCTGAGGTTTCATTTATTAGGGCTGTCAAAATTATCACGTTCACGCGTGTGAACGTGACACGTTTTAATTAATTGCGTTCAAAAATGTATGCATTTGACGCATGTCCGAATGACCCGCCCGTGCATCCCATTATAACAATCTGAATGCCGCAGATACATGAGTGTGTAAGATGGCGACAGAGCAAGCAGGCTCTCTGGGAATTCAAGTTTACAAAGAAAACACGCCTGACTGCAGGGCACTTGCTGTTGTTGGCTGTAATGAACTCTAACGGGAGTTCGCATCGGGCAGCTGCGGCCGCTCTGGACAGCGGTTCCCACCTTAAGCTGCTGTGAGCCGCTTTGACAACAACACGGCGAACGACGCCGCCGTAACGTTATCCAAGACCATAGACGCCGCAGAACTATTCTCTGCTTGTTGTGTGCGTGTCTTTGTGTAACCTGTGCACGCAATAAATGCACCTCTGAAGCTGCACTATAGAGCCTCAGGAAGTGTTCGTGTCTCCTCCCCAAGCACAACTAAACTCGCTAAAATAAAGCTGGGGTACCTAATTTTTCCCTTGCACTACAAGTTCATGTTGGTTGTGCCCAAAGGTAAAATGACGGAAGCGAGACGCCGAACACACTGGACCATCAAAGCCTCCAAACAACACCATCCATTCACGCTCTCATTACATTCATACCCATTGTGCATGTTTTTTATGGGATAGGGGGAAGCAGGAGCACCCGGAGGAAACCTACGCAGACACGGGGAGAACATGCAAACTCCACTCAGAAAGACCCTGTTCCATCTGGGATTCAAACCCAGGACCTTCTTGCTGAGAAGCAAGAGTGCTATCCACTGCTAGCCACCGTGCCACCCTCTGGTGTCTCTCTGGTCCCTCTCTCTGGTCTCTCTTTGGTCTCTCTCTCTCTGGAATCTCCCTCTGGTCTCACCGTGGACTCTCTCTACTCTCTCTGGTCTCTCTTTGGTCTCTCTCTCTGGAATCTCTCTCTGGTCTCTCTTTGGTCTCTCTCTCTCTGGAATCTCCCTCTGGTCTCACCGTGGACTCTCTCTACTCTCTCTGGTCTCTCTCTCTGGAATCTCCCTCTGGTCTCACCGTGGACTCTCTCTACTCTCTCTGGTCTCTCTCTCTGGAATCTCCCTCTGGTCTCACCGTGGACTCTCTCTACTCTCTCTGGTCTCTCTCTGGTCTCTCTCTCTGGAATCTCCCTCTGGTCTCACTGTGGACTCTCAATCTAGTCTCTCTCTTTCCCTTTTCTGTCTCAAGTTGAGAGAGTCCATAAACACCTGCATTTCAAAACCAGAGACACTATAATCAAACTGTTTTGAGTTAGTAACTATTCAAAATGGAATTTGTTACCTTGTTCCCTCTGTGTTCTGAAAGTTAGGTTCCCCAGCTTTAAGTCACAGAACACATGCAGCTGTGCTCTGGACTGGTTTCACCTCCTTCAGCTCAGCGGCTCTTCGGCTTCATGAAGGAGACTCTTAACGACAGACCAGGTGTTCACCTCGAGACGTCTTTGGCAGAATCCATTTGGGACAAAATGAGGTGAAAACTACTCAGCCTTTTCTCTAAGACATCTTTCTTTCATGCTTGAATATGAATGTTTCCAGTCCAATCCCAGGAACACATTCACTCCTCATTCACTTCTGTGTACGATTATAATAATAAAGTTGAACATATACAGGGGTGCACATAACTTTTTCAGTGAGGTTCTCAGATGAGTACCAGGAGATGGTGATTGGTACACACTCCATTTGTTGCGTGGTTCTTAATCAAGATTTCATACTTGCTTCTTTTTAATGCTTAAGTTTAGATCAGCTCAGATAATCCACTCAATCTAAGTCAAATAATGACTCACAGGGCTCTTTCTTAAAAATGCAAAAAAATAACATTCTTATGCATTATTAATGCAAGGGAAAATGTAGGTACCACAGCTTTAATTTAGAGACACAGGGAGGACATGGACACTCCCTTAAGGCTCCACAGTCCAGGTGTGTTTCTTGCAGGTTTGCTTTTAATTACATGTGTCTAAAGCCTAGCGTACATCGACAGAGAAACTGGAGACAACTAGTTGCAAGGCGGCTTTTGGCAACTGAGAGGAGACGGTGGGAGATGATCAGTTGCCGAAATCGGTCGATGTGCGCACTTTTACAACTGGAGATGATCAGTCGGTCTCCAGTTTCAGTCAGTTGCCCGTGTTCTACTTTTCGGCAACTAGTTGTCCTCAGTTTCGGAGATATGACCCGATGTGCGCGCTCCATGCGCCCAGGCCCGTCGGAAGGGCTGTGCGACCTGTGCCGTCGCACAGGGCCTCGCACCACACAGGGCCTCGCAATCCTTCCTTTTTTTATTTTTTTATTAAATAAATATACTAGTTCAAGAGTCCCCAAAGGGCGGACTGCGCTCCAAATTCGGACCCCTAATCCCCTTTCTCTGGACCTCTGATTTCTTTTGTTCAAAAGTACATTATTACAAGTGAAGTCAAATTTTCACCAAAAGCAATTTGTAAACAGGCAGGCGCGAGGGCAGCTATGTACGCAGCGGGTCCTCCGAAAAAAAACTTTACGGAGCTGTCAGATAACTTTAGCAGTGTCTGAGTGAAGAAAGTAACGGGAATGAGCCCAGTGTACGGAGAGATGGATACTCGCGTCTTCCGTGTGAGGAGGAGGAGAGAGGAGTGTGACCAGAGGAGGAAGAGGAGGAGCTGCGAAACAGGTGTGTGAGCGCTGTTATTGTCAATGTTGAGCCCGAATATCCACATCAAAAACATATTATAAAAGCATTAGCAAACACTCTATGTCCAACGTTCATGCTACTGTGAGTGCAGTGGATTTTGGGCATAAAACACCTTGTTGTGGTCAGAGTGTGTGGTGGAGGAGCAGGAGCATGTAGGTTGTGGTCAGAGTGTGTGGTGGAGGAGATTGAGAAGGAGTGTATGTTGTTGTGGTCAGAGTGTGGAGGAGGAGGAGCAGGAGAAGGAGCGTATGTTCTGAGTGTGGAGGCATGGCAAAAACGTTATTTGATGAGGAAAAAAATAACAAATATTGACTCCGCCTCATAGCCATTTTGACGCATTTTGCCGTAATCTAACTTTTAGAAAAAGAAGAAGACTCCTTTTGGTTCAATCTTTTGAGTTGCTGCCATTTTGCCACAGGACGAAAGAGCCATGTCAGCTAAAAAGACCGCGACCAATATCGCAATGCCAAGCGCGGTAACAGTTTGTGTGTGGGTGCGTGCGTGTGTGCGTGCGACGCTGCATTGGAGCGAGGACACACGTCTGCGCGCATGCTGATCTCTTCACGCACAGCGCGAGGCGGTGCTGAATTCATGTCAAATATTATAACATGAAAAACTTTCCTGAGATCTGGGAAAAAGGTGTCAGGGCAGGGCCTCGCGTTTCAAGTTCGCACAGGGCCTCGCACCCCCCTTGCGACAGGCCTGCATGCGCCGCTCCGACAACGTGTGTGTATTGCGTGTATTGCGAGCCCGCAACAGTTTATGTCAGAAAACACACTGTAGTTGAGGCCAGTGGCTGTCGATGTACGCGCTGTTATTCCCGAGACTGGTCTGCTACTGGGAGTTGCCCGTTTTCGTCAGATTGTCGATGTGTGCGGGGCAGCAACTCAAAGGCGACGGATATAATCAGTTGCCAGTCCGATGTACGCTAGGCTTTAGGTTTTCAAATATCATGTTACTCTGGTACAAAACCAGCGTCTTTCGTTTAGTCTTGGTCTTTCTGTCTTTGCATCTGGCAGGAGACCCAGGCTATGAAGCTTCAGCCTGTCATTTGCCTTTATTCTGTTTTATATATTAAATCTACTTTTTTATATCTAAGCAGAGTCTGATCATTTCCAGATCACTATCACTGTTTGTGCGGGAGGAAACCCAGTAGGCCACATAGATTATTTACCACACTCTCAGACGCTTCACATGTCATCATTCTTTCACTACAAACACAGGGGTAATGAACTACTATTGTAGCCACAGCTGCCCTGCGGCACACTCACTGAAGCGAGGCGACCAGTCTGTGCCATCGGCCCCTCCGACCACCACCAACCAATCACACTAGACTCATTCTAACGTGGGGGAAGTGTCTTGCCTAAGGACACAACCACAGTTAGGTACTTTACAGCCGCAGCCTCCTCACTGTGGCTTCAGAGGTCTGACGGTACCGAGCTTTCACTCCCAGGTTTGTGTTGCTCCAGTGCTTTCACAGTTTCTATACCAACAGGACATGGTGAGCCTGCTCTTCATGTCTGTAGACATCTGTGTTAAATAGATGTCTCTCCTTCTTTCAGAGTGAGCTCAGGCAGAACTTCCCGACAGAGTATTCCCTATTAAAATGAATGGCTTGTGCTCAGTAGGGCATGGGACACACAGGAGTACCGAAAGATTAGCAGAACTCGTCTGGTCCTCCCTGTTCTGTGCAGAGAACGAGCTCCCCTGATGCGTCACAACAAATATGCGTGTGTGGCTCTCATGGACCTGCACAGAGGGGCTCGGCCGCGCTCTGACCAATCAGAGCTGCTGATCAGAGCGGAGCGAGAGGGGTGTTAAAGGATTTAAGAAGAAAAAAAGTTCATAATGACAAGGAACACAAAAATCCCCACAAATTCCCACAAATTCCGAAGCTGTAGGTTCTCTGTGAGGTTCTCTGTCAGCTGAGGTTGAGCTGTTTTAATTTGCATTGAGTTCTATGGGACTTTTTTCTGGGTAGCCCTCGTGAATTTAGTCTGCAGTACCATGGACTCCCCCAGTGCCCGGGGGTGGGGCAGCTATAAGCTAGTAATACCCTATCCAGTTATTATTATAGATCCATCATCCAAAAACAAAAGACATAGATAAATAATTCTATAAGTAGCTAACAATAGTAGTAGCATTATAAAGCAAAATCACTTTAGGTCACAGTCGTATAGAGGAGGAGAAGCCGCTTGGTTCGGACCATTTATTCTGCTCTGGTCCAGAGTAAAATTTGTATTTGTATTTATTTGATCTCCATTAGTTGTAACAAGTACATCTATTCCTCCTGGAGTCAGTCCAGCATGCTGGTCACAAAAACATTTTTACACCAGTGTAAGGTGAGAAAGAGGGCAGGCGCCAGTCGAGCGTGAATAGCAGCCCTTTTCGTAAACATGCCCCTCCCGAGCTCCGGAGACTTCAAAGAAACTACGAGTTCAATGGAAGGCTAAACATTTGCCCGGACACTGCAAGAAGACAGACAGAGGGGCAAAAAAACAGCAGAACAAACATCGGCGTGCCCTTCTGCCTGACAGAGATCAGGTATCATTCACCCACTATCGCTCATGGGACATTCCACAGCCCGAGACTCACCCACGGCGTTCTGGCGCCCCCCAGTGGACACTGAACACTATCACACCCGGCACGGACATTGTGTATACCAGCTCCGGACTCAGTGTTATCCCAATAAGCCTGTACCGTGCCCTACATGTGTGGCGTCAGACAAACGCCACTCCACCACTGCAAATACGTGCTTGTGCGAACCGTGTAACTCGCTGCGAGACTTTTCATTGTCTACTCTGCTGCTAGTCCTCCATGCTCGGCGAGCTAACGGCTAGCTACATTCCTTTGTTCTAGCATAAGGCTAACTTCCGCCGTTGGCGCGCTAGCTTCGAGGCTACGCTCGAACAGGGCCCACCGCTCCTAAATACCACTCTCCCACTAATAGCTGCTCTCTTACTGTCAAAATTAGCGCCACTCTGTTTAACCAAACTGCATTCGGTTACCAAAACTCAATGTTTACTGCCTAAACTACTGCTAAACCTGCTGTTTTCGGGAATCTACAGGCTAGCTACAACCCTTTGTTTTTAGCATACGGCTAACTTCCGGCCCCGGTGCGCTAAAAGCCTGCGCCGCCGCCGCGTCTGCACTGCTAAACCACTCTGCCCGCTGCATTGCTCACCCGTTGCCTAACAATAAACACTACTTGCTATTCTTTCGTGCTATTCTGTCTCACTCTGATTCTGTGTTTCGACGATCAAAGGGTGCTAGCCGTCTCGGCATACTGCTAAACGCACCTCTTTTATTGTCTAACACAGGACTGCTTTCCGGTCCCGGTGCACTACTTCCGGGGCCACGTTGCTACTGTCTTGACATTTTATTCTGCACCACGTCTTATGATCAAGTGTTGGCCGTGGTTCTAACATTAACACTGTTTGGCTATAATTCCGTGCTGTTTTTGTTTGCTCCAACTCATAACCACACTACTCTGCCAAACTCGATGTTTGGAGGTAGAACTAATACGCTAATTCTGCTCCTCCTACTGCACGTCACTGCTAGATCGCACTGCTGCCCATGTTTCTAACATTAATACTGTTTGGCTACAATTCCGTGCTGTTTTGGTTGGCTCCAACCTAATAATACCCTACACTGACAAAATCGATGTTTGATTGTACTAAACTGAAACTTTAATTCTGCCCCCCACTGCTGCATGTAATTGGTGTACCACATTGCTGCGTTGGTGAGACTAAAAATTTGATTCTGCCCCTGTCTACTGCACGTTATGACTAACACATTCCTGTGGTGAATAATCCTATTCTGTATTCCTGCTCCTGCCTACGGCACGTTATTGTTGAACCACATCGGTGTGTTGATTTAACAAATACTGCACTCCCACCCCCTGGTCAAAACTAATACTCTATTTCTGCCCCCACGCCACGTGCTGTCACTAAAACTGCATTGCCTTGCCGCTCAGCCTGCTGCCTTCTTGCTACTGCTTACTTGAGCTGCGTATCAAACTACGCCGCGCCCCACGCTGCGTCTCAAACCGACGCTGCGTCTCAAACAACGCCGCGCCCCACGCTGCGTCTCAAGACGCCGCTGCGTCCCTAACGCCGCAGTTGCGCCTCAACGCCGCTGCGTCTCAAGCTACGCCGCGCCCCACGCTGCGTCTCAAACCGACGCTGCGTCTCAAACTACGCCGCGCCCCACGCTGCGTCTCAAGACGCCGCTGCGTCCCTAACGCCGCAGTTGCGCCTCAACGCCGCTGCGTCTCAAGCTACGCCGCGCCCCACGCTGCGTCCCAAACCGACGCTGCGTCTCAAGCTACGCCGCGCCCCACGCTGCGTCTTAAACCGACGCTGCGTCTCAAACTACGCCGCGCCCCTCGTGCGTCTCAAGACGCCGCTGCGTCCCTAACGCCGCAGTTGCGCCTCAACGCCGCAGTTGCGCCTCAACGCCGCTGCGTCTCAAGCTACACCGCGCCCCACGCTGCGTCTCAAGACGCCGCTGCGTCCCTAACGCCGCAGTTGCGCCTCAACGCCGCTGCGTCTCAAGCTACGCCGCGCCCCACGCTGCGTCCCAAACCGACGCTGCGTCTCAAGCTACGCCGCGCCCCACGCTGCGTCCCAAACCGACGCTGCGTCTCAAGCTACGCCGCGCCCCACGCTGCGTCTCAAGACGCCGCTGCGTCCCTAACGCCGCAGTTGCGCCTCAACGGCGCTGCGTCTCAAGCTACGCCGCACCCCACGCTGCGTCTCAAACCGCCGCTGCGTCCCTAACGCCGCAGTTGCGACTCAACGCCGCTGCGCCTCAACGCCGCTGCGCCTCAACGCCGCTGCGCCTCAAGCTACGGCGCGCCCCACGCTGCGTCTAACGCTGCAGGTGCGTCCCTAACGCCGCAGTTGCGTCTCTAACGCAGGTGCGTCTCAAACGCCGCAGTTGCGTCTCTAACGCCGCGCCCTTGCGCCGCGTCCTTACGCCGCGCCCTACCGCTGCGATTAACGCCGCGCCCTAATACTGCTGCTACCGCTGGTGCCACTACTACCCCTACGTGCGCCAACGCCACTAACCCCAACGCTCTCCGCTGACACACAGGTGAAGAAGTACTAACGCCCGACCCCTGTCCTAGGCCGCCTACTCGCATACACCGCCACACGGAGAGGACGCTGTAGTCACGGCTTTGACACACACCGGGGTGTGCACCACCACACAAACAACAGCTGTACTACCCTCTCTATAGCACTGCTTTCCTCCTTTCCTCCTCCCACCGTGTCATGCACACACGTTCCAAGTCATACTCGCATACACTCACCCACACAAATATGGAAATCGATGGCGGAAACTCGCCACGACCGAGCAAGCACGACGGTGTCTCAGAAGGACACGACATAGTGGATAACTTTCTGCGCGACTTCACAGAGAAGTTATCCCCAGGGGGCTACGACATGCTTGAGCACAGCTCACTCTCTGACTTACAAGATGCCACCTCCATATTGGCATCCGAGGCTACTACGACGAAACTCCAAGGTAAGACCCTAACCCTGTGGCTAGGACGACTAGCCATAATCTCCAGAATAACCTTGCGCGACTCCGAAGCCCAGAAAGCAAGGCTCCAAGACACAGTAAGTGAACTGGAACGACAACTAGCGGAAGCTAGGAAATCCACCGCGAGCCGCTTGGAACAAATCCAACAGGTAAGTAGGGACCACCAACAGGGACTGAGCATGACTCCAAGCGCGACCATGGATCTTGATCGCGCAGCGAGAATCAGGACCGCTATTGCTAACGGAACCGGCCGAGACAGTGCCTCCGGGCCACACTCCCCTCGCTCCGACCGCGGCAAACCATCGTCCAACTGTGAACGCAGGAGCGTGGTCGAACTGGTAAGTATCATGACGGGAAAGGACCAAAATCAAGGTCAAAGGAACAATACACAACCCAACATTAGACACGTCGACCACTGCGACCCCCACGACGCCCCTCCGGGAACACACATGGACATGCGACACAGACAACATGACTACCCGACCCATGACCCTGACCCACCTGACGTCCATACGAGACATGTTTCAGACTGCCGCCATTGGGACAAAAGGGCCCGCCCTGAACATAGCGGACAAACCTACAACGACCCCCCTGGCCCACATCAGAACATGCTACATGGAACACACGACTTACGGTGCCCCAAGTCTGGGCCGTCCGCATATGCTGCGACACAATGGCCAGTGACCCGCGATGGGAACGCCGGGGACCTCCCCAATCATGGAGGACAACCCCGCGGCACCCCCCCTGACGCACGCCAGGACTTAACCCTAGGCCAACGGTACTACCCGGACTGCGGGGGGACGGCCCCCGACCTCGACAGGTCGGACTCAGCCTCCCTCCGACATGATAACCCCACACTAGGACGCCCCTTCGACGTCATGATCGACACGACGCTCAGAACCTCCGGCCGTAATAAAGACATACTGCGGATACGCCATGGGCTGTTAGATTCTGCTTCCAATACACTCACTTCGTCGGTACTCGTGGTGCCTCAAAGCATGAGGGGGGTAATGTTGGCACACGCCCATGACGCACCTACAGCGGAACAAACAGGTATAAACAACACACGTCAGGCACTACAACAGGTAGAAAGGACGGACCGGACGGTGACCGAAATACTAAGGTACGTATCCCCAAACCGGAGTATAATATATATAATATAATATATAATCTTTATTTATATACCGCCTTTTCACTGCACATCGGAGTCTCAAAGCGGTTTACAATTGTTATTTTTGTGAGTGGGGGTCGCCAGTACAGGAGGCACATGCCAGACCTATTGTACATATTTTTAGTGGTAGGGGAAACCGGAGCACCCGGAGGAAACCTACGCAGACACGGGGAGAACATGCAAACTCCACTCAGAAAGGCCCTGGTCCAACCGGGATTCGAACCCAGGACCTTCTTGCTGAGAGGCGAGCGTGCCAAGTGACAAGAACGTGAAACTCCCCCGGCTCCTGAGGACAAACCAATGCAGGACCGACCTGCAGGACCACCTCCAGATCAAAAACCAGGTATGGTATTACACCTCGGCACATTCCCCAGGACACGTGGGAACCGGCCACGCCAGACTACGTCGGAAATCGCAACCCCGCTGGTCAGGACCATACAGGGTGGGAAACAAACTCTCAACCGCAGTGCACCAGATCGAGGTCACAAAAGGTAGAGAGCCCACCCTCAGATGGGCCCGTTACAGCCAAACCAAACCACACAAACAAAGCCCCATGGGACAAGCAGGGCACACTACAAACCCCAGTTAGGAACACACCACGGGACCTCAAACTCGATCAGCCCAGCACCCACTAACACTCTTCTCGGCTGCACTAATCGACTCTCTCTTTCTCGTTCTCTGTCTAACCCCTAACAGCTGTCTCACGCCTTGCAGAACATGTGGCCCACTTTCCTTCTCGTGCTGACCTGCATACTGGGCCTCGGCACCCCAGAAATTATTGAGACCGGACCAGCCTCCGGGATCGGTTTAAAGGAACAACCCGGGCTCCTCATCACGGACGTCCGACTCCACACACAGCGAATCTTTGTCAGACTCAATCCTAGTGAAGTCTGCCGCAAGAACCTGCCCTCGAAGGTCACACTCAAAGATTGGGCAGGTGCACGCTGGACCGGGTTGTTCCTTTAAACCGATCCCGGAGGCTGGTCCGGTCTCAATAATTTCTGGGGTGCCGAGGCCCAGTATGCAGGTCAGCACGAGAAGGAAAGTGGGCCACATGTTCTGCAAGGCGTGAAACAACTGTTAGGGGTTAGACAGAGAAAGAGAAAGAGAGAGAGTCGATTAGTGCAGCCGAGAAGAGTGTTAGTGGGTGCTGGGCTGATCGAGTTTGAGGTCACGTGGTGTGTTCCTAACTGGGGTTTGTAGTGTGCCCTGCTTGTCCCATGGGGCTTTGTTTGTGTGGTTTGGTTTGGCTGTAACGGGCCCATCTGAGGGTGGGCTCTCTACCTTTTGTGACCTCGATCTGGTGCACTGCGGTTGAGAGTTTGTTTCCCACCCTGTATGGTCCTGACCAGCGGGGTTGCGATTTCCGACGTAGTCTGGCGTGGCCGGTTCCCACGTGTCCTGGGGAATGTGCCGAGGTGTAATACCATACCTGGTTTTTGATCTGGAGGTGGTCCTGCAGGTCGGTCCTGCATTGGTTTGTCCTCAGGAGCCGGGGGAGTTTCACGTTCTTGTCACTCCGGTTTCTTTTCATCATCCACCTCCCTTGAACGGCTCAAAGTAAGACTGTTCTTTTGTTGGATGTGTGATTCAAATGAGATGTATACAACTTCTGTTTAATATGACCAGAAATCCTTTTCGTTATATTTCCTATCTTCATTTTTGTAGTCAATAAATTCACGTTAAACTTTAACTCAATCATTTAAGCGTCGTGTTGTTAAATCTTGGATATCACTGGCCGATTTACGCATTCACTACCTATTAGATTATAAGACTGACTCGAGGCAAAGTAGTTGGATCTGTGCAGAACTCTGCTGGTGCCCTAAAAATAAAAGCAGATCCTCACTTGTGTGCAACGGCGAGCCTCTGATCCGGAGACCCGCCGATCCACACTACCAAATTTATACTACAATAAGTTACAATAACATATTATTCTTACCCTACACCAGTTTTCACCAACAAGTGATACAATAAACTACACCCCCCACCCCCACCCCGCCACACACAACATACATACTTACATACACACGCAACTGTACAAAGGACCTAGAAATATTCTGAAAAAATAAAAATAAACAGGAGATTACACTCTAAAAAGTCATCCAGGTCACTTATTGAAAATACTTTAATTATTAATTTCCACTAAGTAGAAAAAGTGAGCTGCGAATTGTAGGTTAATTTTCTGTGCTGCAGGTATAATATGATTACCGGCTTTAACTCAAATATTGAGACTGTTCAGTAAGACAAAAATATTTACCTGCCTGAAAAGACCTTTTTATGTTACAACAATTGCAACAAAAAATGTGTTGGCGTGAAATAAAAAAACACCTCCGCAACTCGATTTGTTTACCTGGCAACTTAATTTTTTTACTGGGCCAGGCTCCTCCCACTGAACATGCAAGTTCTGCAAAGACGTGATCAGGTCGTGATCTGCTGAACTGCTTTTCCAAGCTCGTTTGAAAGGTACGTGACATTTTATTCAAACTAGGAGCATTGCATGTTTAGTCATTCACAAAAATACGTGTGCAATTTGCTGCTGTTACTTCTGTCAAACAAATGGTAACGCACTTTACAAATCATTCACATGTAACCGTCGAGTGTGAAAGGCTAAAAGTGAAACCGCTGACCGTAGCATTATGGTCTTTGCTTCGTTGATTTGTATATTTGTGTATTGAGTGTTAGCATGTTTTTAGAAATGCAAGAAGGGCATTTGGTTTGAAACGTTAATGCCACGGCCGTGGCCCGCCATTTTGTTTGCTACAGTCTGTTTGAATTTTTGCTAGACACGTTTTGTTGAGAGTCTTGCGGTCTGTGTGAAGTTGTTTGATGTTTAAAAATAATAATAAATACATTAGGGAATGTTCTCTTGTTAGCAAGTTAAAATGAACCGGACTTTCTCTCTCCTTCGTCAGGAAGTCTTGTGTGAAGAACCACCGGTCAAGGAATTCCTGGGCGCTGGCCAGCACTTTCAATGCATCACAGGTAATGTATATACACGCATGCATTACACTTTAAAGCACTGCTTTACACAGCTCAGAGTGGTGTAATAATGTGTATGATGTATCTGTTGCAGATAAATGAAGAATTCAAAATAATTATGACAGTGAGACTGGAGTCCACCTCCATGGCACAACTGGACTACTCTAAGCAAACTAATGCAGATCGGGTCAGACCGAGGAGGAGCTTCTGGACAGAAAATACGGAAAAATAAATGAGCTTCTTCTTCAGGTATTTAGTTTCAATAATTTGTTTTGTAGAATTTTAACTAATTTGTCCAGGATATAGGTAAAATTGCACAAATAATGAACGCACGTACACACAAAACAAAAGACTGCAATAGTTTTACAATTGCAGATTGTTTTGCCTCTACTCTGATCACTACGGAAGGGTATTGTTCTCACAAGAATATCATTTTATTTCATAATTATGACTTTTTTAACCCCTTAGTCGCTGGCTCAAAAGATAGTGAAACGGTGCCTGTGGACGTGTCATGATTCTGTAGTAATAAGATTTTGTGATGATCACGTCGTGGCCACGGCCCATCACTCCTATAGTGGATGTCTCCCGTAGCATGCTTTCACACTGGCCCGCACTCAATGTGTGTTTAAATGCAGATTTGGGAATATTCCTTATATGTTGAGCTCATTTGTATAGTACAATTAGAAACTTATAATACGATAATGCATTGTTCCAGCGTTTTAAGGTTCATTGTAAAAAAAAAAAAAATCCGTTCCAGTTTTCTGGCCGTATTTGTACATTTTTAGTCATGATGAAAATGAAATCTATTTGCCCAACCTGGATTTCTTCTGACTTTTGTATGTTGTTCTGAACCTCCATAGAAATAGTAAAACCTCCATAGAAATAGTAAAACTATAAAAAAATAATAGGGTCTTCTGCCTGAACTACTAGGACATACACATACATTTATTCATAAGACAAAAGTATAATCCTTTATATTGTATTTTCAATAGAGCACTGATGACTATGAAGTGGGTTTTCATCGCTTGACCATGACCGGAGAAGAATCATCTGCAACCAGGACCAGAGCAAATGTGATTGAAGGAACCCAAGTCATCATGGGAAAAAATATCTCAAGGTGCTGTGCTTCTTTCATGGGTATCATCTATCCTTTCAATCTCAACAGTAAAAAGACACTAAAGTACAGTTTTCAAGTCTTTCAGAAACTTTTTGTTGAGCTGGACACACCGAAAAGGAGGGCCAAGGTCCTAGCTCTCAAAAGGAGCATTTTATAAAAAAAAGTACAACGTTGTTCACTACATTTATATACAGTTCATTTCAACCAATTGATATTTTAAGTTCAAATGTTGAGGATGTGTGTACCAGTATAGTTTTCATAATTGTACTAAAATTGGATGTCAGTGTTGGTGTGAGATGGAGATGTTGTGGATTTTACAGTCAGATGTTTCCAGTATTGCAATAAATCAGTTTGATAATCTGTTTTGTTGTCATTCATGTATAAAATGTAATTTAAAATTATATTGTAAAATTAATAAAAAATTAATTAAAGTCAATATAAAAAGGTTTAGCTGTAACAAAGAAATTTAGGTTGCAAGTGTTACATATTGAGTACATCAAGCTTAAAAAAGTGAGTATGCAACACAAAAACATATACACATGAAAATAATTAATGAGTTGTCTTCAATTAATAAAATGATCAATTGAAGATAAAAATTGAGTTGTCTCAAAACAAAAAGAGCATTTACTATGACTCAATTGTGCACTTCTTGATACAACGTAAAAAGGTGAGCGGAGAGGGTTGCCCTAATTTTTCTCGTTGGACTAGGGCAATATTTTTTAGAGTGTAATCTGACTCTTAGCAGCAAAACATTTGGTCACGTAACACAACTTCTAAAATCAACCAGTTACATGAAACAGATGTCTTTTCAGAAGAGCTTTAAATTGGTACTTAGTGTTTGCATGAGTAATGTCACTGGGCAAAGTGTTCCAACCACACATGGCTCTATACATCACAGTATTTCTTCCATTGTTAGTTCTTACTTTGGGCAGTTTAAATTTGCCCTCTGTGGCATGTCTGGTTTCATAATGATGCTCTTCCAGACTAAAATTCAGCTCTCTGTACAATACATTTGGAACTTTACTTTTAATTATATTTCTGGTTACACTCATTAAGGAACCAGTGAATCTCTCTTTCACCTTGAGCCAGGACAGTGTGTCATGCATCCAGTTTACATTTGTTCTGATGGAACACCGAAGAGCACAGCAAGCTGCTCTATTTTGGACAGTTTGTAAAGTCCTTACCTTTGTTAATGCAGCACATGACCATTTTATTGAGCAGTAATCTAACTGTGACAACACAAGGGTTTTTAAAACATCTGCAGTCATACTGGTAGACAACATATGACAACATCTTCCAACCACAGCGAGGCCCCTCCCCATTCTACAGTACTGGCCACCGCACTGATATGCTTTGACCAAGACAACTCATTATCAAGTTCAATCCCAAGCAGTCTGGTCTGTGGCACCTGCTCCACAGCTACGTCTCTGATGACAAGACTCAATTTGGGTTCATCCAGCAGCATATGTTTGGTTCCAAATGCAATACTTTTTGTTTTGATAATGTTCAGAACTAGCATGTTGTTGTACATACAACAATACAGTAATATTGTGCCTTGCGAAAGTATTCGGCCCCCTTGAACCTCTCAACATTTTGCCACATTTCAAAAAACACAAAGATATAAAATGTTATTTTTTTGTCATGAATCAACAACAAGTGGGACACAATCGTGAAGTGGAACGAAATTTATTGGATAATTTAAACTTTTTTAACAAATAAAAAACTGAAAAGTGGGGCGTGCAGTATTATTCGGCCCCTTTACTTTCAGTGCAGCAAACTCAGTCCAGAAGTTCAGTGAGGATCTTTGAATGATCCAATGTTGTCCTAAATGACTGATGATGATAAATAGAATGCACCTGTGTGTAATCAAGTCTCCGTATAAATGCACCTGCTCTTTGATAGTCTCAGGTTTCTGTTTAAAGCGCAGAGAGAACCATGAAGACAAAGGAACACACCAGGCAGGTCCAAGATACTGTTGTGGAGAAGTTTAAAGCCGGATTTGGATACAAAAAGATTTCCCAAGCTTTAAACATCTCAAGGAGCACTGTGCAAGGAGTTATATTGAAATGGAAGGAGTATCAGACCACTGCAAATCTACTAAGACCCGGCCGTCCCTCCAAACTTTCATCTCAAACAAGGAGAAGACTGATCAGAGATGCAACCAAGAGGCCCATGATCACTCTGGATGATCTGCAGATAACTAAAGCTGAGGTGGGAGAGTCTGTCCATAGGACAACAATCAGTCGTGCACTGCACAAATCTGGCCTTTATGGAAGAGTGGCAAGAAGAAAGCCATTTCTCAAATATATCCATAAAAAGTCTCATTTAAAGTTTGCCAGAAGTCACCTGGAAGACACACCAAACATGTGGAAGAAGGTGCTCTGGTCAGATGAAACCAAAATCGAACTTTTTGGCCACAATGCAAAACGATATGTTTGGCGTAAAAGCAACACAGCTCATCACCCTGAACACACCATCCCCACTGTCAAACATGGTGGTGGCAGCATCATGGTTTGGGCCTGCTTTTCTTCAGCAGGGACAGGGAAGATGGCTAAAATTGATTGGAAGATGGATGGAGCCGAATAAATCTACAAGGGGGTTTAAAAAAGTTTAAATTATCCAATAATATTCGTTCCACTTCACGATTGTGTCCCACTTGTTGTTGATTCTTGACAAAAATTTTAATTTTATATCTTTTGTTTGAAGCCTGAAATGTGGCAAAATGTTGAAAGGTTCAAGGGGGCCGAATACTTTTGCAAGGTACTGTACTAGTTCTAATTCCCCCTTTGAAATAATTTCAAGTTCTTCAACCGTATTTTGTGACGAATAAATGGTTAAGTCGTCGGCATACATTGCTATTTTTGATTTTTGTAATACCAGTGGCAAGTCGTTTGTGAAAATAGAAAACAGGAGAGGTCCAAGGCAGCTTCCTTGAGGTATACCACAGCCAATTTTTTTTACGTCTGAGAAGCTTCCATTGAAAAATACAGTTTGTTTCCTGTTTTCTGAATAATTCTCAAGCCACAGTGATGCTGCTGGACTGAACCCATAACATTGCATTTTATTCAGCAGAAGGTTGTGATCTATAAGATCAAAGGCTGAGCTGAAATCCAGCAATACAGCTCCTGCTGAATGCTTTGTTAGCATTTTTCAAAAAAATAGCATTCCTTCTGTTCATTTCTCGTGAGTAAAAGTATGAAGGGTAACAAATGTTTTGGAGGCAGCGTCTGCAGTCAGAGCTCCCTGTGAATCTCCATACTGCCACCAGATGGAGCTACAAACATGGACGTGGGATAATGAGGAATGTAATTTCACCTAGGAAATAAAGAAAACCAATTTATAGGCAATAGGTCTCTCTGGTCTCTCTGGTGTCTATACAGTATATTGACTCTCTCTGGTGTCTATACAGTATATGGACTCTCTCTGGTCCCTCTCTCTGGTCTCATAGTGGTCTCAATGACATCATACTATGAAAGAACTGAAACAGGAGATCTTACACAGAAGGGGCGGGACTTCATGTTTGTTCCAGAAGCTCCTGATACCAGCATGGAGTGATCTAAAACCAACTCCAGGTCTGTGACTGATGAGGCACAGTTTTGTAAAGTGTAGAAAAGCTGAAATGTTTAGAGAATAAGTGGAGACAGGTCTGGTTTAAAGAGGATCACAGGGACTGAACCAGAATGTCTCTATGGGATGGAGCTTCCCGTCATCTCTCCGAGGCACAAATTGGACTGTCACTCCAAACAAGAGGAGAATATAAAACACTCTCTAACTGTGGAGCCAGAGCACTGTATTTCATTTGTGCTCTGTGTGCTCCAAACATGAGGAGGCGGTGTTTCAGATTCATGCAGCTAAAATCTTAAGTCTTCCTGAAATGGTGAGACAGACTCTGACAATTTTTATACCCAGGTAAAAAACAGTTCTGTTTCACTGCGACAACTGAAGGCTTTTACCTTCATAGTAAGTAAGTAATCTTTATTTATATACCGCCTTTCACAAACCAGAGTCACAAAGCGGTTTACAATTGTTACTTTTGGGCATTTGTCCTCTCACTCCACACAGAGATGGGAGCGGGGTCACCAGTACAGGAGGCGCGTGGCAAAACTATTGTACATGTTTTTAGTGGTAGGGGAAACCTTACGCAGACTTGGGAAGAACATGCAAACTCCACTCAAAAAGGCCCTGGTCTGACCGGAATTCGAACACAGGAGCTTCTTGCTGAGAGGCTAGAGTACTATCCGCTCATATTATGTTTAAAACGCAATGTGATTATTTATGATGTTAATGCCTTGTGTGATTGTATCTGTCTTGTTTTGTTCAGTATTTTGAGTTGTGTCCGACCAGTGCTATACAAATAAACTGTTTGTCTGTGTAAAGGCAGGATCAGTGTGGGATGGTGACTCCAGGTGCTCTGACTCACTCTCTTCCCTGCAGCCGCATCTCATAGTGTGGACTTTTATTCCGAACATTGGTGTATCCCTCTCCTGTTTGAGTCCCATTGGGTGTTGCACTGTGTTTCTGTGTGAGGAGGAGACGCAGGAGGAAGGAGGCGTACAAAAACTCCCTCATGACACTTTTAATAAAATAAATAATTACCACAAAGCGCTGACCATTTCTGCTGTTTCTGCTGTTTCTGCTGCATCTGAAGGTCAAAGGTCGTCTCTGCAGCTCAACATTATCTCCCAGTTCTCCAGAACAAAAAACAGCAAGTGCTATAATTACCACCTACGCAAACACAGGAAGAACATGCAAACTCCACACAGGAAGTGACTCACACCAGGTCCATTTTCAGAAATGGAGAGGGGAGCCCTGCTTGATCTACAGCCTCGGTCCTGGATTAAACGCCTCAGTCCTGGATCTACAGCCTCAGTCCTGGATCGTCCTGGATCTACAGCTTCAGTCCTGGATCTACAGCCTCAGTCCTGGATCGTCCTGGATCTACAGCTTCAGTCCTGGGTCTACAGCCTCAGTCCTGCATCTACAGCTTCAGTCCTGGGTCTACAGCCTCAGTCCTGGATCTACAGCTTCAGTCCTGGGTCTACAGCCTCAGTCCTGGATCTACAGCTTCAGTCCTGGGTCTACAGCCTCAGGCTGGATCTACAGCTTCAGTCCTGGGTCTACAGCCTCAGTCCTGGATCTACAGCTTCAGTCCTGGGTCTACAGCCTCAGTCCTGGATCTACAGCTTCAGTCCTGGGTCTACAGCCTCAGTCCTGGATCTACAGCTTCAGTCCTGGGTCTACAGCCTCAGTCCTGGATCTACACCTTCACTCCTGGGTCTACAGCCTCAGTTCTGGATCTACAGCCTCAGTTCTGGATCTACAGCTTCAGTCCTGGATCTACAGCCTCAGTCCTGGATCTACAGCTTCAGTCCTGGATCTACAGCTTCAGTCCTGGATCTACAGCTTCAGTCCTGGATCTACAGCTTCAGTCCTGGATCTACAGTCTCAGTCCTGGATCTACAGCTTCAGTCCTCAGACCCAGGACTGAGACCCAGGACTGAGACTGTAGACCCAGGACTAGGGCCGTAGACCCAGGGCTGAGACTGTAGACCCAGGACTGAGGCTGTAGACCCAGGCTTGTTTAGATTCATATTTCAATATTTATGTTTCATCCATTACTTGATCCTGTTAATGAGTTATTCAGAGCTGGAGTGTTGAACCGGGAGCAAAATCCTCAGAGAAACATGTGAAATCCCAGGTTTCTATTTGGAGCGAGCTGCAGTCATTAGAGATTCACCAGAGCGAGACAGAGGTTTGAAAGTATAAACAAACCAACAGCACCCACAGCATTAATGAAGGAACTATAGAAACTCAGCGGGATCAGGACCGAAGGACACAGGAAGTACAAGGACTCTTTCCTTGTAGATTAACTGTTGAACAAGACGACTTCCACCATAGTACTGTATCATAATATTATACATGTAATGTAATGAATGAGGTCTCTCACATGAGACCAGACAGAGACCAGAGAGAGACCAGAGAGAGACCAGGGAGAGACAAGGGAGAGACAAGGGAGAGACAAGGGAGAGACCAGAGAGACTAGAGTGAGAGACCAGAGAAAGACCAGAGAGAGAGACCAGGAAGATACCAGAGGAAGAGACCAGAGAGAGAAACCGGAGAGACACCAGCGAGAGGCCAGAGAGAGAGAGACTAAAGAGAGGGACCAGAGAGACAGACCAAAGAGAAACCAGAGGAAGAGACTACAGAAAGAGATCAGAGAGGGACCAGATGTGAGATTTCATAACACTTTTAAGCAACTTTTGTTAAGGGTAAACAAATCATTCTATCAATGTGCAGAAGCCTGTACTTTTCCACTTCATGTTGTGTCTATCTGAAGGCCAAGCTACATGGCACCGTGGCAGCTGCTGATTGGAGGTCTCCATGCCTCCGCTATGTATAATACACTTGCATTCTGTTGTATCTGTGTTCGTGTTGTTCGTGCTGTCTCTACCATCGACAATAAAATTCTGTCTGAATTTAAGACACGATCCCAGACTTGGCACATCTTCTTCACAGGGAAAGTGACTAGAGAGAGAGACCAGGGAGAGAACAGAGAGAGACCAGAGAGAGACACCAGAGAAAGACCAGAGATCTAGACCAGATAGAGAACTGAGAAAGACTAGAGCGAGAGGGACCATAGAGAGAGACAAGCAAGAGAGCAGGAAAAGCTGATGTTGTGGTTGTGACAGA
Organism: Knipowitschia caucasica; assembly: GCA_964034765.1. NCBI lineage: Eukaryota > Metazoa > Chordata > Actinopteri > Gobiiformes > Gobiidae > Knipowitschia > Knipowitschia caucasica. The sequence goes on from OZ035842.1 coordinate 2,334,393, forward strand.
GACCAAACTGTTTTAAAAGCGAGGAACTAATTAGATGGTTTTTAGCATGGAACATTGGATTCAAAGTTAGGTGCCTGAGCTTTAAAACCATCACCCTGAGCATGAGTGACAGTTCTCTCGACTCTAACGTCCTATGTGTGTCTCTGTTATTGATCATCTCTGTCGTGCGTCACTCTCTCTCTGCTCCCTGCACTAACAGCACCAGGACAAACAGGACAACAGGGATCTGAGACACCACCAGGAACCAAACCACTTCAGACCATTAAGGTTAGGATTAAGGTTAGGATTAGGGTTAGAATTAAGGTAAGAATTAAGGTTAGGATTAAGGTTAAGATTAAGGGAAGAATTAGGGTTAGGATTAAGGATAGGATTAAAGTTGGAATTAAGGTTAGGATTAAGGTTAGGATAGAGGTTAGAATTAAGGTTAGGATTAAGATTAGAATTAAGGTTAAGATAAAGGTTAGAATTAAGGTTAAGATTGATGTTAGAATTATGGTTAGGATTAAGGTTAGAATTAAGGTTAAGATTAAGGTCAGAATTAAGGTTAGAAGTAGGGTCAGTTTTAAGGTTAGAATTAGGGTTAGAATTAGGGTCAGGATTAGGGTTAGAATTAGGGTTAGGATTAAGGTAAGAATTAAGGTTGGAATTAGGGTTAGAATTAGGGTCAGGATTAGGGTTAGAATTAGGGTTAGGATTAAGGTAAGAATTAAGGTTGGAATTAGGGTTAGAATTAGGGTCAGGATTAGGGTTAGAATTAGGGTTAGGATTAAGGTAAGAATTAAGGTTAGAGTTAAGGTTAGAATTAAGGTTAGAATTAAGGTTAGAATTAAGGTTAAGATTAAGGTTAAGATTAAGGTTAGAATTAAGGTTAGAATAAAGGTTAAGATTAAGGTTAGAATTAAGGTTAGAAATAAAGTTAAGATTAAGGTTAGAATTAAGGTTAGAATTAAGGTTAGGATTAAGGTTAGAATTAAGGTTAGGATTAAGGTTAGAATTAAGGTTGGAATTAAGGTTAGGATTCAGGTTAGAATTAAGGTTAGAATTAAGGTTAAGACTAAGGTTAGGGTTAAGGTTTGGATTAAGGTTAGGGTTAAGGTTAATATTAAGGTTAGAATTAAGGTTAAGATTAAGTTTTTAATTAAGGCTATGATTAAAGCTAGAATTAAGGTTAGAATTAAAGTTAGAATTAAGGTTAAGATTAATCTTAGACTGAGCCTGAGAATAAGAATTAAGATTAGGGTTAGGGTTAATTATGCTGTATTCAGCATAATATGTGATTCTGACTCTGACCCCTGACCTCTGACCCTGACCCTGATGGAAGTGCAGTGATTAGTCGTGAGCGTGACGGTTATTGTTTTCTCACTCAAACTCGTGGCTTTAAAATTGGTTTGTGAAAAAGTCTTTATTAATGCATTTAACTGACAGCACTAGTTTTTGACCTTGGTGTGTGTGTGTGTGTGTGTGTGTGTGTGTGTGTGTGCGCGTGCATACGTGTGTGTGTTTGTTTGACATCACAACATTCCCAATGACCTCTAGTTAAAGCTTATTTGTGACTTTTCTGCATATTTCTGGACAGTGGTAATCCCACTCCCTATGCCTATGCTGCAATACAATACAATACAATTTATTCTTGTATAGCCCTAGGTCACAACAGAAGTCATCTCAGAGGACTTAACAAAACCATTGAAATCACCAACACAGGTCAGAGAATCAACAGTTAAAACACATGAAGAATATAAAGCACACACAGAAGAAAATGTCCATACATGTTGTAGAATGCTAAAGTGTCCTGATCATCACCAATCCTTTCTGTTGGACACTAACTGTCCAACAAGACCCTCCTGCATCGACAAGGAAAAACTCTTAAAAAACCCAGTGGGAAAACGTGAGAAACCTTGGGGAGCACTAGGGAAACCCACAGGGAGGGAGACCCATATGAGAAAGGGATCCGCTCCTCCGGACGGACAGGCTAATGATCTAGGACCTAAGCTAGCTACAGAACGTGGACCAGTGGCCGCTGAACGTGGACAGGTCCGGTGCAGGACCGAAGCACTCCCAGGCGGGTCGGGCGGGGCAGTCCGCAGGTGTAGATGGAAGAGGCCAGGCTCAGAGATCCCGTCATCGTACCAGGAAACAGACAATGGGACAACGGGTGAATAGCAATGAACAAACTACAGTCAGAATCCTAAAAATGCTAAACAGATAAAGTAGGAAGGAGGAGAGGATAGTGCTCAAGTTACCATACTTACATACATACTCCCAGCAAACTGACTCCCTATGCAGCTTGACTAACACTCTGAGGAGTTTAACCTTCTCCGAGTCTTACCTTCCTAGCCATATGCTAAACTAAAGAGGACTGTTTTAAACCTAGCCTTGAATAAAGAATAACATACAGCATAATATATAACATAATATACAACATAACACAATACATTATTGAATAATATATAACATAATATATAACATAATACAGCATATATATATAATATATACACTACATATTATATATTACCTAATTATATGCTAAATTAAAGTAAAGTGCTTTAAGCCTGGCCTTGAATGTGGAGACCGTATCTGCTTCCTTAACATAAATGGGAAGCTGATTCCACAGTAAAGGAGCTTGGTAGCTAAATGCTCTGCCACCAACAGTGACCTTTGAGACCTTAGGGACCACCAGACGTCTGGCGTTTTGTGAGCGCAACGCTCGACCTGGTTGATACGACACTAATGTGTCTTGGAGATAAGAAGGAGCCAAGCCATTTATGGCTTTATATGTTAAGAGTAGGATTTTAAACTTTATTCTGTACTCCACAGGGAGCCAGTGGAGTGATTTTAACACCGGAGTTATGTGCTCCCTCCTTTTGGTACCTGTTAAGATCCTAGCTGCTGTATTCTGAACGAGCTGGAAGCTCTTCAAAGAGGCTTTAGGGCACGCTGCCAGTAAAGCGTTACAGTAGTCGAGCCTTGAGGTGACAAACGCGTGAATGAGTTTTTCCGCGTCACTTTTAGGAAGGAAATTCCTAATTTTAGCGATGTTCCGTAAGTGGAAGTACGCCGTTTTAGTTGCTTGGCTTATATAAGCCTTGAAGGAGAGTTCTTGGTCAAAAATGACTCCAAGATTCCTCACAGTGTTACTGGGTATTATACTGACATCATCGAGAGTAACCATCTGGTTAGTGAGGGAGTCACGCAGGCGCTTCGGACCGAGTAGGATCACTTCTGTCTTCTCCGGGTTGAGAAGTAGGAAGTTAAGAGTCATCCACATTTTAAGGTCCTTTATGCAGGCACTGAGCTTTTCTAGCTGATCTGTCTGGTTAGGCTTCATCGACAGATAAAGCTGTGTGTCATCTGCATAGCAGTGGAAATTAATTCCATGCTTTTTAATAATGTTTCCCAGTGGCAGCATGTAGAGAGTAAAAAGAATCGGTCCGAGTACCGAACCCTGCGGCACACCGAATTCCACTCCAGAATAAGGCGACGAGTCCTGATTCACATTGACGAAGTGATATCGATCTGATAAATAGGATTTAAAGCGTTTGTTATTACTCCATTTCCTGTGTAGATTTATAAATAGATAGATGGATAGTTTGTTGGGTGGAGCAGGACAGGTCACAGCAGCAGAGGTTAGGGTTAGGGTTATGGTTAAGGGTTGGTGATGAGCTGCTTCCTCTGGTTGATGTTTTCAGAGTCTGCTTGGTTCTGCCTGGTGTGTGCTCCTCTTTCCTACTGTTCTATAACTTGTGATCCATCCGTCCATCTTCTTCCCCTTAATCCATTTCTGGGTTGGGGAGGTGGCAGTCAGAAGTGCACCAAGTACACAGAGCACCAGCCCCTCACTGATCCTCCTGCAGGTGGTGGAGGACGGCTTCTCTGTCAGTGACTGCACAGCCTTGATCTTTCAAAGGGGGCTTCAGGCAAAGTGGGGATAAGTGTCCCAAGGAAATGCTGAATACTTTATTAGTTTTTTTAAGTCATAATTGCATTCCTCCGGTGGATTTTCTCTTGATCTGCTTGGTTTGGGACAATCCTCTCTTCTCTGGATCAGTGTAAAAACCATAAACACTGTACTGCGGTGACATTTACAACTTGGAAAAAGCAAGAAAAATAAACTGTTGCAGAGCGACTTAGAACTTGCTGCTGTTTCCTAAGCATTCAGAAGTAAACAGGGCGATACACAAATAAATTGACCTTTATGAATATCCAGGTCCTTTCCCACATGTCCAGTGTTTGTTTTTTCCTGTCAGGCTGGTTTCTTGATGGTTTCTTGCTGGTTGACATGCCTCCTGTGTGTGGCCCACAGAGCGGTGATGATTAGAGGCTGGAGGTGGAGCCCTGAGCTCAGCGAGACCTGGATCATCCCCTCCGCTGCTCACTTTCAGCCTCAGGGACCAGCTCCGGAGCAATTGGAGCAATTCTCCTTTTGTGGCTGAGGAGGATCACAGAGCACAGCTGCTCTGTGATCCTCCTGGGAACTGTAGGTCAAAACATACTGAAAGACAGACCAGGAACCACAATATAAGGTCATAAGGTCATAATTCACTTTAAAAATTGTTTTTTTGCCCTATATCACAACAATAGTTACTGTATCTCAGAAAACTTAACACAACTGACACAACTTAACACACACAACAAATGCAATGATAGAAAACACATTGGTCCATACAGGGCAGAGACCAATGTCCATAAATGTTAATAAATGTTCAGAAATGTTGTTGAATGGCGAGTGTCCTGGATCATCACCACTGTCCAGGGTTAGGGTTAGATCAGCAAAGAAGTAGTCTTAAAACCCCGTGGGGGAAGTTTAGCTCAGAGAGACTCACATTGAGGGAAGAATCCACTTCCACGAACAGTGGCTGGAGACCAGGGGTGTCAATTATACGGTCCAAGGGCCTGATCCGGCCCGCCAAGAGATATGATACGGTCCGCGGCTCATTTATGTAAAACGTTAATTAAAAAATAATAATACAATCCGCTTTGCGACGCTACATGCCGCCGCGCTCAGCAGCGAGTTGAGTTCCTCTGTAGTGGTTCACACCAGAGCTTGTTCTGTGACTGACACCCTCGGCGAAATGTCTTTGTCAAAAAGGCAAAAAGTGGACATCGACTGTCGGGTAAAAAAACTGTTTCTTATTTGTCCGCGGAGGTGAATGCTTGGCGTCATGCAACAAGTGGCTGTACTGAAGGAATATGATCTTAAACTATGAGTCTCTGAGAAACAAACGGCATTTTGAGCAGAAGATAAACGTGTCTGGCCCTGAAGAAAAAACAGTCTGTGCCCAGAGAAGTTAGTGATGCTGCTGTAAAGACAAGCTACCTGAGTGCTAACAACATGACATTACCATCGCAGCCGCACAGTGGGCCTCATTTATGAGACTAGCGTATGGCCAAATCAGGGTTTAAATGAGGCGTACGCAAGAAATTTACACTTTTTGGCATTTATCAATCTGGACTCATTTCAACCTTCATTACAACAATAAACTTATCCCCAATTATAAGCTGCGTTTTCATTTAACATTTTGAATTTGTGCTTCAGAAACACTCTGGAAAAATGCAAATTTTTAATAAATCACAGATCATGATGAGCACCCTCTTCTGTTTCTTCATTTTTAAATCTGACTTGTGTGTGTATTATATTCATCTGTATGTATTTTCATCTGTATTATGTTTATCTGTTAATGTGAAGCGCTTTGTGATCCTGCTCTGTGAAGGCGCTATATACAAATACACCTGGCTTACTTACTTAATGTGTGACCATCTATTGGTCTGTAAATCTGTGGCAGACCCTGCGCTGCGTAAATACACATGGCTCTTTGTTTTGTCTCAATTAACCTCTGGCAAAGCAATGTATTTCTTCATTAGTTTTGTGCATAAAGCCCCATAAACGTAACGATGGCAGTGCGCAGCAGGTGCCACAGAGGTCCCACCGCACTCGCCATTGCAACGTTTTAGAGTTTCTCTGTGATATCACCAGTGATGGGAACTTTTTTCAGTAACGAGTAATCTAACTAATTACTTTGACTGTAACTATAACGCCGTTATCATTTCCGACATCCCGTTACTGCGCGTTAGACGCACAGTGAACTTCTCTTTTTACTTCATGATAGGACTCGTGCGCGTGTTGTCATGAGAGAAGGGAGGATGAGAAAACCTCTCAGATATTATTGGTTGATGTAAAACATATTTCCTTTACAATCTACATGTCTACAGTTGAGAGGATGGTCATAAATTGTTTTTGAAACAAATGGGTCTTAATCACACTCTACCACGGCTTGTATCACCGTGAGGCCTCAGAGGAGCTCATGTGAGCGCAGAAGTCGGCTGCATACCACTCCATCGAAAAGCTCCTTTCTCTTCCTGGTTTATCTGCTAAGGACAGCAGCAGGTTTGGCTAACATACATATAACACATTTTTACATAATCTAAAATACACGTAGGGTAATTTTTCAATGACTATAGGAATGTTAAGAAAGAGAGGTGAAGTGTAAGACGGTTGATTTTAGAAATCGGATGCACCCGGCTTCAGCTAGCAAAACAGAGGAGTTTATGGAGGACACACGCGTTTTGTTTTGCTTTTTAAAACTAATTGGACTCATTTCCAAATGGAGGATTACATGTCTACGCTCAAACTATTATCTGGACTTAAACATGGAACTGGTCTGAACCGATTTGAAGTGATTTATAAGGTAAGACCAAGCCCCGGCGATCCAAGATGGCGCCCTATTCAAATGAATGGTTGTGCTCAGTGGCGCTTTGTGACGGCATGGGGGCTGAAAGATTAGCAGAAGTTGCCTGGAACTCGCAAAGATCCATGGGAAACTCGCAAAGATCTATGGGAAACTCGCCTGTATTTGGGCATTGTCTGGTCCTCCCGGTTCTGTGCAGTGGATGATTTCCCATAATGCGTTGCGCCAAACACGCGTGTGTGGGTCTCACACCGGGTCTCACGCACGTGCACAGAGGGGCTCGGCCGCGCTCTGACCAATCAGAGCAGTTCATCAGAGCGGGAGTTAGAGCGAGAGCCAGACGAGCAGAGTTTGTGGCACTAAAGTGTGGATTTAAACAAAACCGAAGGATTTAAGAAGAAAAAAAGTTCAGGATGACAAGGGACTCTAAAATCCCCACAAAATCCTATCTTTATTAAAGCTGTAGGTTCTCTGTCAGCTGAGGTCGAGCTGTTTTAATATGCATTGAGTTCTATGGGGAAAATTTCTGGGTAGCCCACGTGAATTTAGTCTGGTTCAGTCTGCAGTACCGCGATAATCCCCTGAGCACATGAGTTATTCAGCTACAAGCTAGTAATACCCTATCCAGTTATTATAATAGATCCATGGGTAAGACCCATAACTCATAGTTTTGCGTTTTGTATGAACAAACAATGCGGGCATGAAACATATTCTGCTGTAGCCAAACAAATTGTGAATATGCCCCTCTCTTGGTCCAGTTGATTTATATGATATATATGTTCATCTGATTGGACTGAAGTCAGTGCTTCACCGGTGTTTCCACATTCACAGTGGCGGGTGTTGGTGTTTAGTGCTTACAGCACAGAGAGAGATGAAGAGTGAACAGGACTTTAGCAGCAAAACAGCCTTTTCTAGATGGAAATATTGGCACTATTTCCAACTCACTGAGGTTAAAGGTAAAAATGCGCACCTCGAGTGCACATTATGTTCCAGAACAAAACGAAAAAGTTGTTACTTTTATAGGGGAATAACTCCGTTAGTAACTCAGTTACTTTTTGGGAGAAGTAACTAGTAACTATAACTAATTACTTTTTTCAAAGTAACGTGCCCAACACTGGATATCACAGACTCATACGCATCCTTTCTCTCTCACAGAGATCGCTCATTGCATTCACAAGAAGATGTCGCTGACACTTGACCCGGTTAATGATGAGAGTCACCGCTGAGTGATTAATATTCATTCATTCATTCATTCATTTCTAAAGAGATGAGTGCTGCAGTGCATCTAGACAATAGGGAAAAAACACGTATATATAATATTGCATTTATTTTAATTTTTGGACAAAATAATACAATATAACTCAATATAAACTCAGTGCGTGTCACTAACAGGCCTTCTGGGCTTCCCACTAGACTTGCTGACCGGCTTCCATCCTGTCGTAAAAACGGGGCGGTTTCTGAATATTTCTAGGCATGATTGTCATAAATACGCTAGTTTTCAACAGCCGCGTATGTGTACGCTCAGATCTGTGCGTATCTTACACGTTCATAAATCCTGCGTTTATCTGGCGTAAATGGAATATACACCAAAAACATACACCCTTTACCGAGGTGAAGTTAGCCGAACGTTTGATATTCGCCTGATATTCAAACAAAATCCCCCTGGATTCAAAGTCTGTCCGTATTTTCAGTTTAGTGAGGAGTGTAGTATTAAATACTGTTCACAATGTTGCCACCTATCAAAAAAAAACTTGACTTAGGCTGCAGCTGACGGTTTATAACACGAAAAACAATGAGGATGAAGTCTCCGCTCATCAGTGTTGGGCACGTTACTTTGAAAAAGTAATTAGTTATAGTTACTAGTTACTTCTCCCAAAAAGTAACTGAGTTACTAACGGAGTTACTCCACTATAAAAGTAACTAGTTACCAGTAAAAGTAACTATTGCGTTACTTTTTCGTTTTGTTCTGGAACATAATGTGCACCCGACGTGCGCATTTTTACCTTTAACAGTGCCAATATTTCCATCTAGAAAAGGCTGTTTTGCTGCTGAAGTCCTGTTCACTCTTCATCTCTCTCTGTGCTGTAAAGCCCGCCACTGTGAATGTGGAAACACCGGTGACGAGCGGTGAGGCTGGTGAAGCACTGACTTCAGTCCAATCAGATGAACATATACATCATATAAATCAAGTGGACAATTTGTTTGGCTACAGCAAAATATGTTTTATGCCCGCATTGTTTGTTCATACAAAACGCAAAACTATGAGTTATGGGTCTTACCTTAGCTATACCTATAAATGACCTGCACAGTCCACTTCGGTTCAGACCAGTTCCTTGTTTAAATCCAGTGAATGGTTTGAGCGTAGATATGTAATCCTCCATTTGGAAATGAGTCCAATGAGTTTTAAAAAGTAAAACAAAACGCGTGTGTCCTCCGTAAACTCCTCTGTTTTGCTAACCTTGCCTGCAAGCTGAATTCTCGCGGTATTTGTGAGTTCACAAACACTCGAGAATACATCTTGTACCGCTCCCGCTTACACTTTTCGAGTCGAACCACTGGGTGTGCGAGCCAATCACGCGCCAGTCTGGGGGTTTAGGGCGGGATATCCGGGTTTGACGAAAGCAAGAAGTGCCGGGCCGAAGCAAAACAAACATGGCTACGCAGGAGGACGGACGCAAAGTCAGTTTTAGCAGAATCTCCAATTTCTTTTTTGAAAGATGAACAGCGGGCACACAGCGTCACTTCGCCCAATCAGCTTCAAGTATTCTGCTGCTTACCCCTCCTTTCCCCGAAAGGATTCTCCGGGAGAAATCCCAGATTGATATCGCGGAGAACTAGAGAGTTCTACACAATCATCAATCTGGCTTTTGCCAGGTTACTGTTTTGCTGCAGCCGGCTGCATCCAATTTCTAAAATCAACCGTCTTACACTTCACCTCTCTTTCTTATCATTCCTATAGTAATTGAAAAATTACCCTATGTGCATTTTAGATTATCTAAAAATGTGTTATATGTATGTTAGCCAAACCTGTTGCTGTCCTTAGCAGATAAACCAGGAAGAGCAAGGAGCTTATCGATGGAATTGTATGCAGCCGACTTCTGCGCTCACATGCGCTACTCTGCGGCTGACCTCACGGTGATACAAGCCGTGGTTGAGCGCGATTAAGACCCATATTTGTTTCAAAAACACAATTTATGAGCCATCCTCTCAACTGTAGACATGTAGATTGTAAAGGAAATATGATTTACATCAGCCAATAATATCTGAGAGGTTTTCTCATCCTCCTTTCTCTCATGACAACACGTTCATTGTGCATCTTGAGTAACGCGCAGTAACGGGATGTAGCAAATGATAACGGCGTTATAGTTACTGTCAAAGTAATTAGTTAGATTACTCGTTACTGAAAAAAGTAACGGCGTTACTAGTAACGCCGTTAACGCCGTTACTAGTAACGCCGTTATTCCCATCACTGATTTTAAGTGGGAGAACTAGCACAATCGGCGGCTGACTAAATACTTTTTTGCCCCTCTGTATATATATATTTTCAAATTCTTGCATGTAGTAGCTAGCTACTGTTCAATTGGAGCTACTACAACCATCAAAACCTTGAAAAGTGTCTTTGTAGATTTTTTGTTAATTTTTCCAATTTCATTATTCCTACTGTGAAGGGGGAAAACATTTTTTCCCCAAATTCTTGCCTGTAGTAGCTAGCTATCATTTACTGGGAGCTACTACACCAATCAAAACTGGGAAAAATATCTTTGTTTAATTTTTAGTTAATTTTTCCAATTTCATTATTCCTATTGTGAAGGGGAAACAATTGTTTTTCCCAAATTCTTGCCTGTAGTAGCTAGCTATCATTTATTGGGAGCTACTACACCCATCAAATCTGGGAAAAAAGTCTTTGTTGATTTTTAGTGAATTTTTCCAATTTCATTTATGCTATTGTGAAGGGGAAAACAATATTTTTCCCAACATTTTGGCTGTAGTAGCTAGCTATCATTAAATGCGAGCTACTACACCCATCAATTCTGGGAAAAATATCTTTGTTGATTTTTAGTCTTTATTAGTCGTTTTGACCTCTTGCAATTTGCAGACGGTCCCTTGCGAATATCAGGCGAATATCAAATGTTCGGCCAACTTCACCTCGGTACACCCTTTTCTGCGCAAGTTTCATAAATGAGGGCCATAGAGAGAGAGTTTGTCTAAACTCTCATACAGCTGCAGACTGTGTCCTGAGAAAAGACACACTTTTACCAACATCATGTTGCCATTGATAAGAGACTGATGTTACTGATGTTGCATGTTCATTCATGGCGTTACAGAAACTTTGACTATCACAGAGGTGCCTGTGTTCAGCTGAGGACACTATCAGCGCTTTTGCTGGTGCTGCTGGTGCTGTGAAAATAACATAACCATGGACCTTACCACACTGAAGATGGTTAAGCTGAGGTGCTGTGTTAAAGCTGCCTACTGTCCCTTTGTTAAAGCTGCCTACTGTCCCTTTAGAGGCAGGTTTTCTCTGTAATGAGGCTTAATAAAACAGAGCTGCACTCAAAGCAAACACACAAATATTAATATAAATATTGTGAAATGCCATTTTCAACGTACTATTGTAAATAATTATAGTAGTTATTTGCACATTGAAATTGACATTGAAATTAAATTAGTATTTGCACATTGAAAAACTCTCTCTTACATTTAAGTTAGTAACAGATTTGCAGTAAAAACGTAGTGAATATTAGTCAGGAAATTTTAAACATATGTGTTTATGTGCAAAAAAAGTTGGACTTTGTACTGTTTTAAGGTATTTTTGTAGAGAATTTTCTGGTCTGGCCCAGCTGAGTTCCAATTAGGTTGTATGTGGCCCCCGGACCAAAATGAGTTTTACACCCCTGCTGTAGACCCAGGACTGAACACAGAGCGAGACCAGGGACATGTAATCCAGTGAAGTCCTATTTGACATTTTAATGTTTAACCATTTCTGATAATTCCATCTCTGATTATTCTCCAGTCTGTCCGCATGTATTTGTGGATCTGGAGAAGGCCTTTGACTGTGTCCCCTGATGATCAACTTCAAATCTGAGGTTATGGAGCTCGACTGGAAAAAGATGCCTTGTCCTCTTTAGGTCATGATCAAAGGCCACACTCTTGATTGATGTTTGTAGAAAGTTTTAATCGAGAGGTTATGACCAAAAGACAGAACTTGGTACATTCAAATGGAGTTTGGTAAAAATAAGAAGATAGCATGTTGTTTTACTTTATTTTCATTCAATTGATCAACCTTTATTTGTAAAGTACTTTTCCTACACAAGGAAACAAAGTGCTTATCAGCCCATATTACATACAGACATGAATCAGCACATATACTGTACATACACAGTGCTTCAGTATACTGTACATCACGGTACTACGGTATACTGTACACCGCAGTACTACGGTATACTGTACATACACAGTACTTCAGTATACTGTACATCACGGTACTACGGTATACTGTACACCGCAGTACTACAGTATACTGTACACCGCAGTACTACAGTATACTGTACACCGCAGTACTACGGTATACTGTACACCGCAGTACTACAGTATACTTGGGTAGATTATGGATCATGGTTCCTGCTGTTGCTGGACAGTTTCCTTGTTGGTGAATTGATAGTACTGTAACATCTCAATGGTACAGTGCTATGTACTTTACTGAATGTTTCACAAAACTAACATTTTTCAAAAGGAGCTACAGCCATCTAGCAACACAGTACATGTGATACAGTACAGTACTGTAAACACTGTAGAGACAGTCTGCAGTAGAGAGTTGCAGTACATGTGATACAGTACAGCAGAGTAAATACTGTAGATACACTCTGCAGTAGAGGTAACAGTACATGTGATACAGTACAGTACAGTAAATACCAGAGATGGGGACTCGCTATTTTTAGAGACTTGCGACTCGACTCGGACTCGTCCCCTAAAGACTCGGACTTGTTGTTTTCGGACTTGCGAGTCCTGACGCTCCAGATCCAACCATTTCACAGGCTGGTAAGGGAGCGCGCTCTATGGCTGTGTTTGCTCTATGGCGGTGTGCTCTCTTTGGCTGTGCACGCTCCTCGGCTGTGCACGCTTTTTGACCACGATTGTGGGTCTTGACTGTGCGGGAATGCAGCGCGCAGCCTGTGGTCATAATGTTCCCAGGACCAAACACGCACACATAGGACCATTATTTTCTTGTTATGTGTCTTTATACACCTCTCCAATGAACAGAGCTGGATGATTGAGCCTGCTGACGTTTGCAGGTCTCCCCGTGTCTCCTCCTAAACTCGTAAAATTAAAGCTGGGGTACGTACATTTTCCCTCGCATTAACAGCACATGTTGGTTGTGCCAACAGTTGAATGCTGTGAACAAACAAACAGATTTAATGACACTCTTTGACTGACATTCTGTATTTCAGACTTTTTTGAAATGTCCCATTGTCATCCCTGTAACAGACAATAGTTTTGGTCTGTGCCTTCACTGTAGTGACATGTTTGTTACTACATAGACTATTGCACTTTATTTTAATTGTTGAAACTGCAGACATCCTCTACAGTACGTGCTTCTGCAAACCGTATAAAAAACGTTTTTTGTAGCAGTGCAGTACAATTAATTCATATATTTTAGTCCAAGTCCAGGGACTTGGACTTGACTTGGACTCCAGGGCATGGACTTGGACTTGACTTGGACTTGACTTGGACTTGCGGGTCCAGAGACTTGGACTTGCGGGTCCAGAGACTTGGACTTGCGGGTCCAGAGACTTGGACTTGCGGGTCCAGAGACTTGGACTTCACTTGGACTCCTGGGCTAGGGACTTGGACTTGACTTGGACTTGCGGGTCAGAGACTTGTGTGCATCTCTGGTAAATACTGTAGATACAGTCTGCAGTAGAGATAACAGTACATGTGATACAGTACAGTACAGTAAATACTGTAGATACAGTCTGCAGTAGAGGTAACAGTACATGTGATACAGTACAGTACTGTAAATACTGTAGATACAGTCTGCAGTAGAGGTAACAGTACATGTGATACAGTACAGTACTGTAAATACTGTAGATACAGTCAGCAGTAGAGAACTGACATGTTTCCATCTGAAGGTCCTGATGATGGAGCTGTGTCTGGACTCTGTGCTTCCTTCACTGTGAGGCCATGATTGATCACATGATCCTCCAACGTTGCCCTAATGTCATCAGAAATATCTTCAACCACCTCCTCTCTCCTTGTCTTCCTCTTCCTCTTCCTCATGCTCTTCCTGCCTCCAAACTGGCAAAGTTTTGTAAAAACGAAGTCGATATTCTCTTCTTTATTATGCAAAAGTTAGAGATTTTATACTTTATACTATATTTTACATAATGGAACAGGACGCAAAGCAGATACAAGAGTGTTTCAAAAAGATATGTTTTACAAAAACAGACTGAAACTTGGTCGGCCGTCAGGGACTGGAACAAAGCAAACGGAAAATGGAGCAAACAGAGACCGGAGCAGAGCAGCAGACTCAAAAGAGTGAAAAAGAATCAAGTTCAGAGGTCGGCCCTTTGATTAGACACAGATACACACAGACACAAACATACAGATACACACAGACACAAACATACAGATACACACAGACACAAACATACAGATACACACAGACACAAACATACAGATACACACAGACATAGAGACACAGAGACACAGAGCTACAGATACACAGAGACACAGATACACAGAGACACAGAGACACAGAGACACAGATACACAGAGACACAGAGACACAGATACACAGAGACACAGAGACACAGAGACACAGATACACAGAGACACAAACATACAGATACACAGATACACAGAGACACAAACATACAGATACACAGATACACAGAGACACAGAGACACAAACATACAGAGACACAGAGACACAGATACACAGAGACACAGAGACACAGATACACAGAGACACAGATACACAGAGACACAGAGACACAGATACACAGAGACACAGATACACAGAGACACAGAGACACAGATACACAGAGACACAGAGACACAGATACACAGAGGCACAGAGACACAGAGACACAGAGACACAGATACACAGAGACACAGAGGCACAGAGACACAGAGACACAGATACACAGAGACACAGATACACAGAGACATAGAGACACAGATACACAGATACACAGATACACAGAGACACAGATACACAGATACACAGAGACATAGATACACAGACACACAGAGACACAGAGACACAGAGGCACAGAGACACAGATACACAAACATACAGATACACAGAGACACAGATACACAGAGACACAGAGACACAGAGACACAGATACACAGAGACACAGATACACAGAGACATAGAGACATAGAGACACAGATACACAGAGACACAGAGACACAGAGACACAGAGGCACAGAGACACAGATACACAAACATACAGATACACACAGACACAAACATACAGATACACACAGACACAAACATACAGATACACAGATACACAAACATACAGATACACAGAGACACAAACATACAGATACACTGGTACTCAGAGACACAGATACACAGAGACACAGAGACACAGATACACAGATACACAGAGACACAAACATACAGATACACTGGTACTCAGAGACACAGATACACAGAGACACAGAGACACAGATACACAGAGACACAGATACACAGAGACACAGAGACACAGAGACACAGAGACACAGAGACACAGAGACACAGATACACAGAGACACAGATACACAGATACACAGAGACACAGAGACACAGAGACAGAGATACACAGATACACAGAGACACAGAGACACAGATACACAGAGACACAGATACACAGATACACAGAGACACAGAGACACAGAGACACAGAGACACAGATACACAGATACACAGAGACACAGAGACACAGAGACACAGAGACACAGAGACACAGATACACAGAGACACAGAGACACAGATACACAGAGACACAGAGACACAGAGACACAGAGACACAGAGACACAGATACACAGAGACACAGATACACAGATACACAGAGACACAGATACACAGAGACACAGAGACACAGAGACACAGAGACACAGATACACAGATACACAGAGACACAGATACACAGAGACACAGAGACACAGAGACACAGAGACACAGATACACATAGACACAGAGACACAGAGACACAGAGACACAGAGACACAGATACACAGAGACACAGATACACAGAGACACAGAGACACAGATACACAGAGACACAGAGACACAGAGACACAGATACACAGAATACACAGAGACACAGAGACACAGAGACAGATGGAGGATGATGCCAATCGTCATTAGGTGAGAAGCTCCAGAACTTCAGAAGGGGGAGGGGGAGCAGCAGGGGCATGACGCATGTGATCCAAAACCAGACTCCCTCTGGTCCCTGTGGTCCCAAACCCGGACTTCCTCTGGTCCCTGGCTGCAGCCCTGGTGGAGGCCGACACTGGGAGCAGGTCTGACTGTGAAAGGTAAATAGTCATATGCTGTTATAGATGATACTAAATGTGATTCTGACACGTTAGACGGCTCAGGTTGCACTTATCCCTTCGAGCATCTTGGTCATTTATCGCTGCTTAATCCCAGTGATCCCATAAAAGAAAAGCAGCCTCACCTCCTACAGAAAAATCAGCCTCACCAAATATCGGATCAAGGACTCATTTGTGAAGAAATTATTCTTTATGCCCGCACACGGCTTTGAAGTGGCTCTGATCTCGTTCCCGCGGCAACAAAACACAGTATCACTGAGCTATACATTTCTAATCTGTGTTTTAAACTGTGGATTCTCTGAGGATGCACTAATAATGAGATTAACTGTTTTTCAATGACTTCACCTCAAATAAACCAGGATCTGATCTTTTATTTATTGCCTCTTTCATCTTCATATTTTTGGAGATGGTCGCGTTAGAGTTTCATATAATCTTATTTAATATTTACTGTGAAAGCCATTTAATTTAATTATAACATTATATATTTGACAAAGACATATTTAAAGAAGAGGGAAGCATGTGGTGTGTTTGTGTAAAATTTGCTTCTGAGGTTTTATTTGAACCTTGGATGTTTTGGTGTTGGGTTTCCAGGATATTTTTTAGTTTTGTTGGAACAAAAACATGCTCCAAAGTTTTGTTGATCGTCTATATGTTGTTGACAAATGAGTCAATGGTTGCTTCCTGAAAAAAACAGCTTAACCCTTAAAGGGATATGGCTTTTAGGTTCTTCTAATAAGACAATTAAAGCAAAACAAAGCTAGTACTGCTTAAATACCTGACATGTTTCGGCGGTACACTTCCGCCTTCATCAGAGGTGACACATGATGGTGTGACGCGTCTCTTATCAGCTGTTGTTGCCGGAAGCAGTCAGTCTGACAGATCTCACAGATCCATCAGACTGACCACGTCCCCCGCCGCGCTGTGGTCTCTGGAGAAGTGAATCCCAAGTGTGAGCCAAGGTGAAGGCCCCCTCGTCTCTGTTGATGGTCCGTGTTCCCCGCTTCCTGATTTCGATCGCCTCTCGTATCCATCTTTTGTATTTATGTTCTTCTGTTCCTACTATTTTTGCATTGTCCCAGTCCATGATGTGATTCTCTCTTTTGCAGTGCTCTGATATTGCTGATTTGAGGTTTTCCTGTGTTGCCTTTTCCTTGGTTGCTCTTGTTAGTCGCGCTGCCGTTTCTTTTTCGCATTCCTTTTGATGTTCCTTTCTTCTGGTGCTAAAAGCTCTCCCCGTTTCCCCGATGTATGTTTTATTACAGGTTCTACATGGTATTTCGTATATGACGTTGCACTTTTTTTCCGGTTGTATTTTGTCTTTTGGGTGAACGAGGATCTGTCTGAGCTTCTTGTGTGGTTTGATTATTGCATTGATGTTGTGTTTTCCGAGTGCTCTCTGTATCTGCTCCGTGACCCCTTGTATGTATGGTATGGTGACTATGTCTTTGTGTTCGTTGTGTTTTTGTGGTTGCTTTTTTCTCTGTTTTTGTGTGATCTGTTTGTTTAGTACCTGTTGTCTTCCTTTCTGTATTGCCCATCTGGGATATTGACAAAACTTGAGTGCTTGGATTATGTGTCCTTCTTCTTTTATCCTGTCTTCTTCCTCTGTGATGTTGTTGAGGCGTTCAAATAGTGTTCTGACAACGGATAGTTTGTGTGCAATGGGGTGTTCTGAAGTCCAGAGTAAATATTGATCAGTGTGTGTTGGTTTCCTATATACTGTTGTCTTGATGCTGCCGTCCTGTTGGTGGTGAATGTTTAAGTCCAGAACGGATACGGATAATAAACATCAGAAGGGAGGCGCTAGCCAAGGAGTTACGGCAACAAACACGTATTTTTGAAGAACTATACCCCCTACAAGAGGAAGAAAAATTATGGATGGACAGACAATTACATGACACATACGAAAAAGAATTCGAAACAACCAAGAAGCGACAAATCGGTAAGCTAGATAAACTCATTACGAACAAAAGACAGCGCACACAGGGACCCAGTAATGATAAATGGCTATGTAATCTGTCAAAACGAACACTTACGGACACAGAACGAAACATACTAAAACGAGGACTACATTTTGCCATCACACCGGACAAAATACCACACGAAGAGTTTATATTGGCAACGGAGTTAGTATGCAATAAGATACATGACCAGGGAAAAAAGGCAGATCTTAGGAACACAGTCACAGGTATACTCAAAGCAGCAAAACTACCACCCAGCAACATATCAAAAGAAGAAAGAAGGGCACTCATTTCACTCACCAAAGACAAACACATTACAATAATACCGGCGGACAAGGGAAGAACTACGGTGGTTATGGACACACAGGACTACGAGGAAAAAATGAACTCACTACTAAGCGATACAAACACATACGAAATATTAAAATATAACCCCACAGAGGAAAAGAAACGGAAACTGAAGTCATTACTCAAACCTCTAGCAGACGCAGGAAAAATAACCACACAAGCATACAACCATTTCATTCCCACAGCCAATATCACCCCACGTATGTATGGCACACCAAAAATACACAAAGAAAACACACCACTCCGCCCCATAGTAGACAGCACAGGATCAGTCACATACAACCTATCTAAAGCACTAGTTGAAATAATAAAACCTCTCATTGGAAACACTAACCACCACTGCAAAAACTCAAAGGAACTGGCTCAGGAACTCAAAAACATATCAATCGAAAAGGACGAGGCACTCATATCACATGACGTTGTGTCATTATTCACCAAGACACACATTCACATTGTACAAGAGAGACTTAAGAAGGACCGGACACTCAAGAAACGCACAAACCTCACAGCCACAGACATAACACAACTTCTAACTTTTATTGCCAAATCCACTTACTTCCAATACAAGGACACAATATACAGACAGAAGGAGGGTTTTGCCATGGGGGATCCACTATCTGCAATAATGAGCAACTTTTTCATGGAGGATTTAGAGGAGAGAGCCATCAATACAGCACCACAATACAAACCAACCCTATGGAAAAGATACGTTGACGACATTTTAGAAAAAGTAAAGACAGGACACACACAGGACCTCACTGACCATCTCAACACCATAGACTCAACAGGACACATACAATTCACACATGAGGAGGAGAGGGAGGGCTGCATACCCTTTCTGGACTTAAACATTCACCACCAACAGGACGGCAGCATCAAGACAACAGTATATAGGAAACCAACACACACTGATCAATATTTACTCTGGACTTCAGAACACCCCATTGCACACAAACTATCCGTTGTCAGAACACTATTTGAACGCCTCAACAACATCACAGAGGAAGAAGACAGGATAAAAGAAGAAGGACACATAATCCAAGCACTCAAGTTTTGTCAATATCCCAGATGGGCAATACAGAAAGGAAGACAACAGGTACTAAACAAACAGATCACACAAAAACAGAGAAAAAAGCAACCACAAAAACACAACGAACACAAAGACATAGTCACCATACCATACATACAAGGGGTCACGGAGCAGATACAGAGAGCACTCGGAAAACACAACATCAATGCAATAATCAAACCACACAAGAAGCTCAGACAGATCCTCGTTCACCCAAAAGACAAAATACAACCGGAAAAAAAGTGCAACGTCATATACGAAATACCATGTAGAACCTGTAATAAAACATACATCGGGGAAACGGGGAGAGCTTTTAGCACCAGAAGAAAGGAACATCAAAAGGAATGCGAAAAAGAAACGGCAGCGCGACTAACAAGAGCAACCAAGGAAAAGGCAACACAGGAAAACCTCAAATCAGCAATATCAGACCACTGCAAAAGAGAGAATCACATCATGGACTGGGACAATGCAAAAATAGTAGGAACAGAAGAACATAAATACAAAAGATGGATACGAGAGGCGATCGAAATCAGGAAGCGGGGAACACGGACCATCAACAGAGACGAGGGGGCTTTCACCTTGGCTCACACTTGGGATTCACTTCTCCAGAGACCACAGCGCGGCGGGGGACGTGGTCAGTCTGATGGATCTGTGAGATCTGTCAGACTGACTGCTTCCGGCAATAACAGCTGATAAGAGACGCGTCACACCATCACGTGTCACCTCTGATGAAGGCGGAAGTGTACCGCCGAAACATGTCAGGTATTTAAGCAGTACTAGCTTTGTTTTGCTTTAATTGTCTTATTAGAAGAACCTAAAAGCCATAAACATAAGAAGACAGAATGAATTTTCTACATTCCTTAAAGGGATACTTTAGAACTCTATATGAATCACACATTTTAAGAACTGGCCTTAAATGTTGATATAAAATAAGTCTTTTTATGAATTCTAATATTACGGGTAAGTCCCAGCTTCCCTTCTCTTAGCTATA